>CM063519.1:55627500-56227500 GCA_032199755.1 Ambrosia artemisiifolia
AAAAAAAATGAAAAATTAGATTATTAGATTAGAAGGGGGCCAAACTTCTTGTTCTTGAAAAAATGAATATTTAATTCAAATTAATAAAAAATTTGGGCTCAATCTGAAGAGAGTCTCCGGCCCAGCACTGCACAAATATGCTCCAGACATATATATCATATATGTGTGGACATATTGTGTATTATAGGCATATTGTGTATCAAGAACGAAACAAAAAAAGCGGATATAGTCGAATGGTAAAATTTCTCTTTGCCAAGGAGAAGACGCGGGTTCGATTCCCGCTATCCGCCCAAAATCAAAATGAAGTCTTTTATGTGTCTCCTAGAAGTTGGTTAGCTACTTCCTTGAGTTAAGAAAACTATGAAAACCCTTGTAAAAACCATATAAAATTTTTTAATTTTTTTTGAAAAAAATACACAAGGTAACATACATGTATTAAAGCGTTTTGGGCAAAAAAAAAATAAAAAAAGCGCCGATAGAATACTTTTTAAAAAAAATAAACAAAGTTTGTGCTGTTACATATACAGCTCTGTTACATATGTAACATCAGTTGTTACATATGCTGATGTTACATATGTAACAGTGCAAATTTTGTTTATTTTTTTAAAAAATATCCAATCGGCGCTTTTTTATTTTTTTGGCCCAAAACGCTTTAATACATGTATGTTACCTTGTGTATTTTTTTCAAAAAAAATTTTTTTTGATGGTTTTTACAAGGGTTTTCATAGTTTTCTTAACTCGAGTGGGTTTTCAATTTATCCACCCCTATATATATATATATATATATATATATATATATATAGGTCAATTATAATTTGAAAACCCGCTTGAGTTGAGAAAACCTTCGAAAACCCATGTAAAAAAACAATTTTTTTCTTTGAAAAAAATAACAAATGTAAAATACATGTTTGTAAGCGTTTTGGGCCAAAAAAATAAAAAAAGCGCCGATGGGATTTTTTTAAAAAAAAATAAACAAAGTTGCTAAAAACATAGGTAAATAGCTGAAAACATATGTTTTTTTAGCAACTTTGTTTATTTTTTAAAAAAAAATCCCATCGGCGTTTTTGTTATTTTTTTGCCCAAAATGCTTAAAAACATGTGTTTTACATTGGTTATTGTTTTCAAAAAAAAAATAATGGTTTTTTACATGGGTTTTCAAAGGTTTTCTCAACTCAAGTGGGTTTCCAAAATATCCTTTCCCTATATATATATATATATATATATATATATATATATAGATTGGATGCGCTTATTAAATTAGTTTTTTTTTTCATAATATTCAACCTTAAAAGCCAACAAGATTTACAAGTGAGTGGCGGGTAAACGGGCTACAAGTTGCGCCGCTACCCCCTTTTGAATAGCAAAACCAACTCTATTAAAATAATACGTGAGTCCTTAGTCGCTGGGGAGTTACTCAGCACCACCTTTTGTACTCTTTCCAAGAACCGAATTGCTACGGGGGCTAGACCTCCAAACGTGTCAAAGGCAAAGGGCACAAAAACGTGTTGGTTCTCCAGACAGGCGACTTCATATTTGGCCACGAACCCGGAATCCCGCAGTCCCACCAACGGAGACACCCCTGTAAGATCAACGCACGCATGTTTACCCTGTGCCCACCCGAAGACGAGGACATCCGCTGGCCTTAGGGTGGATCGCCCTTCCAGGGGGTGTGTCAAAAACTTAACCGGGGCTTCTTTCATAGCCGAAATCCCTGCCCTCCGTAAGACGTCCCATAAAACATCCCTGACCAGATCATGTCTATATTTAAATCCGGGCAGCTCCTTATAGTGGAGGGCATGTTCCCCAAACTTATCTAAACATGCTTTTTTGCACACTGGACACGGCTCATCAACTGGAAATATGGGAATCATGAGCCCGATATTCAACAGCTGACATGTGTTGCCCAAGGCCACCAATAGGAAGGACAGCCAAGAAATCTTGAGCATGCGACACTTTGAGGCATTCAAACACCGCCTTCTGGCGCGGAGACATGGCAAACTTCTCTTCCATAGTCTGGAGGGTTTTACAGTTAAAAGCACTCGCCAAAATCTTTTGAGGTTTTTTGGGGGCGGTGTCTTTATCCATAAACCCGCCCAAATCTAAATCAGGAAGAGAGTTGCGAACGTTGTCTAAGGCAAGCTCATAATCCAGGTCCATCTCCACTACCCCGCTTTTTCGTAAGATGTGGTCTTGAAGTTCCCAGGACTGAACTCTAGAGGCCACAAAAGCATATGCAGACATGTCCTCCGCCGTACAAAGGCCAAGACCTCCCAAACCGTATAGGTAGAGACGTCAATCGCCATTGAAAATCCCCAAAGAACTCCCCCCCAAACCACAATATCTTCAACCGCTTCATGAAGCCCATTGTCAAAAATGGATACGGCCTCATTAGCAAAGGCTGGTTGACATGTCTGAAGGCCAAACAACAATTTAGCAACACCCATACATGAACGGAGCAACAAAAGTTCACTTTGGGGGTCCCCTAATTTATGCAGAGAAACCATCAGATGCACCGCCCGTCGAGCGCCTTTAGCACCCAAAGAGCTAATATATCCCCCGTCCCGACTAACGGCACCCCCCAGTAGCTTCACACCTCCCTCTGGTCTCCCGATCTCGCAAGGAAATAAACCAGGCTTCACTTTTGCCCCATTACACGATGGCCAAAAAAATTCACATTTCTTAATATTAAGTGTAAGGCCCAGATTCGGGCCCTCGACTCGGATAATATCAAGTTTCTAAGATTTTCTTTAAAGAGTATATTTAAAAAAAATATTTAGTGAAATGGGTACTTTAAAAAGTATTAAGTAGAGCTGTTTTAGTCTTTTTTTACTTAAAAGATTGTTTTAGTCCTTCCGACTTCCCAACGAATTGGGGGACCAAATCGCTGACCATCACCGAAATAATGATTAAAAGACCGAAACTTTATTGTCTGAAAGTTTGAGTTTGTAGGTCGTTTATAGTGAAAATGCGTTTGTTTAAGATTTTTGGGTAAAAAATATATCCGCTCAAGATAGATTTTTCTTTCTTCCCAATATAATACTTCAATCCAGCTTGTGTTGTTGCTATTGAGGTTGATCGGTGTATAGGGATTCTTTTTTATTTATATGGGTTAGGAGATGGTTACATGTGGCAATGGTGGAGAGAAAAATATCTCAAACAATTGGAAATCGCGTAACGTCGATTATGGGACCTCCTTGCTCCGCTAGTGGGTCAAAGGTTAGACGGGATGAATATGGCACATGACGTTGCCTATGTTGTAAGTGCTAATGTAAAGTTTGGCGACCAATGATGTAAAGTAGAGAAAGCTTGAAGAAGAAAAGGGGCGGTTAAATTGTCAAAGGGGTGCTGGGTTTGGTTTTTTGTTTTTTTATTTATTTATTCAATTAAAAATAAAATACCCTAAATACTTTTAATCTATCCATTTTAATAAAAAAAAATCCAATTATACTTTTAAATAAAAAAAACACTCTTAAGTTTCTAATGTTTTTGATGCTAAAACTATTTTTTTATTTATTTAATGTTATTGAACTTTCATTTTAATTACTAGGTTAATAGGTTACAAATATAGCCCTATTAGCGGTTTTTCTTTTCTTTTTACAATCACCTGGAAAATATAGACTATAGTTACTTGAATTTTTTAATAAAAAAGTTATAAGTATGAGTAAATCAAAAGACCCAAAACAAGCATCATTTTTAATTAATGTTTTCATAATCAGACCGGAGCGTTATAATTAGTTTAAGTTCTTTTAGAATTAATAAAAATTAAATGTCAATAATATAGTAGTCTAATTTTGTTTTAAGGGGGACGGGGCACCACCAGATTTGGTCACGGGTACCCCACTACCAGCACAGTAACACATCTGTCGGTAGTGCTGGTAGGGGTCCCGTGGACATTTTGCTGGTTCTATCTAACGGAATCTTTCATGTGAAAGAGAGAGGAAAGAGAATGTCAGTGCATTTATTTTTGAGAGAGAGAGAGAGAGAGAGGAGAGAAGGTGAAAAAAAAGGTAATATATTATTAGGGTTATGTATAAAAATAATTAATTGTTAGGTAAAGAATAAGTGAAGTGCTGCCTCTAAAAAACTGTTTTAGTGAAGTGAATTAGTGAAGTGAAGTGATGTAACAGTGCATGATTGGTAGAAATTAGTGAAGTTGAAAAACTACATGGTAAGCGCCCCTTACCCCTCTAAGACATTGTATAGTGGTTCAAGCCCTTTAGGGGCGTTTTCTACCATGTGAATGCCACCACAGCAGGAAAACTTGTAGCTAAAAAAGGTGTAGTGGTTGAAGCCGATTTCTTGCTCCTTTAATCATTACTAAATAATTTAAAAATTTAATAATTTTACAATTTTTTATTTAGTTATTTTTAAAATATAAACAAAACTTGATAATACTTAGAAAACATAAAATATTTTATTAAAATATATAAAAAAGCACAAAACATTTCACTTTTTTTTTTAAATTACATAATATGAATAAATTAGTGTTATGAACTTTTATGCATGATTGGTGTATGAATCGATTATAAAAATAATGACTTAGATTTTTATTTTATTCTTGAAAAAATTAAGACCGTGAAGGCTCCATTTGATTTTATAATCTAAAACTAAAACTAAAAGTAACTTATTTATATTACAAATATTTAATGATACTTGCGGGCATACAAAACATAGATCCACTTTGATGAATTATTAACTATTTTATATAATACATGGAAGTAAAAGTAAATAATGCATGAAAGTAAGACTAGAATGACTTGGATTTTTAATAAAAAAATTAAAAGTATGCGTAAATCAAAAAGACCCAAAACAAACACCATTTTAACTAATGTTTTTATAACAAGAACGAAAAACGAATTGAGGCATTATAGTTATATATATATAAATTAAAACTACTCATAAATAGTGCTAGCCTCCCCTCATTGGTTAAGAGGGGAGGTGACAATTGTATATTTTTTTCCTAACAATATTATTTCATCTTAAATATAGTTTGTTTCATAAAAAAACTCAACTTTAGATTGTGGTGTAGTGGTTTAAGGTGCAGTTTCTTAAACTGATATATAAGTTCGAGTCCCTCTTGTGGCATTAAATTTCCTTTTTCATTTAAACAGCTTTATATAAGATTAGGTATAATTAGTTTCATTTTAAATCACAAATGGCGTTGGTGGTGTAGTGGCATGATATGCATTTTCTTAGTTGGAGGTCTCAAGTTTGAGTCTATTGTAATGCATTTTTTTACAACATTTTTTTATAGTTTTATTTGATAATATATAGAATTGGTTTCAATTTAAAACCATACTTGCTTTGGTGGTTGAGTGGTTTGATGTGCATTCCTCATGCATGAAGTCATGGGTTCAAATCTGTTGCAATGCATTTAGTTACAATATTTTTTTTTTTTACTTTTTAGTTTTTATATCGTAACAAAATGAATTATTTCCCATCAAACTCCCGCCGCGAAGCGCGGAAGAATCCCCCTAGTTAGTTTGATTACGTTTTGACACAATCTTTCATAGCACCCCGATCTACAAAACCCGAACTACTGCCTAGAAGTATTATATATGTATAACAAGTAAAGAGAAGGGTGAGAAAATTTACCCATTTTGCAAGGTTAGACCAGACAAGAGACCTGCTTCTTTCAGGGCTTTCTTCCATGTTTGAACTGTCTCTGGATTTACATTGGTCTCGTGAGCATGAAAAGCTTCCATAAAAGGACCTTGTTGACTTCTAACATCAGATGGTTCCATCTTATAAAATATCGGAAAAACTTTCCTATCATCAAACTTGGGCAAGCAATCCATAATATCAACCAACTCATCCAAACACCTTACAGAAGAAGCATAGTTTCTGGAGAATACTACAACAAAAATCTCGGATTCATGAATGGCTTTCAGCAACTCTAAACACACATTTTGACCAATAGGGAGCAAGGTGTGGTCAGATATGGTAAAACTGTTGCGATTTAATGCTCCCTTGAGGTGGCGTATGAAGCTGTTGCCGATGTCTTCAAACGAATAATTCAAGAACACATCATTCTTTGGCTTTTTACAGCAGGGTTCATCATTGGAAGAGAGAGATGATGATGAAGCTGGATCCATTTTTGAGTTTTGAAAGTGAAGTTGTGTGTGGTTGTTGGCTCTCTCTGTTAACATTTTATAGATATAATGTAATTAGAAAGAATTATCTTGGAAATTTCCTACATTTTATTTTTTCTAGCAATAAAAAATCCAACATCAAAGGTCTCATTAAGACGGACACATAAAGGGAATATAAAATTCTTTGTCAGATACAAAAATTATTGTACAGAATTAATAGTGTGGTATGATACTGACAAGTAAATGAGAATAAAGAAAGCAATGCATACGTATTAATTGTTGGTTAGTTAAAAGTCCATGTCTAGAAGTCAACGATCCAGCAACAATGACTTTGCTGCTGGATGATGTAATTTAGCAAATCGCCAGGGAAGCAGCAAAACAGAAACAAATCCCCTTAGTAAAAACCTAAATCTCGTTTGACTTTGACAAATTTACAAAAGAACTCATCAAATAATTTGCCATAATCTAACCAGAAAGACGGAAAAATACCTCATCTTCCGTAGACATGGCCGCCAGACCATCGACACCAAGGCTACAGTATTTATGGTGGTGTGAGTGTGTGACAAGAGGTGGTGAGGTGGGGTGCCGGTGGTGTTATGATGGTAAAAGGAAACCATAGGTACAACATCTAAACCATAGGGTACAAACCATAAAGCACTACCAAACCAAGTTGTAAATTACTATTACTACTATATATAAATAACCACCACCCTCTTTCCTCCCCTTTTCCTTGCCATTTCCTGCTTGTAGGTATTTCAACGCCTTTTTAATAGCATATTTTATTCCAGGAAAAATTATACTATCTATTAAGTTACCTACACTTCTACAGTAACTTTAATATATAATATTATTAGCCGCCGTGATTTTTATTGTTATTTTATGTTTGTATGACAAATTTTGTCTCACCCTGGATCTATACTCCATCACATAGAGAATCTGCTTGGGAGTATGAATTACTCTTTTATTTAATTATATAGTTAACAAATAACTAAATTATATACTCTCAGTAACTAAATTATTTAATTATATAATTATAATTATAGTATCTAATAAGTTTGCTACACTTCTACTGGCCGCCCAAAAAAGAAATATAATCGCCCAAAGTAATATATAATATTGGCTGCTAAAAAAGAAATAAAATCGCTCAGAAAAAAGGTTGGGCCTATTTTGGTTAACAATTAATGGGCCACATTTTTTCTAATACTAACATTAGGCAACCAACTGTTGTAATCATAAGGCTGGTCTGCAAGGTAATGGGCCGCGATTATTTTTTTGACGCACACGCGAGAATAACAGTCACTTAATGTTAGCTTTAATGTCCACGAAACCCTCAACGCAACAGGAGCTCCCGGAGCAAGGCGCGATCTTTAACGTCCACCAAACCCACAATGCAATATGAGCTCCTGCAGCGACAATTTGTGGAAATAACCAGCGACGGTTATTTTAGAATAATTTGAACAAATTATAGTTACCTAATATTATCGCTAATAATGTTATTTTTAATGCCCACCAAACCTATTGCGACACGAGCGTCCCCGCGGCGAAGCACGGGTAACTAAAACACTAGTTACAGCATAATTTACAAATAATGATATAATTGACCGAGCATATTCTATTCCTAAATATATACTATTATACTTTTAATCCATGTGTACTGGGGCTTTATTTATAAAGAAGCCTCTGTTTCTGATTGGTCCACGTAAGAGCTGAGTCAGCATGAGGCTTGAAGTAAAAATGAGGGTGTAGTGGGGAAAAAAATTTGGGGCGCTATTAAAAAAAAAAAAAAAAACTCGCGTGGATGAATTTTATTGGATAAGGCAACATGGTTCGAGCATTATTTCAATAACGCCAGGAGTGGTTTTTGCAATGTAAAGCCCACCCGTAATAATGTGGGGGCTTTATTTTTAACGTAATGCCAAGTGGCGCCCCTACTACATACACTCTTATCATGACATTTTCAACAAATGGAAGCTAAATATCAATTGACAGATTGACGTGTAAGATGGGAACAACCATAGCCATTGAGATCAAAATCAACGGCTTAAAAGGAACCTCCTAACCAAGACACGACCAAAACACCCTTGCAAATAAAAATTACGAAAATGTCAAATACTACTATTCAATTTGCTCATGGTTTTCTCTGAAATTGGTGGACCTGGAGGACCGGGTGCCCGTAGATATCCTGAATTTGTCATAAAGAAATTACCACAGGAGTTCGTAACGACTTTATTGGCCTTTAAAAAAAATAACCGAACAGCATTCGTGTACCCCACATCACCACATGACCAACATATTCATACCAAAATCATACCATAAGATAAGTAAAATTCAAAATTTTGAAATAATAATACATGAAATGTTCTTCTAGAAAAGTTGTGATGGTCATTATTATTAATTTTTTAACAAACAAATGTACATTTTATTATAACACCACTACCACCATACAATCATATCACCCAAAAGGCCCATTAAGCCGGTAGTTACCTAGGCGATGCAAATGTTAGAATAAGAGTGGAGCGTATGTTTAAGCATGGAAAGCTAACCCACGTCTCAAACACCGACCCATCATGGCGTGGGAACCGGAACGACCCCCTTAGCTTGGGTTTTGGACCGGTCGTGGGGGGTAGGAGCGGGTGAGGAGGAAGATTTTGATTTTTTTAAGATAACGTTTACAATAGTTGAAACCTAAGCCCCTTCACTCCGTTCCTCACCTTTTTAGGGCTTGAGTTTTGAACCCTACTTTTATCACATGTTAACTCTCCCCCCAACCCTACTTTTAGGGCTTTAGTCTTATATAAGAAATGATAATGATACAAACGATCATTCATCTCTCTTTCCTTGTGAATATTTAGAACATATGTTAAAAGTATATCTTAAAATGGTATCGTTTTAATGTTGCAAATATATTTGGTAAAGTAGTAGGTTTATATTTATGATAAAATGTTGAGGAACTGATTCCGAGGAATTGGAAACTTGAGGTAATATGTGGAATTTTGCTGGAGTCGCAAGTCATTCAATTCCATAGGTAAATTGCTAAAATCATCCTGTAGTTTGGTGAAAATTATCACTTATGTAAAAACTTTTGATTTTTTGTCATAATCGTACCATGGTTTCAAATATTTGTCATTCTCATCCCGGGCACTAACGGAATCCAGTTAGTCCAGTTAAGTTAGGGGTAAAATTGTCAATTCACGTTTTAAAGTTTTTTTTTTTTTGAACGGCAAATATTTATACCACTTTATTTCCACCTAACCTTGCATTTGCAAGGATTTAAACCCACAACCTCACATTTGTAAGGGGGGACACCATACCATTAGACCAAGAGGTCATGGGTACGTTTTAAAGTTTTAATTGCCGAAATCGTGCCTCCTCCAAAATTAAAAATTAAAAGAAATATAAATATTATTAAAAAATTCAAGTATTATTAAAAAAATTCAAGTGGATCCCACCCCCTACCCTACCCATTTCATCTTCTACACTCTAACACACCCACCACGCATCTCCACATGTCACCACCACCACCCACCACCCATATCCAACTTTCAGCCATGCACCCACACCATACGCTCTCTTTTGTAACTGTTCGTGAATCACCACCGCCGCCTATATCCGGCCACCACCACCAGTCCACCACAATACCACTAGCACCTCTTCCCGACCACCACCACCACCTGAATCTCCAGCGCCGGATAGAATTGAGCAACCGCTGGCGGCGACGGAGCTGAAGTCGACCCCAAATCATCAGTGAATGAAAGTTCTCTTGATGTGGATATCGGTTTTCTTAACGTAAAGAGCATCAAAAAAACACCCAAATCAGTCATACTATTCAAGTCAAAAATCAACAATTTAACATCTTCGTCAGAAAATTGAGTTGTTTTGTGGTTTAGGTTTAAGCAATTACAACCCAAAATGTATAACTTGGTCTTGTATTGACATAAAGTGCATAAAAAACAGAGTTGCAAGATTCAAAATGCTTGGCGAATCACTTTTATGAGATTCCACAAAAGTTGAACGACTGAAAGCCATGTAACCTTCCGTCTGGTCATGTTTATCAGTTTTTAAAGATTCATAAGGAAAATCTGAATCTTAATTTTATGTGGAATATTGAAGTAATTTGCAAAATTTGTAACCACCTTATTTTCGATTGATTGTACTTGAGAAAGACCATCTCCTATTAACTGTACGACAGATTTCGTGCAGGTGTCGGTGTAAAGGAGAACAATCGGTGCTCCCTGCAGGTGCCGGTGGCGCATCCGTGCTCTGAAGTTGGATTTGTAAATTAAGGATCTCAGATTTTATCTTCTCAACTTGAAAATTATGCTGTCGTTTCATCTCCTCAGCTTCACGAGTGGTGGTGGGTGGGTTAGGGTGGAGAAGATGGAATGTGTGGGGTAGCGGGTGAGACCCACTTAAATTTTAAATATTATTCATATTTCTTTTAATTTTAAAATTTTTAATTTTGGGGGAGGGACGACTTTGGAAAAAAAAGGAGAGGTTTAAAACATGATTTGACAATTTTACCCTTGACTTAACTGGATGTTATTAGTGTCAGGGACGAAAACGATAAATAATTGAAACCATGGTATGATTATGACAAAAAATCAAAAGGTTGTACGCAAGTAGCAAGTTTCACCAAACTACAGGGAAGATTTTAGTAGTTTACCCAATTTAATATATTTGGTAAAGTAGTAGGTTTATATTTCAACTTGTATTCATTGTAAACAGTTTGTATTCATCTTAAACATTTTTGTTTGGGCATTTGCTACCTTAATTTTGATTTACGTTCATTGACAACATCCAAAATTCCATTCAAACATCAATGGCGAAGCTTGAGAATTTGGATTAGGGGTTGGAAGTCAGCGGTCATGGGACGGGACTTAATTTTTTTTCCTGTAGCTATGGTTCGGGTAATATGTTGGGTCTGTGATTTGATTTGAGTCGAGTCAAACATTAAATACAATAGATTAATATAAAAATTATAAGCATTGTTTAATAAACAATTGAACAAATACACTAAAACTTAAAAATGAGACAAAGGGTTGGTACCTGGATGAAGAATTACAGTTCAACCCGTCAGCCTTTAAGTTTTTTGAATTCTTCAGTAATGGATAGGGGTGAAAACGAGCCGAGCTAAGCCCGAGCTTGACCTGCTCGAGCTCGAAAAACTTATGAGAGCTCGATCTCGGCTCGTTTACTATTTATTAGTTAATATTTTAAATAAAAATAATATAAATAATAGGCTCAGAGCTCGATAAATGAAATTCAGCTCGGGCTCGTTTAGTAGAGAAGCTTAAATGAGGGGATAAATATTATTAAATGTTAATAAACCTAATACTACACTAAGGTTCAACAAGCCTGACGAGCTTTACATGCTAGGCTGAGCTCGGGCTCGATTAGTAAATGAACTTTGTTAAACTCAAGCTCAGGCTTGATAAGGCTCGGCTCGTTTTGAGTTTTTAATCAAGCCGAGCTCAAGTAGCTAAGAGATAACAACTCTATCGCTTGCTCATTGAATCTACTATCCCGCTCATGTAGTTGTTTGGCTTAGGACTTTAAGATTTGAGCTTTACATTTACATTGTTTTGGGTTAAAGTTTTGGTTTATATAACTATTTAAAAAAAAAACAGGTGGTCGAAAACGTATATACCGAAAAAAATTCCATATAGAGACTATATACTTTAAACTTCTGAGCGAAAATTCGAGAGGGTCGGCCGCCCCTTGAATGTTGCGCCCCTGCAAACACCTTCATTTTTCCTACAACATCTAACCTCTACAAACCTTATTTTATCACATACTTTTATATTTATTTATTTATTTTTTTTACCTCACATTGTTTTTTTAATATGATCCCACATGGGCAATGACAGAGATAGCCTTTAAGGATAAGTACACTACAACAAAAATAGTTTTTAGTACACACAAAAGGTTAAAGGTTCCATCCAGTGAAACAAAGCTTTCTCTAGACCCTGTCATGTGATTTGAACATCTAGAATCAAGAAACCACAAGTTATTAGACTCACTTACTTGAGTTATCATTGCCATGAACAAGTATGGTTCTTCATTTAAGTCATTTTTCTCCACAGCTTCTCCTACCATGTTTGCATGGGGTTCTTCATTGTTGTACCAACAGTCCTTTCCCAAATGTCCAAACTTTTTGCAGACATGACATTGAGGGACTCTATTCTTGTCAAAGGTTCTTCCTCTACCACAACCTCTGAAGCTGCCCTACCTCTTCTTGAGTTTGAGACAGGAGAGGTTCGTGTATCATGCATTACTTGTAGTGCATGTTCATCAAGTTTTTCTTTCTTTTCATGTAGTCTGCTATTCATTCTTTCTTCCTGGGGTTGTAGAGCTCCCATCAATTTTACTGGAGTCAATTGAGACAGGTCCATTGGTACTCTAATAGAGGCAACCACAAAATCAAACTTGGGAGGAAGACTCCTGAGAATCTTCTCCATAACAGCTTGATCTGCAACTGTCTCTCCATAGGACCTCTTCTGACTGACTATGTCCATCACGCGAGAGAAATATTCTCCCAGAGCTTCATCTTCTTTCATTACAAGGTTCTCAAAGTCATGTCTGAGCCCTTGTAGTTTGATGGCCTTCAGTTGCATATCACCTTGATACTCTATCTTTAAGATCTCCCAGCTTTCTTTTGCAGACTCATCATAAGCAATTCGTGAGAACAATTGATCATGAATGGCTTGTTGAATGAGGGCCATTGCACGGGCATCTTTCTTCTTTTGATTTCTTAATTTTGCAACATCTGTTTCTGTGTGATTCACTCCACCTTCTGCCAGATCCCATAAGTCCCTGGACTTAAGGATAGTCTTCATTCTAATGCTCCAATAATCGCATCGTTCTCCTTTGAATATTGGAATGGGGTTGGTGCAGTGGGAAGGTTACTGGTTTGATCAGCCATTAAATGAATACGAGAGAGAGATATATGAATGAGTATAGAGCAACAACTGTGCTCTGATACCACTGATGGATCAGACGAATTTAATGAAACAGTAATAAAGCAAAGATCTCTCAAGTTTTATTATAAGTAGTGAATTGAAGTGATGATCAAAGGCATCACATTACAAGCGTTAAATAGGGAAATAACAAACACGGCTATAACCTATAAACTAGGTAACCATCTTATTCAAAATACAATGCAGAAAAACAGGAAATAAGTTGAGAGATCAACGACTTCATGCTTGACTTCTTCAATATGATCCCATGCAGAATCATGCACGTGTGAATGAGTTTGGGTCATTTTCAATAGGTGAGGGTGAGGCTGGTGGTGCAACAAGGTCCATGGGGTTAGGACTCAAAAGCAAGGATTAGAGGTCTGTCTTAGTATAAGGTAGTTATTGATAAGGTTATTTCATTATATTCATAGGTCTAACGTTCATGATATTATTGTTGTAGGACAAGTTGGAAGTCGTACAGTGTATTACTTTGGGTACAGGACAACCGAGAAATTTAAGAATATTGTGTACTCTAATGTATAATTTATAATATCGACAAACTTCTTCTATTATAGAATTAACTTGCTCGTTAATTTTGATTTATTTTTGTATTTATTTTTCTCTAAATATATCTCAAATTTCAGCTGGAACAAAGGTGCAAGCATCGGCTGGCATAGTGATGATAACAGGCCATATCTGAAGCAACGTGACTATCGGTGCGCACTTGACCATTATCTATATGTTGGGTTTTAATCTTGACATATTGGTTATTATTTAGAGTATTTAATAATGTTTTGTAGTTGGAAATGTTACTTTAGTTTGACCGATTTTCATGGAGGTGGATGACTGGATGTTGGGTATAGCTAGAATAGTATATGGTGTACCCTGGTCTTTAGGAGTAGTAGTAGTAGTAAAGTAGTTTTGATTTAGTCAATTAGTGTAATGCCTATTTAAGGCTTCTTTGTTATTCAATAAAGGGTGAACCACTTTTCTCTTTTACAAACACACTGCATATTTTATTTTCTGCAAGTTCATATTCGTGAGTCTTGAGTGAGTATTAAGAGGGGCCTGAACCAACACTATATACTGTCATTAATAAGATTTAAAACTTCTTAATATATATCACTACAATAGTTATGTTCGTATCTATTTGATTGCATTGATTTTTTTTTTCCCATTATGTTTAAGGCAGTATGCTATTTGAATAGTTATGGTGTGGATTTTGGTGGTGGTCTCTTTCACTTCCAGGATGGTGAACCTCCAACTTTTGTCACCATGGCCTGTGTAAGTTGTACTTTCATATCGACATATCCATATCGTGTAGTCATTGCTGCTTTGTGTTATGAAAGTTTGACCAAATATGGCTATTGTACTTTGTTAGGATGCGCTGATTTACAATGCGGATAGCCGAAACATTCATTCTGTTGATGAGGTATCTTAATTTATTCAACAATTTTATGTCATCCTCAAGTTAACATGTCATGGTTGTTTTTGAACTACAAGGAATTAACAGTTAAAATTAAAGAGACATCGATTTTATTAAAACGATACCAACAAGAATTACAAGTCATGCGCGGGTAGACGGGCAACAAGCTGCGCCGCAACCCCTTTTTGGATAGTAAAGCCTACTCTATTAAATATAAAGCTTGTGTCCTTAGCCGCAGGAGAGTTACTCTGCACCACCTTTTGCACTCGATCTAAAAACTGGATTGCGTCGGGAGCAAGGCCCCCAAATGTGTCAAAAGCGAAGGGCACAAAGACATGTTGGTTTTCAAGACAAGCAGCTTCATGTTTGTCAACTTTCTTGGATTCAGAAAAAATCTAATTTAAATCTAATTTGTGTTTTGGTTGGATTAACTGAGCATGATGATGATATACGAGCCTACCAGATTTTTTGCCATCATTGATGACTTAAGCTAGTCTGATACGCCGTACGCGGCACCATATTGCGTACTGATTTGTGTATCTATTGTTGTCGTGTATAGGATGCAAATACTTAGGGTTTTTAGGTGAGTAAATGTAGATACACAACCGAATACTCCCGATTCTCATGGCTATATATGCTGATATGCATGGAATTGTTTTGAGTCTTGACACGACCATAGAGGTATCCCACACTTGGAATTTATGGCTTCTTCCATGATTTTCACTTCTTCTTATGAACATTGATTGCAGATTACACATGGAGAAAGACTCACTCTTACGTTGTGGTTTAGTCGGGATAAATCTCATGATGAAGATTATAAACTCATTTCATTTCTAACAAAAATTCCGTTAAACTATCCTGACACCAGTTCAAATGGGTACCTACCATTGCCAGCCTCACAGAACATGTACTGGTTTCCTCCTGAACAGTCGGCAACTTATCAATCAGGATTTGATATACGATGTGCAAGATTACATGTTCTTGGATACCAACTGTATTCTACAAATGCAAGTTTCATTGCTGATGTACATTCATCTCGAGATATCTCTGACATTATTCTTGAACCATTACGCGTGGTTCGAGGTAATGCTTTGTTTGACTATGAATTCGCCAACATATTACATCTACTTCAGGTACCTAGTTGTTTCAAAGTTTAACTTATACATATTACATCTACTTCAGGTACCTAGTTGTTTCAAAGTTTAACTTATACATATTACATCTGCCATTTTGTGTCTGTAAAGTTTCCTTTCGAGATTTTGATTTCTGTCTGCATTGTTTTCCTGTTCTGGAATCAAACTGATTCTTTATCTTTCTGATTAGCGGACTTAATGTTGCCTTGCTCAACCAGTATGTAGATATATAATTATATATGGTATGAGTGACACTTGTCTCGTTTGATATATTTTATCAACTTTTATCTCGTTTAGTAATCGGTAGGATAGTGTGTCAATTACTTACTGATTCGAGTAGCTAAATAGACCATCTATGAGACCACTGATATATGCTATGAATGACACCTGTGTTGTTTTATATATTTTGCTAAGTTTTATCTTGTTTGGTAGGATAGTTTGTCAATTAGTTACTAATTCTAGTAGCTAAACAGTAGTATATGAGACCACTGGCTAATATGAAAATAGAGCCGAATGTCAAAAAGTCGTATGCTATATGTACTAATAAGGGACACTCATATTTTTGGGGCCACGGTCACCACATGTGCAAGGTATATGTAATATACAGTTAATGATTATCATGACATATTAGGTCATCTGCAACTGCCATTTGTACACAACTGTGAGGGGAGAGTGGAATCTGGATGACTGATCTATATTGCGTGCATAGATGATGAGAACAAACCGTAAGTTCAAGAGCAAACTATTAGTTGAAGACCATAACTTAAAAGATAGGATTTGGTACTTCCCCATGTTAAAATGTTATAGATGTTTTGGTTGGATTAACTGAGTATGATGATGATATACGAGCCTACCAGATTTTTTTGCCATCATTGATGACTTAAGCTAGTCTGATACGCCGTACGCAGCACCATGTTGCGTGCTGATTTGTGTATCTATTGTTGTCGCGTATAGGATGAAAGTACTTAGGATTTTTAGGTGAGTAAATCTAGATACACAACCGAATACTCCCGATTCTCATGGCTATATATGCTGATATGAGTGGAATTGTTTTGAGTTTTGACACGACCATAGAGGTATCCCACACTTGGAATTATGGCTTCTTCCATGATTTTCACTTCTTTTTATCAACATTGATTGCAGATTACACATGGAGAAAGACTCACTCTTACGTTGTGGTTTAGTCGGGATAAATCTCATGATGAAGATTATAAACTCATTTCATTTCTAACAAAAATTCCGTTAAACTATCCTGACAACAGTTCAAATGGGTACCTACCATTGCCAGCCTCACAGAACATGTACTGGTTTCCTCCTGAACAGTCGACAACTTATCAATCAGGATTTGATATACGATGTGCAAGATTACATTTTCTTGGATACCAACTTTATTCTACAAATGCAAGTTTCATTGCTGATGTACATTCATCTCGAGATTTCTCTGACATTATTCTTGAACCATTACGCGTGGTTCGAGGTAATGATTTGTTTGACTATGAATTTGCCAACATATTACATCTACATCAGGTACCTAGTTGTTTCAAAGTTTAACTTATAGTAGGAGTGTGAAACAACTGAGCTATAGCTTGGCTAGTTTCGTTTTGTTTTGTTTCAAGCTTTATGTTTGAAGCTCTAGCTCCTGTTGTGGTTTGATTCCGAATATTATTACTTTGTAATTGTAATTCTATGCCTTTTGGATGTGAAACAGGTGGGTCAGTTCTACCAGTGGAAGGTACCCGAGTTCAAACTACCTGAAGTAAATATGGAGCCCACCAAAATCATGTCAATTTCTACATCACAGCGGGAGAACATTCGGCTTTTGATGCTTCAACTTCTGAAGGATCAACACCTAGCAGAAATAATCTTCTCGAGCAGAAATTGTGGTGAGCGCGTGGAACATGACTGGGTTAGTTTTTCCAGCATAGTTGACTTATGGGAATCATATACAAGTTACTTATGGCATAATATGGTTTCGAGATTGCCAAATTGGATAGCAAACCAATCTATATTCGTTGACCCGAGTGTAGAAAGTGTAGAATGACTATTTGATTTCATCTTTTTGATGTTCCTTTTTAGTATTCGAATTCTGTTAGCATGAAAGATTGGTAGCCGTTGAAGATTAGCCAATAGCTAAAAGACTTGTATTTGATTGGAAGTAGTCTAGATTTTAATGTTCTATCGCTTATCTCCGACCACCCCCATATTAAACACATTTTGATCAACCAGGCGGTCAAAGGGGTCCGCCATCCTGTTAGTCACTGGAATCTGTCTGTTTTTTTTTAAATCCGAGATTATGAGGTTTTTTCTTATACGAGTCGATAGGGAAAAGAACACCCCACACCAAGACTTGCTGGTTCTGCCCATGTGTTAGTGGCTTGGTATGTTCATAGAAGAGTCATAAATATTATTTTGTTAAAACAAAAATTCAGGTGATGAGCATGAACTAGAACTGCGCTAGTTCTTTCTTCTTTCTAATGGTGGCACCATGCGTAATCTGCCGCTACCAGAGGCTAACCGCTCATGGGTGGTTGCTAACAACCGGCGAGCAAGAGTTTCACGCCAAGCTTGTTAACCCGCTTTCTCGTGCTCAAATCAATTACCCACGGATGAATATGTTTGATGAATTATACTTAGATCAAGATGAATGGATGTATTAGTTGTCTTCTATGAGAAAAGTTGTGTTTACATCACCAAATCCCTTATCATCAGATCCGTCCTTTCGTGTAGTTATCATATGGGGAAGAACTATCGGGTTTTGCTGGCCCGGAGACGTTTCGTGCACTCGAATCAACGGTTGGAAGGACATCTGTTCAATATCGCCTATCGTAGAATGAGAAAACGGCTCTATGAGGTGGCCACCATGGGAACAATCTACGAGTGTGACATAATTAGCGATGTTTTGTGTCAAATGGCAGTTAATTAATCCGCCTTTAATTGCCAAAGATAACTGTAGATAACCGTCAAAACTCAAAACTATGGCTATAAATAGCGTTGTATCCTGCCATTTTATGTATGAATGTGTGCTGTTATCGTCTATCTCTACTCTCAAAATCTCTCACAACTTATTAGTTTGATTAAGTATATTTTTTGTGCCCACGAAAGGTATCAGAGCTGAACGTTCTTCGGAGTAATCTTGTGAAGAATAAAGAAAAGCAAGTGTTTGTAAAATTGAAGCAAGAACTAAGCAAGAACCAATGGTCTGTGTGACCAAGTTGAGATAATTACAGTGAAGGCCTTGGAGAGAATGATCCAAACGCCACTGCAGTGCAATCTAAAGAAGACTTTCAGTCTCCGGTTGGGGGAGTTCGAAGAGCAATCAATTTAAGAGAAACACATGGCTGCAAAAGAACAGTTCAGAAAAAAAAAATATTGAAGAACATATTGTATGTATTCAAGTTCCATGTTTGTCTCTGCTGCAAACAGCCTGTTCATTTTCAAAAGGTATGTTAGCCCCATGTTTTTAATTCTGAGTTTCTGATCAAGGGTACCGACCAGAAAGGATGGGACCAACTATGGAGCATAAGTTTGATAAAGAAAATCCACATTTTGGGTATAAGAAAAAAATGCTTAAAACATTTAAAAATTCACATGGAATAGAGACCTGAATAGGAGAAAATAAGATGCTATTCAATGGAACCGGTTAAGTAGAAGTACATCAAAACTCGTTTATACTTTGGTTACGTCTGTAGGTTATGGTCTACACACGGGTCAAAGGGCAGTTAACTAACCCTGATGCAGCCGATGACCCAGCTCCTGACCCAGTTCCTGTTCGCAATACTTCGCATTGGTCCATTGGGCTGGACTGACCCAACAGGCCCAAAGGAAAGCCCAGTTCGAGTGATCCAGCAGGGTGGAGCAGAACCTGACTAAAAGGAAAGGCGGTGACTTGCAAATCAAGCTGGAACATTTAATTATTTTTAGTCTTTATCTTTATTGTGTTTCCTTTTCATGTTATTATGTTTCCTTTTCCTGTGTTCGTGTCTGGGCCTTTAAATACTTTGGGGTTTATTTCATTGAAGGAGACCATTATTTTTGAGTATTTGAATACAAATAAGTTCCAGCTTTGTTCGTGTGTTTTGTTCCCAACATGTTTGCGTGAGAAACTGCATCAAACCCACCAAAGATAACAACTGTAAATAACTGTCAAAACTATGGCTATAAATAGCCTTGTATCCCACCATTTTATGTATGAATATATGCTAGTATTGTGTAACTTATTAGTTTGGTTAAGTATATTTTTTGTGTTCCCACCTGATAGTAATCCTTAGAGGGGATTAGGCTCCAAGAAGAAAGGTAAGAAGGAAAGATTATTGGGGTAATTTTTGTCATATCATTCCATAATATCAAACCAAATATAAATATGCAAAGGACTCATGACCATGACCCTTAATTCATGGCACTGTCCAGGTTTCACGCCACTCTTCCTAAAGACATCCACTACTTTAGACATGTGGACCTTGTAGAAAAAGTAAGGTTGTGCAACAAGGAATTAATAATGAAAATGACAAACTGGAAACAAATTAACAATTCAATTCGATCAGTCTTGTGCAAATCGGGCTGGTTTTCTAACTTCACGCTTGGGCCTGGTGGTATGGGCCGAATCTTGTGGGCTGCCTTGCTCTTGGACCGTATCATCTCCCTCCCCTTGAGAGCCTACATTGTCCTCAATGTTGGTGAAATTTGGAAAGAGCTCGTCTAATGTTGTCTTGTCCTCCCACGTCGCCTCTTCCAACGGTTTCTTTTCCCATTTTACCAATAGTCTTGTGTGCTACCTTTGTCGTCCAAACGTGTATCCAAAATGGTTTCCGGCAAGTAGCTTATTTCTTTTTCACTGCCGAATTTGTCCAAGTTTCCTTTGTTGTTGAAAGTGTTACCATGACTTTGTTTCAAAAGGGACACATGAACCACCGGGTGAATCCGTGACCCGTTAGGCAATTCCAACTTGTAAGCAACGTTACCTACACGCTCCAGAATTTTATACGGTCCATAAAATTGGCAAGCAAGCTTGTGATTAGAACGGCTAGCAACGGACGCTTGACGGTATTTTTGTACGCGCAGGTAAACGAAATCACCAACCTTAAATTCTTTATCCATGCGTTTCATGTTGGCATACTTGACCATTTTTTGCTTGGCAACTTCGACCAATGCTTGGATCTGTGTTCGAATTCGTTGATGCTCTATCAATGAGGATTCAATTGAAGCTGTTTTGGTGGAGCCCGGTGTGTAATCATTGGCATCATATGGGATGTCATTGAGAGGTTGGAGAACCAATTTAGAATCCTCCACATCACTATCATATATCAAGCGTAACCCACATGAATCCAGATCTCCCTTGAACTTAATCGCCGGTCTTCGTTAATCGTTTGGACTCACGCACATCGAGGATTCTTAGAAGGATAATCGGATTGTTTGTGTACAATCTTGATAAAGAATAATAAAACACTCTAATCCTATATATACAAATGAATCGGCATGACATGTTTGACAGTTAAGGTTTCGAACAGACATGTTGTTTCATGATTAACTGCCACCGGTTGATGTTTTTGGCATCAAACAAAACAGAAATAACTGTTAGGGGCATTCTGGTCATTTCACCTTCTGTCCCGCCAATTTGTTTTGTGTTTTGCTGCTGTCCCTCTTCAGTTTATTGACCCATTTAGCTTTCATATGTTTGCAGCCTTGTGATTCAGTCTTGAACCTTCTGTTGCAGCCTTGTATGTAACCGAATTGACCCATATGCAAATTTATCCTACCTATTCTAATGTATCTTATAACTAAGTTTGCATCCAATGACTAACATACTAAATATACAATCACAAATGCAGAAAATATATGTTCAAATGTACATATTTAAACATAAACAGAAAGTTATATTTACTATTCTAACAGCCTCAGCCAGAGATGCTTCTCGTGATTCTCTGTGAGTTAAGGATCATGTGGTTTCTCGTGTTTCTTTTTTAAAATTTGAGATTCCGAGGTTTTTTCTTACACGAGTCGGTAGGGAAAAGAACACCCCACACCAAGACTTGCTGGTTCTGCCACTGTGTGAGTGGCTTGGTATGTTCATAGAAGAGTCATAAAAATTATTTTGTTAAAACAAAAATTCAGGTAATGAACATGAACACGAACACAACTGCTTAAGTTCTTTCTTCTTTCTTTCTAATGGTGGCACCATGCGTAAGTTGCCGCTAACAGAGGCTCACCGCTCATCGGTGGTTGCTAACAACCGGCGAGCAAGAGCTTCATGTCAAGCTTGTTAACCCGCTTTCTCGGGCTCAAATCGATCTCCGATGGATGAATATGTTTGATGAATTATACTTTGATCAAGATGAATGGATGTACTAGTTGTCTTCTATGAGAAAAGTTGCGTTTACATCACCATATCCCTTATCATCAGATCCGTCCTTTCGTGTAGTTATCATATATTCATATGGGGAAGAACTATCGGGTTTTGCTGGCCCGGAGACATTTCATGGACTCGAATCAACGGTTGGGAAGGAAATCTGTTTGATATCGCGTATCATAGAATGAGTAAACGGCTCTATGTAGTGGCCACCATGGGAACAATCTACGAGTGTGACATAGTTAGCGATGTTTTGTGTCCAGCGGAGCATTCTTTGGAGTAATCTCGTGAAGAATAAAGAAAAGCAAGTGTTGTAAAATTGAAGCAAGAACCAACAGAAGATGCTTATGTGTACATTGCCCGTAATGGTGCAGATCTGTCCCATATGAATGATGAATCCCGCCCTTGTCAATGGTCTGTGTGACGCCACTGCAGTGCAATCCAAAGAAGACTTTCAGTCCGCGGTTGGGGGAATTCGAAGAGCAATCAATTTAAGAGAAACACATGGCTGCAAAAGAACAGTTCAGAAAAAAGATATTGAAGAAGAACATGATGTATGTATTCAAGTTCCATGTTTGTCTCTGCTGCAAACAGCCTGCGCATTTTCGAAAGGTATGTTAGCCCCATGTTCTCAATTCGGAGTTTCTGATCAAGGGTACCGACCAGAAAGGATGGAACAAACTATGGATCGTAAGTTTGATAAAGAAAATCCACATTTTGGGTACAAGAAAATATTGTTTAAAACTTGTAAAAATTCACATAGAGTAGAGACCCGAATAGGAGAAAATAAAATGCTATTTAAAGGAATCGGTTAAGTAGAAGTAAATTGTAATGGTGTTTTAAAAACTTTGAAAGGGTGTTTTATGTTCCTGGTCTTTATTAAAATGTTACAAGTGTTGAACAACTTGTTCAACAAGGATTTGAAATCACATTTGAAGGCACAATTTGAAATTCTTGATATTGAAAGGAAAACATCAAAGGCAATTGATGTTTATGATCTTTACATGGTCGTTCAAGCCATAGGAGGTTACCGGTTGCATCTTGCAACAGTATGAATGTGTGCTAGTATTGTGTAACTCTACCCTCTCAGAATCTCTGCAGCTTATTATTAGTTTGGTTAAGCATATTTGTGTTCCCACCAAATCTTACAGTTGGCTCAATGGCTACTTTTACATCATCTTTGATGAGTTTGCCTCTGTTGGCCACTAATTTGCAGCGGATGTTTTGATTAGAATACACACGACAACAACAGAATTGTAATCAAACAAACGAAAGATAATTGAATTGTAATGACAAATGGTTTCGGACAGAAATGTTTTGATAGAAAGATTATGAGTTTACAAGGATAATAGGATTGTTTGTGTACAATCTTGATAAAGAATAATAAAACACTCTAATCCTATATATACAAATGAATCGGCATGACATGTTTGACAGTTAAGGTTTCGAACAGACATGTTGTTTCATGATTAACTGCCACCGGTTGATGTTTTTGGCATCAAACAAAACAGAAATAACTGTTAGGGGCATTCTGGTCATTTCACCTTCTGTCCCGCCAATTTGTTTTGTGTTTTGCTGCTGTCCCTCTTCAGTTTATTGACCCATTTAGCTTTCATATGTTTGCAGCCTTGTGATTCAGTCTTGAACCTTCTGTTGCAGCCTTGTATGTAACCGAATTGACCCATATGCAAATTTATCCTACCTATTCTAATGTATCTTATAACTAAGTTTGCATCCAATGACTAACATACTAAATATACAATCACAAATGCAGAAAATATATGTTCAAATGTACATATTTAAACATAAACAGAAAGTTATATTTACTATTCTAACAGCCTCAGCCAGAGATGCTTCTCGTGATTCTCTGTGAGTTAAGGATCATGTGGTTTCTCAGGTGCAATTTCAAACATAGATTAATAAATTTAGGTTGATTTTTTTGTTACAATCCGAACAACAATGCCGTCAAATTTAAAGGTTGTGCACACTAGTGCTACTCATGAGGAAATGATTACAACCGAATTCAAGCATATGGTTAAATGGTTTTTGAGAAGTTTGACGAAACAGAAAACAAGCCCATTTCGACTATGTTCAGAAGGAAACAGTTGATGTTTATGATCTTCCCATGGTCGTTCAAGCCATAGGAGGTTACCGGATCGCATCTTGCAACAATATGAATGTGTGCTAGTATTGTGCAACTCCTCAGAATCTCTGCAGCTTATTAGTTTGGTTAAGTATATTTGTGTTCCAACCAAATCTTACACTTGGCTCAATGGCTACTTTACATCTTCTTTGATGAGTTTGCTCCACCCAGAGGTGCTTCTCGTGATTCTCTGTGAGTTACGGATCGTGTGGTTTCTTGGGTGTAATATCGAACATGAGTAAATAAATTTAGGTTGTGTTGTTTTTCGTTGCAATCCGAACAACAATGCTTGCAAAGTAATAAACTTTTGCAGAATAATGGAATTTCACACACATTGAGACTGAATGATTACACCGTTTAATGGTCTGTGGTTAATGCAACGATTCATTCTAACTGTTCGATTTACAAAAGATAATAATTATAACATAACTAATTACAAATTATACACATAAATACATGTATATATAAAGTATAGTTAACATTGTAAATATTTTTCACTCAGTAAATTTGCTAAAAGAGCTACAAATTGGTTTAATTATACTGCACACAATAGCCTAGATCCTTATATTCAAACATATAGACTAGTACTGTAATTTTGTTGTCTTCTATTGATAAATAACTTCGTATCCGAGCGATGCATCTTCTTCGCCCTTCAAAACACAAACAACACACATGGTGTGTTAGCAACAGGCCCTGTTTATTTTTAGTTTAACTTGGTTCATTGTAATTTGTCGTCGTCGTCATCATCATCATCCTCATCATCTGAGTGGGAATCCGAATCATAATATAAATTGAAATCATTGGCCTCATATGGGATGTCATTTAGAGGTTGAAGAACCAATTTAGAATCCACCACATCACTATCATATATCAAGCGTAACCCACGTGAACCCAGATATCCCGTGAACTTAAGTTTCACAGTATCACCTGCTTCCACCACAAGTGTTGTATCGTCAAGTGGATAAAACATGATCTGCATGTTACTTACAAGTTTCATTTCTTCTAGGCATCGACTTTTATTTTTTGTTTTATTAAAGATCTTAATAGCAACATCCATTTCGCCTTGTGTGTATAAGATGATACCACAAATTTTCTTGTCCAAGTGCATTGGTGCCACGAAAGATAAAGTGTTTCCCCTGTTTCGATAACTAAACAAACCGGGAATTTCCTTGTGGTTCAATCCGAGATAGATCACCAACGGTTTACAAAAGGTTGATTCCTGTTACAAGCAACAAGATGCATATATATAATTACAATACACAAAAGAGCTACCTAGTTCTATTTATTAGAAAATTTGCTTAGGAGGGATCGATTGCATACCTTGAAGGCTTTAGAACGAAAACTATAACGTGTTTGCATCGGGTCAAATGGCATTATACGTAACGACCCACACCCTTCTGCTCTTATAGATTTCAAGTTTGATGGAAGAAGTGGAAGCAATTGTAGCTCTGAACAACGAGATATGTAGAGGTCAACCAGTTGGGAAAGGTTGCTTAAGCTATCAGGAAGGCTACAAAATGTGTTTCCTGAAAGCTTTAATGTCTTTAATGACACCAAATTCCCAATTTCAGCGGGTACTTGAGATACGTTGCAATCCCTCATTGTTAATTGAGTTAGGTTTGTTAGGCCTGTAACTTTCATGAGAAATTGTGGGTCTTCAGATCCAAGTTTGGGGCAACAAGAAAAGTTGAGGAGTGTTAAAGATTTTAACTCGGACATGTTCCAAGGAAGACTCGCCAGATTAATACAGAAATTAGCTTCTATTTTGTTCAGTTTATGGAGTTGGAGAAGGCTTAGAGGTTCTTTTAACGAGGACAAAAATGGATGCATTTCCTCATCGGTGTCAGGGAGTATGAGTTCTCGAAGAGATGATAACTTGACTATCATTTCCCAAGGGATCTTCTTTAACTTTCCACAATGAGATAAATTCAAGATAGCAAGTTTGCGAAGGCAACCAATAGAGCCGTGCAACTCCTTTAGGTTTGAACAACCTTGAAAGATAAGCTCCTCAAGATTCTCAAGGCCGTAGAAATCGCCGGTCTTAGTTAATTGTTGGGAGTCACGCACATCGAGGATTCTTAGCTTCTTGAGATTCTGGATACACATACATATATCAAATTATACTAGGTGAATATGGTTCTGTTAAGTTTGATTATTACCCTTAACCAAAACTAAAATCAAAGGTCATCAATTAATCAATCTTATTAAACATTCTTTGGTTCGGTTAGTATTGTTAGATTATCAGTTTTAGTCCGGTTTAGTTAATTTTGGTGAATAACAAAAACAAAGTTTGGCTAAATTTTTTTGCCTAGAAGTACATGAAACGGAGGTATAAATACATCAAATAGATGTAAAAAAATAGCCTTGTAAACGAACCGAATGTTCATGAACTTTTCGTGAACTTGTTCGGCAGAAAGTTCGTTTATGTCGTTTATTTAATAAACGAACAATCACGAACAAAAAAAATTGTTTGTTTAGTTAAATAAAAGAACATCAACAAACGTTGAGTTTGTTCATTTGTGTTCGTGAACGTCCGTTTATGTTTGTTCATTTATGTTTGTTTAAGTTTATTAATTACATACGTAGTTATATTTACATAAATACAAACATAAATTGGGCTTTAGCTACTCGTATAAATATATAACCAATTAATAATTTGGTTTTTTCAGTAATACAAAATCTTTCACATTAATTATGTTCGTGAACGTCCGTTTATGTTCGTTTCGGTTTAAACGAACGAATATAAACGAACACGAACATGACAAATTTCTTAATGAACGAACATGAACAAAAAAAATGTGTTTGATTATGTGTTCGTATTCGGTTAAAATTAAATGGACATTCGGTTCGTTTACAGGCCTAGGTATAAAAGCTACAAATTTCAAAACCCCCTCTATTTATACCGTCACTATAATTCATAAACATATCTACTCAGCTTCAAACCATATTAGAGTATAATTTGCTATATACTTTTAATTGAAAATTTGATTTTTTACATGATTAACAATAGAGGTGAACAATAAATGAAACTCAACTGAAACGAACCAAAACATACAAAACCGAACATAAAATTAACCAAAATCGAGTTAACCTAATATCGGTTTTTTAGTACCTTAAGTTAACCAAAATTAGCAAACCAATACTGAACCATTCATACATGTATATACTTTATACATCCATTACATGTATTTATACCTTCATTTCATGTGCTTCTAAGCAAAATTTTAACCAAAGTTTGGTTTTGGTTATTAACCAAAATTAACTAAACCGAACTAAAAACGACAATCTAACCAAAGAGACTGAACCAATTAACCTGTTGGTTTGGTTAACAAGATTGATAAGCCGATAATGTCGATTTTTGTTTCGGTTGAGGCTTACAACCGAACTGAACCTAACCTAACCATGAACCATTAGAAGTGTCCGTGTTTCCTACAACATCGAGCAGGCATACTGTTATGAATGTATTAATGTGTATGTTTCAGTTTAACTAATTTGGGATAACTAAGGGTACAAAAAGAAAACGATAACCGATTTTAAGTTCAATCGGATGTTTTCAGTTTTGAATAGATTTTGGTTCAGTTTTGTCAGTTTTTTTAGTTTGGCTTCGATGAACGGTTTAGTTATTGCTCACTCCTATATATCATTAATCACGTAGCAAATAAAGATTTTTTAAATAAAAATTAGCAATACTATACTCAAATTAAAGATAATAAAATGATCATTACTATAATGTAATTTTTTTTTATAAAAGTATAAACGTATTAAAAAA
Source organism: Ambrosia artemisiifolia (assembly GCA_032199755.1). Taxonomy (NCBI): domain Eukaryota; kingdom Viridiplantae; phylum Streptophyta; class Magnoliopsida; order Asterales; family Asteraceae; genus Ambrosia; species Ambrosia artemisiifolia. Next base: position 55,655,363 of record CM063519.1, read on the forward strand.
ATATGACTATTTACAAATCATGGGGGTGGTTTGCTTAAAATAAGGAATATAAGTTTAACTAAAATTTAATAAATAAAAGTTAAGTAAAGTTTAAGGGATTAAAGTGTAACTAAGATAAGGAATTAAAATGTAAATAATGTATGAATGACTATTTTACCCTCATTTTAGGGTTATTAATGAAAAATGAGTTCTTAACTTTTTGGTATCTTAAATTACCCATCACTCATGCATTATCGTAATATAGTATAGATAAGCAACATTACATGTGTGTTACATGGGTGGTTGATAAATATAATGCTATTTAATTAATAAAAAAATTATGTTTGAGAAAACATATGTTTTTTCATGGTTGAAAATGGGAGCAAAGAGTCTCAGTCCACCAAGACTCAAGACGCTGCTCGAGAGACTAAGCTAATCGGTGTATTATACTAATGGAATAAAATATAATGTAATTTGTTACCATATACAATCGTGTGGTGTAAAGGTGTTAGAGATTCTAAAGGGGAGGTTGGAAGTTCAAGCCTCATAAGAGGCAAAAAAAAATGGTGTATTTATAAGTGGTGTAAAAAATAGGAGGGGAAATGAGCCGTTCAAAAAAAAATAGTAGGAAAATAATTATCTATAATTAAGTAACATATAAACAAATAATATATTTAATTAAAATATAAGTTTCCTAATTAAGTAGGAGAAATAATATCATTAATTAAAAGATAAGTAAACATACTTAAGTAGGTATAAGTGAAAAAAAAAACAGATAACTCCAATGAATGACACATGTCGAAACTTATATTGGTTTATTAAATTGTACATATGGGTTGGGATATTCTACAAAGACTACAAAAAATGAGAAAAGTGAGAAGCCACTAGAAAATGACATGTGTCCAAAGGATTAAAAAAGTGGGAGGGGTAATTTTGTCAAAAACATATGCACATACAAGTCACATGCCATTTCCACCTTCATTTTTAAATGTCCGTAACTTTTTTATACGTCATCTTTTTTTTTTAAAAAAAATTATACCATAAAATTGAGCGTCTTTTTATGTTTAATATGAGTACCATATTGTTATACTTTTGAAAAAAAAAATCAAAACCCACTTGCATAAGACATAATGGAGTGCAAAACACAATGAACATTAATTAAATATAGGGTATAAAACATAATAAAGAGTCTAGTAAAACACAATGGACGACATACTTAAGACACAATGAATAGAAGACTAAAACACAATGAATACTTTTGAAAAAAAAAAGTTGAAACCCAGTTGCGTAAGACACTATGGATGACATACTAATGACACAATGAACAGAAGACTAAAACACAATGAATACTTTTGAAAAAAAAAAGAGTTAGAAACCCAATTGTGTAAAACACAATGAAAGACATAATAGGACACAATGAACAGAAGATTAAAATACAATGAATACTTTTGGGAAAAAAGTTGAAAATCCAGTTGCGTAAGACACAATGGAGATAACGTAAAACACAATGAGTACCAATAAATATGCAATGAACAATAGGGTATAAAACACAATGAACAGTCTAATAAAACACAATGGACGACATATTAAAAACACAATAAACAGAAGACTACAAACATAATGAATAATAGACTTAAACACAATGAACAACATAATAAAACATAATGTACACCTAAATACAAAACTCATTTGCGTAAAACACAAGGAAAACATACTAAAAACACAATGGACAAAGTAAAATCATGTGTAGACTAAAAAAAACATAAAGAACATATTTATAAAGCACACATGCATACTATAACACAATGAACGGGCAGAAGACACAACGGAGAAGAAAACCCATTTAACACGATTTTTTTTTCAATTTTAATGTAGCAATGTGGTACTCATATTAAAGATAAAAAAACGCTCGTTAATATGGTGATTTTTTTTTTGAAAAAAAAAATGTCGTATGAAAAAATTATAGACGTTTTAAAATGATAGGGGGAATTGACATGTGCATTACATGTGGAGAGAGAGTCAACAAATGTGGTTTTCCTTTTATGCTCTTTCTCTAATTTATTATTTATTTTTTTCAAACAATCTAATCTCAACCCTTCAAATATATGATCAATGGATCACAATCCTTCTCACCATTCTTAGAAAAAGTGTCTTGTGTATTTGATCCTAACCCTTGTACATAAATCTATACTATATAGAACACTTTTCATAAGACATTTTAAAATACCCAAAAGTTAAAAACTTTTTAAAATTTAATGTATAAGGTATAACCCTAAAATAGGGTAAATTAGTCTTTTAAATACTAATTACACTTTAATTCTCTCAATTTTACTAAACTTTTGCTTATTTAAATAACAAGTACTTTTTTTTCTCCTAATTTTAAGGCTGTTAACCCACGATTTTTAAATAATCATATTTTTAATATTTTAAATAGAAATTGTGGGATAGTTACCTTAAAACTAGGGGGAAATGTACCTATTATTTAAATAAGAAAAAGTTAAGTAAGTTAAGGAAATTAAAATAAGTGGAGCAAAGTATAATTAGTATTTAAAAGACTAACTTACCCCTGTTTTAAATTTGTTTACATTTTAAAAAACTCTTAACTTATGCGTATCTTAAAATGTCCATATGAAATTCATTATATATAGTATATATATTTGTGAGTAGAAATGATTGTACACATATGTACCACGGATTATACACATATGTACACATGATTATACATTATGTGTGGAAATGATTGTAAATATATGTATAGGGTAGGGATCCTAAGAGAACCAACCCCTATTTGAGAACTGAGAGAACCATTCTGGCCACACATTTCATATAAAGGCAAAAAAAAAAAAAAATTTTTTTTTTTTTTTTTTGCTTTAATCGCACATTTTTATGCAAGGAAAATTTTTTTTTTATTTTTTTTGAATTTTTTTTCATTTATACATATGTGTATATGTCAATTATACATATGTGTATATAGCATTTTTCAGCTATACATATGTGTATATAGCATTTTTCAGCTATACATATGTGTATATTTCAGTTATACATATGTGTATATTGCATTATACATATGTGTATAATGCAATTATACACATGTGTATACTAAAAAAAAAATACAAAAAAAATAAAAAAAAAAAATTCTTACATATAAAGCAGCGATTTTTGCAAAAAAAAAAAAAAAAAAAAAAATTTTTTTTTTTTTTTTGCCTTAGAGAAATGTGTGGCCCAGAATGGTTCTCCCAGTTCTCAATTTGGGGAAAGGTTCTCATTTGAACCAAATCCTATATGTATATAAAGAAAAATTATAGTTTTAAACATGATTATACCCATATGTACAATTAAAAAAATTGTATAGAGAAAATGTGTGGTTCGAAATAATTCTCAATTAGCAAGTGGTTCACTTATGCTCCATACCCTATATATGGAATTTAAGTATAAATACATGAAATGATGGTATAATATATGAAATACCTCTAGTCGCTGTATTTCATATGTTATACATCTATTTTTTGTATTTATGCTTTTTTTTCATATATTTATACGCCCATCATATATTATACATCAATTTCATGTATTTCTAAGTTCAAAAGTTTTAGCCATAGTTTGGTTCTGGCTATTAAACGAACCGAAATAAATGTCAATATGATAGAATAAACCAAAGTGATTAACCGAAAATTGATTGGTTAATAAAATAGACTAACCGATGATTACAATGTCAACTTCAGTTAAGGATAATAACCGAACCGATTAAACCATGCACGCCCTATTAGTGTTTTTGTTTTATGCCACGTCACGCCAACACCTTTTTATTACTTAATAATATAGTTTAGTTAGTTGGAGTTAGAAAGTCTCAAATTCGTCACCATCTAAGATAGTAAGATGTTGACACGACTTGTCATTTATGTTATTGAATGGTGTGTGATTAATTTGGAATATTAGAAATGAAAATAACAAGCACATACCTTCATTCCTTCCCAGAGTATTTCCAAATTGCTAGAATCTAGTCTTAAAACCACCACATTAGCCATGTCAATATGGTTAATGCTTTTGAAAGGGAACCCAGACCACCGCAAGTATTGTAGCTTATGGAAAGACAAGGGAGATGCCATTTCATCACGGGAACTACCACTCCAAAATAATGGACATCTTGTTGGCTTAATAACATAAGAATAATTACATGTGATACAAAGCAACCTCAAATTTCTCATCTTTCTTAACGCCTCTACTTGCACGATTACATCTTCATCATCCTCACGTGTCACCAAATGAATGCTTTCTACCGATTCAGTTCCCTGTTAGTATACAAAGGAAAAATGGAGAATGGTAGATGCTTTTTTAGTATGTTATTTGAGTGTTAAGCTAACGTACATGCTTTATATAACTTTAAACACAATGATAACATACCGAACATTTAGTCAATACTCGCATCACATCACTTTTCATCCACAATCTAGTACGTTGTCCAGGCTCATCTTCATTTTCTTGTCGTACAATTTCTTTAGCCATTTCCCTAATTGCCCAAGGCATCGACCACTCATAGTAGCCTGTTGTTTTTTCAACTAGACTTCTATCAACTAAATAACGAAATTCTTTATCCGGGAAAAATGCTCTCTCTTCATCTTGTAATACTTCCACAACCGAACATATAGAAGTAAAATATGATAGTTGATCTACAAAGAAACAAGCAAGATCCAGAAATAACGTTTTGGCTCTATTAGTAAGTGAATCATAGCTCATCTTAAGCTTCTCATGAACATCGCCATGTGGAATTCTTTTTAATTTTTCCAATTCACTTGGAAAATCTTCCCTTTCACACCGGTTAAAATGGCGACTCCAAACCTTAAGGACCAAGGGAATGCCTCCAGCATGACTGACAACTTCTTCTATGAACTTTGTGTTCACAGTTGCAACCATAAGTTGAGTGAAAAAGTTAAAAGACTCCCTTCTATTCAAAAACCTTGTAACATAGGATGTGTATGGTATGTCACCAAAGGAACGTTTATCTCTTGTTGGAATGATTATTCGACTTCCTTTATAGAACCACGCGGGATTAATACCTAATGCTTCTAACTGCTGAAAGTTATCAACGTCATCCAGAACAAGTAGAGCCTTTTGATGACTTACCAACCTTTTTATTTGAGTAACGTAGTCACTATGATCACCCATGATTGAAAACTTATGATTTCGGGTTAGACAAGATATGAGCTCCTTCGGCAAATCAACCTTCCAGCTTGGAACCTGACAGCGGTCGTGGATATCCGGAAGAAAACATCTAATATTGAACTTTGCAGCAATTCTATTATAACCCGCTTTGACAACAGTGGTCTTACCTATTCCGCTAATTCCAGAAACTCCAACAACTAAAACATGATCTTTGTAGTCTAACCTTAGTGTTGAGATTAGTTCTTCTGTACGAGATTCTATGCCAACAGGGTGCTCTGTAACATGCAACACTTCGGGACTTCTTATCATTGCAAGTTGTTCTACAATTTTTAATAAGAATTCCGCCTCGTCCCTGTGAAATCACATTGAGAAATTTATTCCATGTGCCTTTAATAGCTAACTTATTTCAAGGCCTAAATTGGAGTATTGGCTTGAAGTCCTTTTCACTAAAGAAAACTTAACGTGATAATCTGTGAGCTAAAATAGTATAGTTGACTACATTAAAATATTGCTTATATATATAGTTTGAGTTTGTAGGTCGTTTATAGTCAAAATTCGTTTGTTTAAGATGTTTGGGTAAAAAATATATTCACTCAAGGTAGATTTTTCTTTCTTCCCAATATTATACTTCAATACGGCTTGTGTTGTTGCTATTGAGGTTGACCGGTGTATATGGTTTCTTTTTTATTTATATGGGTTGGGAGATGGTTACATACTTACATGTGACAATGGTGGAGAGAAAAACCTCTCTAACAACTTGAAATTGCGTAACGTCAATTAGAGGGCCTCCTTGCAACGCTAGTGGGTCAAAGGTTAGACGAGATGGATATGGCACATGATGTTGCCTATGTTTTTCATGCTAAACTATTTTTTTTCATCTATTTACCGTTATTGAACTTTCATTTGATATTTTAATCCTGTGTAATTAAGGGTCATGTTATTTACACCGGGTTTTTTAGGGTTTCACAGCTCTCTACGGTTCGTAGAGGCCTCTACGCGCCGTAGCGGGGTCAGAGCATTGAAAACCACATCTCTATACGACTAGTAGAGGCCTCTACGAGTCGTATAGGTGGGACCCACTGCAATGATTGACACCGGCCTCTACGAGCCGCAGAGGACCCTCTACGGCCCGTCGAGGCCTCTATGAGTCGTATAAGTGGGGGCCCACTGCAATGATTGACATAAGCCTCTACGGCTCGTAGAGACCTCTATGAACCACATAGGACTCTTTACGACCCATAGGGACCTCTACGAGCCGTAGTCCCGTAGAGGCTGGTACAAATAAGTTTTGGGGTGATGCAAATAGGGGGGCCGTAATTAGTTACTAGGTTAATAGGTTACAAATATAACCGTATTACCAGTTTTTCTTTTCTTTTTACAATCACCTGGAAAATATAGACTATAGTGATTTGAATTTTTTAATAAAAAAGTTATAAGTATGAGTAAATCAAACGACCCAAAACAAGCACCATTTTTAACTAATGTTTTCATAATCGAAGTGGGTAACGAACCGGGGCGTTATAAATAGTTTAAGTTCTTTTAGAATTAATAAAAATAAAATGTCAATAATATAATAGTCTAGTTTTGTTGAAAGGGGGGAGGAGGAACCACCAGGTTTGGTCATGGATACCCTACTATCAGAACGGTAACACCGTCGTCGGTAGTGCTGGTAGGGGTCCTGTGGACTTTTGCTGGTTCAATCTAACGGGATCCTTAACGAGAGAGAGAGAGAGAGAGAGAGAGTGTGTGTGTCAGTGCATTTATTATTGAGAGAGAGAGAGAGGAGAGAAGGTAAGAAAGGGTAATATTATTATTATTATTATTATTATTATTATTATTATTATTATTATTATAATTATTATTATTTGTGGAAACGGTTAGGGACCGAATCCATGGATCGATTAAACGGTTATAGCTCGGTTTCAAACGGAGATTGGAGACGAAACAGAAATAGATGAAAACAATGTCAACACATATTCGTATTATATCAGAAACGATTACAGACACTGTCATCGGTAGGATAAACATCTATCTCAGGGTCTGGGAGGTCGGACATGACCTCCCCCTTGAGAGCATTCTAAACACAAACTCACAATCTTTTTGAAACACAACACATGAGATTGCTATATATAGGCCTAGTTGGTTCGACCCTTCAAAGGTGCGAACCAACTGGTTCGACCTTGTGTAAGTGCGAACCAACACATAATATGTTGGTTCGACCCTTCTATTTCTGGTTCGACCATTCGATGGTATGAACCAACTAGGTCAACTCTAAACAAATACATTAGATCCATAAAATGACCTTATGGATCACCACAATCTCATGTTATACAACACACGACTCAACCCTAGTCTATTCGACAGGGACGACCACACACAAAGTGTATCAACATTATTATTGTTATTGTTGTTGTTGTTATTATTATTATGTGTAAAATAATTAATTGTTGGGTAAAGAATCAGTAAAGTGCTACCTCTAAAAAACTGTTTTAGTGAAGTGAATCTGTGAAGTGATGTGGCAGTGCAGGATTGGTAGAAATCAGTGAAGTTGAAAAACTACACGGTAAGCGCCCCTACCCCCTAAGACAATGTATAGTGATTCAAGCTCTTTAGGGGCGTTTTCTGCTATGTGAATGTCACATCAGTAGGAAAAGGTATAGTGGTTGAAGCCGATTTCGTGCTCCTTCCATCATTATATATATATATATATATATATATATATATATATATATATATATATATAGGGCTGGGTTATATTAGAAACCCCCTTGAGTTGTGGAAACCCTATGTAAAACCATTATTCTTTCCTGATTTTTTCGGCATAACTTTTATATTCAATTTTATTAGTTTGGGCAAAAAAAATCAAAAAAACGCCAGAGTAGATAATTTTGTTACACATGTGTTACACAAACTCGGATTTATCATACGTCAGCATTGTTACATATGTAACAAACATGATAAATAATTTTTTTTAAAAAAATCTACTCGGCACTTTTTTAATTTTTTTTGGCCGAAACTCATCAAATTAAGTATACAAGCTATCATAAAAAATTTAGGAAAAAAAATGTTGTTAAATAGGGTTTCCACGGGTTTCCACAACTCAAGAAGGTTTCCACAGGATACTTAGCCTATATATATATATATATATATATATATATATATATATATATATATATATATATATATATATATAATAGGGTAAGGTTCCAGTAGGAAAATTGATTTGTGTAGGAAATGTAGGAAGTGTTTTCAACCATTGGATCTAGAAATGGATGGTTGAGATTAAAAGTTTGGGTTTGTTAAGATTCTACTAATTATATTTTAATAATTAAGGGTATGATGGTCCAATATGTGTTTTAAATGAGGCTAGTAATGTCATTTCTTGTATTTTGATATAGAAACCATTTGACTTTCACCCTTAAATCATGCCCCCTTTCTCTTTTATTTTAATTTTAGTATTAAATATTATTAGTTATTATAATCTCTCTCATACATTCAAACTTGTTCATCTTCCAAAAAAAAAAAAACAAATAGAACCACAAAACCTTCTTTGCACCGGTTATTCTTCATCTTCTATAAATAGTGGGTTTAAAGTAACAGTGTTCTCTTTTTTTTCTTTTTTTTGCTGATCTAACCGAATAATAGTTTATTTTTTACTAAACATGATTCGTATCTGTTAAAACACTTCTACTGTTTTAAAACATTTCTACTGTGTTTAGTTTCAATATAAAACACTATTGATGTTATTATAAAACACTCTCGATGATATTATAAAACACTCCTTATTAATGCATACTAGTTTCTCTTTCATTATAAAACACTCCTGACGTTATTATAAAACACTTCTGATGTTAACCTTCTGCCATGACTTGAATACTCGAAAAAGTGATAGAGATGGGTTATATGTTTGAAGAATCAAACAAGTTTTTGGGTATTGATCAACTTATTTGATATGAATATCTTATGATTCTTATGAAAAATAAAGAATAATTAGTTAATTTAGGATGATTAATCTTCATAAATATCTAGATGTTAGTTGCTAATTTAGTGGGCTTGTAATAAATAAAAAAAATGGACAAAAAGTCTATAATGCCCTTCATCTAAAGATTTAATCAGATTTGATCTAATGGTTGAAAATACTTCCTACACTTCCTACACAAAACAATTTTCCTACCGGATCCTCTACCTATCTATATATATATATATATAATGTTAATTTACAAATGCTTTGTGCTTCATGGTCTTGTACGTCATGCTTAACAAGTATTTTATCCATTAAAGGGTTGTATACAACGTTGTAGGTTGTACCCTACTTTGTTTTTTTATTTTTAACCCTAATAGTTTTCATCTTTTACATTAAACCCCTACACTTTTTTTACTTTGAACCTTTTCCCATGTATGTTATAACAAATTTTTAATTTTACTTTTCGATCCAATTTTTTCGAGTTGATACGCCGGAACGTGCGTAATTAGTTCAACGTTTTTACCTCTATTTTTCCCATCGAGCGGCGACATTGTATTTTAAGTTTACGTCTAATTTTTGTGCATTATCACGCCGCAATGGGTGTGCATGGTTCACCGTTTTTACGTCTATATTTCACTCAGTTTTATTTTTTTCGTTTTTTATTTGCTTTTTTTTTGTGTCGTTGGTCGCTGAAATAGTGTAGCATTGATGCTACATAGTATGGTTTTATGCCCTCCGCAGCAACGTGAGAGGCTTAATGCTAGTTACTTAATAATTTAATAATTTTACAATTTTTTATTCAGTTATTTTTAAAATACAAACAAAACCTGATAATACTTAGAAAACATAAAATATTTTATTAAAATAGATAAAAAAGCACAAAACATTTCACTTTCTTTTTAAAGTGCATAATATGAATAAATTAGTGTTATGAACTTTTGATTCCCACTAGCTGCAGGTGAGGTGGGAGGTTTTCAGGCTTAGCCTGTTTCCTACCCTGGAGTGCCCAGTTCGAAGCCCACATCAGCCGGACTATGCTCATGTATAGCCCTAAGCGAGATGCCGTTCAAAAAAAAATTAGTGTTATGAACTTTTATGCATGATTGGTGTATGAATCGATTATAAAAATAACGACTTTGATTTTATTTTACTCTTGAAAAAATTAAGACCGTGAAGGCTCCATTTGATTTTATAATCTAAGACTAAAACTAAAAGTAACTTATTTATATTACAAATATCTAATGATACTTGCGGGCATACACATCATAGATCCACTTTGATGAATTATTAACTATTTTATATAATACATGGAAGTAAAAGTAAATAATACATGAAAGTAAATATAGACTAGAGTGACTTGGATTTTTTAATAAAAAAATTAAAAGTATGCGTAAATAAAAAAGAACCAAAACAAACACCATTTTAACTAATGTTTTTATAACCAGACCGAATAACGAATCAAGGCATTAGAATTAGTTTGATTATGTTGACTAAATAACGAATCAGGGCATTATAATTAGTTTGATTACGTTTTGACACAAACTTTCAAAGCACCCCGATCTACAAAACCCGAACTACTGCCTAGGAGTATTATATATTTATAACAAGTAAAGAAAAGGGAGAGAAATTTTACCCATTTTGCAATGTTAGACCAGACAATAGACCTGCTTCTTTCAAGGCTTTCTTCCATGTTTGAACTGTCTCTGGATTTACATTGGTCTCGTGAGCATGAAAAGCTTCCATAAAAGGACCTTGTTGACTTCTAACATCAGATGGTTCCACCTTATAAAATATCGGAAAAACTTTCCTATCATCAAACTTGGGCAAGCAATCCATAATATCAACCAACTCATCTAGACACCTTACTGAAGAAGCATAGTTTTTGGAGAATACTACAACAAAAATCTCAGATTCATGAATAGCTTCCAACAACTCTGAACGCACTTCTCGACCAACAGGGACCTTGGTGTGGTCAGATATGGTATAACTGTTGCGATCTAATTCTGCCCTGAGGTGGCGTATGAAACTGTTGCCGATGTCTTCAAACGAATAATTCAAGAACACATCATTCTTTGGCTTTTTACAGTAGGGTTCGTCATTGGAAGAATCTGAGTGCCATTTCCTCTTAGAAGAGAGAGATGATGGTGAAGCTGGATCCATTTTTAAGTTTTGAAAGGGAAGGTAGCTAGAGTGTGTGGGTTACTGGCTCCCTCTATTAACATATCATGTATATATATAGTGTCAAGACAAAGAACTATCTTGGAAATTTCCACCACACACTTTTTTTTTCTAGCAATAACTATCCTCTTTCGTCCCTTTTTCCTTAGCATTTCCTGCTGTACTGTACGTGTTTCGACGCGTTTTATATCTTTCTCCCAAAAAAAAAGACGCGTTTTATATCATAACCATAATAGAACCCATTGCTTTTTTGTACCCCACCGGCTCACCCCACATAATCATACCGAAAGCTAGGTAAAATTCAAAAGAGCATTCATCTCTCTTTCCTTGTTAGTACTTAAAGCATGCGTTAAAAGTATATCTTAAAATTGTATCATTTTATTGTTGCAAATTAATATACTTCGTACACTAGTAGGTTTGTATTTATTTTTAGTTGTGGTCAATGTTTTGAAACCTGGACCAGACCGGTCGGACCAGGCTCCGGACCCCGGCCGGTTCGGGTTGGCACACTGGACCCCCTTGACAGCGAACCGCCTTTGAACCAGGTTGAACCGGGGGTCGGACCGGTTGGACCGAGTTTTTTTATTTTTTATTAATTTTGTTTAATATTTGTAAAGCTTTTCAAACCTTTGAGCATATGGAATAATGCATAGTTTCTTTGTCGTTTTAACAAACGACATAATGGAAGAATGATTTTTACTTATAACTTGTATTATTAGATAATTACTTTTCTAAAAATTGTTCAAAAGAACCCATTGTTTAGATTAGTGTATATGGAATGATGGTCATTAATAATTTGTCGATTCCTATTGCGCCCCCGTACAAAAAAAAAAAAAAATTCTGTATTCGCCACTGCTAATCAGCAAATGAACCTTTTAAATGCACAACTAATAAATCACACTACGCTTGCAATGGCCAAAACACTTCTTGCACCTCCTTTCTCATCTTCAAATCTCAACCACCATACAACTCAGTTGCCACAATTGCGGTCCTGATGTCCGTGAACCCATCCAAGCTCACGCTAATCAACAACGTCTCGAACATCACTCATGCTTTCCCACATGACAAAGAGGTCATAGTTCCAGTAAACTGTTCTTGCAACCAACAATATTCCTACCAAGCCCCGTTAATTTGTAACCAAGTTTTTAAAAACTAACAAACTTACTACTCCACGTTTGTTGTTGTCTGGTGATGTTTGAATACCGTCTTTTAAGCGAATATAAAAAACGCGTAATGCGCGTATATTAATACACCTAGTTTACATAATCCACAAACTTCATTCAAACACCTTCATTTTTCCTACATCACATTGTTTTGTTTTGTTTTTTTTTTAATATGATCCCACATGGGGGTGGCCAGACTTGGGTTGTAGTCACGGATTCATGGGGTTGATTGAGGTTATCAAATTCGTACCACACCACATAGATTGCGTTTTGAATACTCCTACAATTAATTTACACAGGTAGCTTCCTCAACATGCATTTATTTTCTTTGATTTTGCATCAAAGTTGTGTTTCTCTTTCATGGTAATTTCTTAGTCTTTCCCCAAGCCATCCAAACATAGACTATTTCCTAGCAATTTCATATATCTTTTTTTAAAAGTGTTTTATTGTAACCATTTAAGTTAAATATGGTTTCGTCACTATTTTTTTTTTCTAAACTAGTGATCTCAACCGTCGCACGTTGGCTCGGTGGGTGTAAAAAATGTAAATTAAATCAAATTTATACTGTCTAATGAAACATAATATATTTGATCTGACTCATTTCCGAACAAAAATTACATCAACACGTAGATCAAATGAAAACATGCATAAAAATAAGTACTAAATGTATCAAACTTAACCTTACTCATTTCTAAAAGAAATTACCTTTTTTCCCATTCCGTATGCATTAAACTAAAAAAAGTTGTTTAACTTTCCGACAGCTTAAAATGTTACTCCCAGATTTAACATATTGCAGATAATAAATTCTTTTTTCCCATTCCTTAGATAATATATGGCTTTTTTCAACATTTTAAGTAAAAAGAAAGACAAAATTGCATTTTAATCTTTTAAGTTTGAACGAAGTTGCAATTGTTGTCCTTTAACTATCGAAATTACATTGAATATCCTTTGTGTTTACATTTCAGAGTATTCTGGTATAGGTAGGCTTAAGTTTTGAACACTCCTTTGTGAAATATTGTTAATTCTCTAGCGCGCTGTATACAAAATATACTTGAACGAACTACCATTTATGTAGACAACATTACATTTCACACAATAGTCTTCTATCTGTTTGTAGACGCGATGCCCTTCAAATTTAATCAACTTTTGTTTATTAAATAAGGAGCATTGGATTTTAAAAATCTAAACTTTCACCCACTGGCCAATAATAATCTGTACTTAAAAAATTCCAAACAATGATCCCAGCATTCATATATTTTTCCTCTAGTGAACTTTTTTTAACTAATGACTAACCAAGTGACTTTAGCCTCCATGTCAGCATCAACATGTCATGTCAGCATCCACGTCAGCGTTAGCATGCCATGTCAGCATCCAGATATGCCACGCAGCATCCAGATGTGCCACGCAGCATCCACTAACTTAGTTAGTTCACAGTTAACAAAAGTTCATTGTCGGCCAATACGTTGAAAGTTGAGATCGTAGATGGGAATTTTTGAAGTAAAGATTGTTACCGGCCATTCGGCCAATGAGTGAAAGTTTAAGTTATTAAAATTCAATACCCCTTTAAATACTAAATACACATTCCCCTTTAAATTAAACAAACTACCCACACGATTTTAAACGACAATAATTTCTTCATACATTAATGTTTTTCTTTAAACAGGCAGAGATAACTTATCTTTTAAATTGCGGTGGAGATTATTTTTTGTTAGGTCCATGTTTACCCCGTTTTTACATATCACAGAACACAAACCGCCGCCGTCGTCTTCTTCCATCAACCCTTTCCGACAGCTGCCACCCTAACCCGATAACCACCGTCTCTTTCAACTCGATAACCACCACCCTAACCGCTGCCGTCGTCTTCTTCCATCAACTCGATAACCACCACCGTCTCTTTCAACCAACCTGTCACCCACCAGCTCCGAACGACCACCACCCTAACCCGACCACCTCCAAACCCGACCCACCCGTCACCGTCACCGTCACCAACCCAACCCTAGAACTGACCACTGTCACAGATCCGTCACCTTCATCTCTGTTTTCCCCCCTCCCTTCCAACGGTCATTTTTCAAAATTTTGGAACCCATTCGACCCCTTCAGTTCCCTTTCGACCCTTTGCTCTTTTCCATTCGTCCTCTTTCCTTTTCTTGTGAAACACTTTCGACCCTTTTCAGTTTCCTTCGACCCTACTTTGATTTGCCCTACACCTTGCCTTTATTTTCTTTGTGTTTGTCATATTATTATAATAAGAATAATAATAGAGTTTTTTTTAGTTGGTCCACTTCTGCTCATTGCTTTCCAAGTTTCTCCCTATATTATAATCCATAAAATTTATCTCTACTTGATAATATTAAAAGTAATAATAATAATAATTTCATTAATAATAATAATAATAATAATAATAATGGCTTAACATAATAATAATAATGGCTTAACTCCCCTCTCAAAGGGTTTTCTGGGGGGCGTGAGCAACTATAGGTTGCTTTTGCTCCTCTTTCGTCATTTTGGGTGGGGTGTGGTACCTTGTCTCCTTCTCATCTCGAGACGGGGGACACATTTTTCTTGTATGGTCTCTTCTAAGGTTGCTTGTGGGGACACCTCTGGGGAGGGCCTTGCTCCCACATCGTCTAATGGCGTGTGGCTATGCCCCCTTAGAAATTTCAACGACTGTAAAGATGGCAAACCTGGGTCTTCTGGGTATAATAGGTTAATCTCACATTTACAGCAGTTCCATTTTAAAGATGATCGAAAGGATTTCTTTAGAAGTGCGCTTTCTAGCGATTTAGAGATGCTTACGAATGTGGGATAAACCCTACGGGTTTTTGGATATTGGTTGTGTGGGAGGTGCATGAAGACACATGCCCTTAGTAGGGGGTGTCATCACCCAGATGGTGTCTCCATCTTCTCTCGAAAGTCTGGCTCTAATGATGATTTTATTGTGGGGATCCTAAGGCCTCGGGATCCTGGGGTGAGCTGTTATCTTAAGTCCCAACAAGGAGTGGTGGGGGATGCCACTCTCCTAGATCAGGTTTTCTCCATCCCGGTGCGGACCGTTAAAAGTATTCCCCCAAGTTGTCGTTTAGCATTTGCTCAGGCTTTGACGGGCGCTATTCGTAAAGTAGTGGCTTCCCTTGGGTCTGTTGAAAGCTGGGTCAAACTTTTACTCTTACCACGATGTACTCTTAAGGTGGTCGTTCCGTCTTCTAGACAGGAACGGAGGTCAGGTAACAGGAAGTCCTTGCAATGTGATAGTATTATGCGGGCCTTAGCAACATGGAAGGATGGCTCTGGTTTTGAGGACTTGGTTACGTCGCTCCTCCCAACGGGGGAAGAGGTCTCACATGGTGGGGGAGCGCAACGGAGGGGGGAAAAGGACGAGGAAGTTGACCCCAATATCAAGCAATGTCTCAGGAAAGTCAGGGATGGACACTTCACCGCCGCTGTTAAGGTGTTGTGCTCCAGTGGGGTAGCTCCACCTGGTGAATCTACCATGCAAGCCCTTATCGACAAGCATCCCATTGTTTCACCGCCAACCATACCGTCCAGCCCTCTACCCCACCCTGCATTATCAGTGGATGAAGACTGCGTTTACAGGTGTGTGAAGTCGTTCCCGAAAGGGACATCGTGTGGTCGAGACGGCTTATGGGCTCAACACCTACCGGATGCCCTTAGCGGGGAGGGGTCGGCGACTGCTTCAGGACTGCTTTCCGCTATCACCGATGTGGTCAATCTGTTGTTAGGGGGTTATGTCCCGGGGTGCTCGCTGAATTTATTGCTTCAGCCCCTCTGACCCCGTTGTTGAAGCCTGATAATGGGATTCGCCCCATTGCTGTGGGGGCCATATGGAGAACGTTGGTCTCCAAAGTAGCCATGAAGAAAGTTGGAAAAGAAGTTATTAAGTACCTGGGAGACTAACAATTCGGGGTGGGAATCCCCAATGGGGCAGAGGCCGTGTTGCACAGCGCTAACAGGTTCCTTAGTTCCTTTCATGCAGACGCCTCTTTGGCCATGCTCACGGTTGATTTTTCTAACGCCTTCAACGTAGTTGACCGATCTGTTTTGTTACGGGAAGTCCATCGCCATTGCCCCTCCATTTTTTCCGTGGGTCAAATTTTTGTATGCCCAGCCAGCTAGGTTATATGTTGGGGATGAACGCATTGGAGCCTTCACGGGGGTTCAACAAGGGGACCCTTTGGGACCTTTGCTCTTTTCCCTTGCCTTACACCCCCTAGTGCGCCAGGTGCAGGAAAACTGCAACCTCCCCTTCCACGCTTGGTACTTAGATGATGGGACGATCATTGGGGACGCTGTGCAGGTTGCTAAGGCCCTGGAAATCATCAATTCAGAAGGACCATCGTTGGGGCTTCACCTTAATATCAGGAAAACAGAGATTTTTTGGCCAGCCTGCGATGGGGTGAAGACTAGGCCAGGGCTATTCCCCAGTGATATTGGACGGCCTGAGAGAGGTGTCAAACTTCTAGGAGGGGCAGTCAGCCGCGACGCTAGCTTCATCTGTGATTTCTCAACTAAAAGGGCATCACGGGCTGTGGATCTTATGGGGCTCCTCCCTTGTCTGCGGGATCCTCAAAGCGAGCTCCTCCTGCTCAGATCCTGTATGGGGGTCGCAAAGTTGCTCTTCGGCTTACGAACATGCGAGCCCCCCTTTGTAGGCAGTGCTGTCTCATGTTTTGATAAAGGCCTCCGGGAGGCAATTGAAGATATTGTAGTTTGTGGGGGGGGGGGGGGGGGGGCATATTTTGGGGACCTCCAGTGGCGGGTTGCAACCTTACCAATGCGGCATGGTGGGTTGGGTCTTCTCTCTGCCCGGGATGTAGCCACTTATGCCTTTGTGGCGTCCAGATCTCAATCCTAGGGGTTGCAAGACCATATTTTACGTAACAGCGGGGTTGATAACACGGATCCGGATTATGTTTCCGCTTTGGAACGCCTGCATGAATATCTCCCTGACTTTGATCTTGGCGGTTTCTCCAATAAAGACACCGCCCCCAAAAAGCCACAGAAAACCTTGGCGAATGCTCTTTATTGTCGAATTGCACAAAGTCTAGGGGGAGATTTTTGCTTGACCCCACGCCAGAAGGCTGTCATGGAATGCTTACTGACGCCCCACGCCCAAGATTTCCTAACAGTTATCCCTATTGAAGGACTGGGGCAACGAATGTCAGCGGTGGAATATAGAGCAATCCTTAAATACCGTTTGATGATTCCCATTTTTCCGGATGACGAAACATGTCCGGTTTGCCGTAAAGCGTGTTTGGATAAATATGGGGAGCATGCCCTCCATTGTAGAGAGTTACCGGGGTTTAAGTACAGGCACGATTTTGTTCGGGACGTTTTAATGGATATTCTTAGACGAGCAGGGATCTCGGCAAAGAAAGAGGCCCCGGTTAACTTTCTTACAGACCCGACTGAAGGGAGGTCCACTTTACGTCCAGCTGACCTGTTAGTGTTTGGTTGGGAAGGTGGGAAACATGCATGCGTGGACCTTACGGGTGTATCACCTTTAGCGGGATTCAGGGAGAATGGGTTCGTGGCGGGGCAAGCGGGTACTTAGAGCAGAGTCGAACAAGGTGGCAAAGCACGCTAAAGCGTGCGAGGATAACCAACATGCTTTTGTCCCACTGGCTTTTGACACTTTTGGCTCATTGGCACCGGAATCGATCAGGTTTCTGACGAGAGTTCAACGGGTGGTCGACAGCAACTTCTCGACTCCCTAGGGGCAAGGATTTGTATTCTCTAGATTAGGGTTCTCTATCCAGAAGGGGGTGGCGGCGCAGCTTGTTGCCCGCCTACCTATTATTCTTATGTAATTTGCCCCTTTTGTTTTAATGGAAATAAATAAAATCCGGTTTTTAGAAAAAAAATTTGAATATAATATAGTATTGATATAGCTTTTTTGTTTTTTGTTTTTTTTATATGCTATGTGATTAACATTGTCTAATGGTAAGCAATAACCAAACAGTTAAACCAAACTGACAAAAGAACTGATGAACCAAACCAAATTAATCGAAAAACGGTAAGTAGATTTTTTTGTACCATCGACTATGAGTCAAACAATTCGTATTTGCATATATTTCTAGCTTTTATACATCTATTTCATGTTTTATACTTTTATATCTCCATTTAATCTTATATTCCCCTATTTCATGTATTTATATCTCCATTCATGTATTTATACTTATATTTCATTAGATTATACCCCGGAAGCATCCCGAGGTTGACAAATCTAATATGACACATCAACTTTACATATGAAATAGACTAATGCGCTTCACATTTACATGCAGGAGAGCTTCAGCTAGCACCTAACCTAAAACAATTAACAATGTATACTCAAATGTTAACACTTAACCTAAAATAGTGTATAACTCCATTGTTAATGATTAACCTTAAACAACGTATAATTCTAATGTTAACATCTAACCTAAAACAATGTATACCTCGGGAGCGTCCCGGGATATACATATTCTAGCTCAAATATTAGGATTTAGGATCTCCAATGTATTCATTTTTATTTCCATCTCAATAAATCTAACAAAAACTCTAAAACTCACAATCTTCCAAAGCTGTCAATACTTTTCTACACCGACTGTCAACCCTCAATAATCAACAAACTACAAAAACTTCTAAGATAAATCATCATGAACCAAAATTGAACTTACCAATTACTAATAGTCATTACTTATAGTTATTTAACATCAATACAACTACATTCAAACTTATTGTTGACAAAGATCTATTCAAAGTCTCAACTTACATAAACATAATCACATTTCTCTAGTCCCTCACAATCACTGCATGTCCATAGTATTCTAATCAGTATTAACTCTTATATTCCCTAACCTAAAGCATAATCACTAATCAGCTAAACAATCACTTAAGTAAGCTGCAACTGTTCAAAAAGTCACCACATCTAACAAAAACACCAAAAGACTCCATAAATCAAAAAAAAAAAAAAAACTACTTCAAACCTTATATCCTTTTAAAAAATGAGATCTAGAAGACTGGAATTGGTATGATCACAACGATTTCGGTTTTCTATTTATATATGTTCAACTTTTGGCTTTTATTTTTTAAATTCGATTAAAATATTTAAAAAAGTTTAGAAAACAATATTTCACCTGCCGGTCGAGTCAGGGATCAAAGACAGCCGAGCCAAGCTTGACCAAACTTCTAAACGGTTGTTTTCTTATCTAATAATTCAACAAAAAAGTCAAACCTTTTGGCCTTTTTCTTTCCTACACGAGAGGATGGCACAAAAAAAAACTTTATGTACTTTTTATTTTGCACCCCGATAACAATTCAGGCTCTTGATTTTAGGAACAAACACACCTTTGGCTATTTGTGGCCTTCCCTTTTGTTCGTTGCTTCTGATTTAGTTGGTCCCAGACTTCAATAGATCCAACTTGAAGGTCTGATCGATAATGATGAACATCCATTGTACCGTGTTTTATGACTGAAGAAAAATGGGTTTTGGTTCTTGATCGATTTGGCTTCTCCTTGCACGTTTGAGTTATTCCTTTCATTCTTCGACTCAACTATTCACTCATGCGCCTCACTTGCCTGCCCATCCGGTCCATTCCCCACCGGTTTGGTTCTTTCTGGTGGTAATTGCAGGAGAAAGAGAGACAGGGGTTTAGGGTTTGGGATGTTGATATTTTAAACGGGAGAAGGTGAAAAAGAGAAGATGTTTTAGTCGTGGTGATTCGAAGGGATGTGGTGGATTGGTGGTGGTGCGTAGATGGCATGAGAATGAGAAGATTGATGGATGCTAGGAAGGGTTAGGTGGTGTTTGTTTTTTGGTCAGAAGTGCTTCTGACCACTTTTGTCTGCGCCGCACAGACGCGGGTAGACGTTTGGGGCGCGCAGATTGTTTGTTTTTCGGAAGACCTTTCACTAAAAAAGGTCTTCCTGACCTCTTCTTGGTGCAGCCTTGGACCAATGTCTTCTACCCTCTTCCTACCTCTTCTCCTTCTTTTTTTTTTCTTCTTTTTCTCTTCTCCTATTCTAGTTCTAACATAATCAGACCTTCACCATTTTCTTCTTCCCCTTTCTTCACCTCCTCCTCCTCTCCCCTCCGCTCCTCCTCCCCGTCGCCCTCCGCCGCTACCTCCTCCACCTCCCCTTACCCCTCCGTCCTCCTCCCTCCATCGCCTCCTCCCCGTCGCCCCCGACGCTGCCTCCTCCACCTCCCCTCCGCTTTCCTCCCCTTCACGCGGAGGTTTCTGGAGTGGTGGTGGCTGTTGACGGTTTCTAAAGTGGTGGTGGTTGTTGGCGACGTATGGTGGTTATTATTATTATTATTGTTGAGATTAAAGACATGACATAAATCTAGGTTGATTGTTGTTGTGAATGAAGATGGTGGATAGAGTAGTTTGTTCAAAGGTGCTGATGGTTGACTGGTTGGTTGAAGATGGAGGATAGAGTAGTTTGTGGGTTTGAAGGTTGTGTGGCTGAAGAACAGTCAGAGGGTGTTTTAGAATAATAATAGTACATAAAGAATTCTTGTAAATGTTGGTTTTTGTGTTTTATTTCAATTAATAAAATTTTATGAATATTATTATTTTTTAATTTGTTTATGATTACGTGGATATTCGTGGTGGATTATGGTGATGGTTTTGGGTTACACTGCAGACGTTAAAAAACAAACAGTCTTCCTCTTACAGACTGCGGACCTTTGGTCCACCTCTTCCCCTACAGATGTCTGCAGATGTGGTCCGCAGACTGCAGACCTTTTACCTCTTCAAAAACAAACACCACCTTAGGGGTTCTAATCTCCAAATTTGATTTTAATTGGTTTTTTAAAATCAGCTAATGACACATGTTATGCCACATGGCCCACTCAAAGGGGAGGTTGGTCTCTTTGAGTGCCATTTGGGATTTTGAGATTTGATTTATTATAATATAAAGATAAAGATATAGATATATTTATACCTTCATTTAAAAAAAAAATTAGCCCAAGTCTGGTTTTGATTATTAACCGAAATTAGACCAAACATAAAGCCAAAAATCTAACCGAATAAACCAAATCCATTAGTTAATAAAATAGATTAACCAATGATTTCAGTTTCAGTTAAAATAATAACCAAACCAAACCGTACACACGCCTAACAATATCCATGTTCGCCACTGCATCGTATTTCTATTTATCATTTAGTTTGTAAGGTACATGTTTATGGCTGCTCACGAGCCGAGTTGAACCGAGTGGACATTTGCTCGTGCTTGGCTCATTTACAAACCGAACCGAGCCGATCGGCTCGTTTACAATCGAGCGAACATTTTTGGAGCGCACATTTTTTCAAGCGAGCGACGAGCAACGAGCTTTTGGACAACCATAAATTTTGGATGTTTTCTTTAATGTTCTCACTGCCTAATGATGACCGTCCGAGGATGACACTAAATTTGAGGTCCGGTTGTCCACGATGAGCATACCACAGAGAACGATGATCGCGTCGTGGCATAGCTTGATAGCAGAAGACGAATGATGGCGGACAACTAATGGGAATAGGAAGTCAAGCATGTCTTTTCACGACTTAGAGTTTTACAATTAAACTTAGTGTTAAGTTATCATTGAGTTGATTGTGTCAGTAACTAAAAATATAATTGTATAGAGGAAGGCTATTGTACAAATGGTTCTTGTCCTACAAATAACCCTTAACGTGAGAATTGAAGGAGGGTATTTTTTTTTCTTTTTTGATTGTTTTTCCTATATTGTTAAACATGTAATATAGTGTTGAAATCTTAAAAAAAACAAAAAAATAAATAATTTTTGGTGTAGAGTAATTACGTAATTAGTGTTGTAAAGTAATTACATAATTACTATAGTGTAAACTAATGTATTTACTTTAATGAAATAATTACCCAAAATTTTTTTTATTAATCTAGAAAGTATGTTTAAGTACATGGGAAAAAAATTCTAAATCCCCCCCCCCCTAGTAGATTAAACTTATTTGTATTTGATCTTTACTTTAATTGTATATATGCATATATTGGGCCACACTCAATAGAGTGGTATGTATAAAACTAAAATTATACTTGTAATTAATATGTGTGTGTATATGTATATATATTTATATATTATATTGAGCCGAATCTAGTCGAGCGGACCCTTGCTCGTGCTTGGCTCGTTTACAAACCGAACCGAGCTGATCGGCTTATTTACAACCGAACAGAAAATCGAACGAGCATTTTTCAATTAAATTCCAAGCGAGCGCCGAGCGATTTGAACAACCCTATACATACATCTATAGATACATGTATAATACAAACCTTCTATAAAGTATATGTTTAAATAAAAAAAAGTAAGGGTTCAGAAAACCATTCCCTCATCAATGACTGAATCGAGCATCCACGTCTCGTTATTCACAATTTTCTATCCTCTGATGTCTGTAAGGTTCTTCACACACACACACACACTCTCACTGCTTATTGATAATAATAATATTATTCGATTTAGGATTTTATATACAAATGTTCTAACTGACAGGAGCTAGAGTTCATACACAAGAGCTGCAGCACAATTGGATACAGACAGAATGTGTTCTCCACCACGCTCTCTCATCTCATTGCCACTAACTCTCCTCATTTAATCCTACCTTTTATTCCTCTACGCGGTAATTGATTGAGTTAGGGCTTTTTTTTCTAATTTCTTACATATCAGTTTACTGTTATGTATGGCTGCAAATAAACAGAACATTCATCCAACAGTTGTTGACCCGTTTGGCTAGAAGTTCGTTTAACAAACGCGAACAAGAAATTCCGCTCATGTAGTAAAATGAATGAATATGAATATAAGCCGTGTTCTTTCACCTGTTCATGAATGCTTCTTTGTGTTCATGAGTGTTCATTTGTGTTCATGAACATTTGTATGTGTGCATTTGCTTTCGTTTGTGTTCCTAAACAAACGAACATGAAAACGGACATGTTCATTTCTTAATGAACAAACACAAGCATATAATCTCGTCTTGTAAGTGTTCATGACAGTTTGTGAACACATCTTGTTCATGTTCGTTGGGTTCGTTTGTTGCAGACATGAGTATCTGATGGTATGATTGAAGTTTGATTTGGATTGGTGAATGACAGAGAAGATCAAAGAGAAAGTAGAAGAATTATTCGGTTGTGAATATGAGTGATAAGGTTCTGTGTTTAAGACTAAGAATAGTGATTAAACACTAAGCTATCTCAAAGATCAATGGAGGATCTTGAAAGATTAAGCTAATGGAGAAGATTGAGAGAATAGAGAGAAGATGAGTTTAGGCGGGAAAGGTAGTTGATTCTTATTAACTGCTTTTCAATCTGTTACAAGTTGACTTATATAGAATCAACAATTACACTTGAGTACAAATGACTAAACTACCCTTAAGACTAACTAACTTTTCTAACTGTTATTCCCGCTCATTTCTGGTTCGTATCAATACCCTCTCCTTGAGATGAGACTTGACCCCAAGGATCAAATTCTGGAAATCTTTCTTCAATCAAACTTGCATTCTCCCAAACAGCATCAGCTGGTTCAGTTCCAGACCACTGTACCAACCACTGCACACAAACAGCATTATTCTTCTTAACCATTCTCTTATCCAGCACACAAATGGGTCTTCTAACATCAAGTTCTGCCACAGGAAGTGTAGTTTGCCTCACTGGATCTGGACCATAGTACTTTTTGAGTAATGACACATGAACAGTAGGATGGATGCTACTTTCCACTGGTAACTCCAAAGTGTAAGCAACAGTTCCCACCTTAGCTAAGACTTTATAAGGGCCATAATACTTTGCTGAGAGCTTCTGATTGCTTCTTTGCTGAACTGAAACTTGTCTATAGGGCTTCAACTTTAAAAACACCCAATCTCCCACTTCAAACTTCCTGTCACTTCTTTTCTTGTCAGCAGTCTGCTTCATCCTATTCTGAGCCACAGCCAAATTTTCTTTTAACATAGAAATTACTTGCTCTCTGATAGTTAAGCTCCTATCCACCACCTCAACACTGCTCTCTCCTGGTAGGTAGGGTAAATGTAAAGGAGGGGGTTGACCATATACAATTTCAAAGGGTGTTGCTTTAATAGCTGACTGATAACTGGTATTGTACCAATATTCAGCCAGTGGAAGCCACCTCATCCAATCCCCTGGTCTCTCAAAGCACATACTTCTCAAATACCCCTCCAAACACCTGTTAAGTACCTCAGTCTGGCCATCAGACTGAGGATGATAAGAGCTAGACATACACTGTTCAATTCCCTGCAGCACCATAAGTTCTTTCCAAAAAATACTTATAAACACCCTGTCCCTATCAGAAACAATGGTCTTTGGACACCCATGCAGTCTATAGATGTGATCAAGGAACACTTGTGCCACCTCTATAGCAGTATATGGATGTGATAGGGCAATAAAATGACCAGCTTTGCTTAACCTGTCAACTACCACCAAAATGACAGATTTGCCCCTTGACATAGGCAAGCCTTCAACAAAGTCCATGGATATGTCCTCCCATACCCCTTTAGGAATAGGTAATGGTTGTAACAATCCAGGAGAGGCTGCTGTTTCATATTTACATTGCTGGCATACAGAACAGCCTTGGATATAGGATTTCACTGGTTTTTTCATTTTAGACCAATAGAACAACCTGCCCAACCTTTTAAGAGTAACAAGTACCCCTGAATGACCCCCTTGGGCTGAATCATGCACCCATTACAGAATTTGTAACTTGAGAGAGGGAACATTACCAATTACCAATTTGCCCTTCCTCCTTAGCTCATCATTTTGCCAAGTGTAATGCTTGTGACTGGTGGGATCTTTTTGCAGCTCTTGTATTAATTTCTTAACTTCCAAATCTTCTTCCCAAGACTGTTTGATATCATCTAACAAGGTTGTATGAGCAGTGGAAACTGATAGCTGTAACAGTTCCCCATGAGTAACCCTGGACAAAGCATCTGCAACTGAATTAGTAGCCCCTTTCTTATATTGTATTTCATACTGCAACCCCATGAGTTTAGAGAGCCATTTTTGCTGAAAAGGTGTTGCCACCTTGTTGTCTAACAAATGTTTCAAGCTTTGTTGATCTGTTCTTATAATAAAGGGCTTATTCATTAAGTAGGGTTGCCATTTCTGCACTGCATGAATAATTGCCAAGAGTTCCCTTTCATAAGTTGACAGTGCTAAGTTTTTTGGGGACAAGGCCTTGCTTATGAAAGCAATGGGGTGGCCTTGTTGCATCAAAACTGCCCCAATCCCATAACCTGATGCATCAGTCTCAATAATGAATGGCTCATTAAAGTTTGGCAAGGCCAAAACAGGTGGACTGATCATAGCAGCTTTCAAGTTGTTAAAAGCCACTGTTGCTTCATCATTCCACATAAAGGCATCTTTCTTTGTTAACTGGGTCAAAGGTCTGGCCATTCCCCCATAATTCTTAACAAACCTCCTATAGTACCCTGTCAAACCCAAAAAACCCCTCAATTCTTTACAGTTCTTTGGTAGTGGCCACTTCTGAATTGCCTCAACTTTAGATGGATCAGTAGATACCCCTTTCTGTGAAATAATATGACCCAGATATTCTAATTCATTGGCCCCAAAAACACACTTAGTCTTCTTAGCTACCAACTGATTTTCTCTTAGTAATTGTAAGACTAACTTCAAATGTTGTAAATGATTATTCCAAGATGGACTATAAACCAAAATGTCATCAAAGAATACTAAAACAAACTTTCTCAAATGTGGCCTAAACACTTGATTCATCAACCCTTGGAAGGTTGATGGAGCATTGGTCAAGCCAAAAGGCATGACCATGAATTCATAGTGGCCATTATGGGTTTTAAAGGCTGTTTTGTCAATGTCATCATTATGCATCCTTATTTGATAATAACCAGATTTTAAATCGAGTTTAGAGAAGAATTGAGTACCATGAAGCTCATCCATTAACTCTTCTACTAAAGGAATAGGGAACCTGTCAGGAATAGTGGCTTGATTCAACTTTCTATAGTCTATACACATACGCGAATTGCCATCCTTCTTCTTGACTAAAACCACAGGAGAGGCAAAGGAACTGTTACTCTGCCTTATGACACCTTGTTCTAGTAATTCAGCAGTCATCTGCTCTATCACATCTTTTTGCAGCAGTGGATATCGATAAGGCCTCAAATTGATTCCCTGTGTTCCCTCTTTCAATGGTATTCTATGATCAAAAGGACCTCTGGAAGGAGGTAGAGACTTTAGATCACAGAACACATCCTTAAATTCTTCCAACAAGGCTTGCAATCCTGCATCCTGACTCATATCTTCTGTCTTAGAGTGGCTTAACATGACAGAAGTTGGGGTTTCTTCTCCTTCAATGTGAGACAACTGAATCATTGATAATTCAGCTGCTTGCATTGACATCTTTTGTGCACCCCCTTTTCCCACATTCATTAATTTTTTTCCCAAACTACCCCTGAGCACTACTTTCTGCCCTTGATACTTAAACTCCATTATCCTTTCTTGAAAGTTCATTTGTATGGTTCCCAAGTTGGAAAACCACTGAACTCCCAAAACTAGATCACACCCTCCCAAGGGCATCACATACACATCTGTCACAAATTCCAAACCCTGCATTTTCCACCTAAAATTCACAATCATTTTATCACACACTTCTTTTTTCCCATTTGCCACTTTAACCAACATAGGATTCTTAATAGTGACAATTAGGCAACCCAATCTTTGGGCCAACAGAAGGTCCACAAAGTTATGTGAACTTCCTGTGTCCATCAAGATTTGCAGCCTATATCTGCCAAAATGACCAGTAATTCTCAAAGTCTGATAACTATTGTTTCCTTCAACTGCATTTAAAGAAATCTGAGCCAACTCCATCTCCATATTTTCTTCCTCAAAACTCTCCTCATCATCACTTAGTTCCATCTCAATATGAAACAACTGAGGTCTTTTACCCCTACAATTGTGACCCCTCACATACTTTTCATCACAGAAGTAACATAAACCTTTTGCTTTCTTTTCTTCAAATTCTTCAGTGGTAAAAGTTTTCTTGGTGACATTAGGTTTGTGAACAGTATTGTTTGTGACTTGTTTAGGGGTAGGTAAGATACCTTTCTGGTCATTGTGAAAAACTGTTTTACCACTCCACTTTGTTTTCTTACACTTTTGACTTGCTTCAGTCAACTTTACCAAACTGTAGGCTTGCTGTACAGTTTGGGGCTGAAACATTCTAACTTGCAACTGAATTTCTTCATCAAGACCAGCCAAGAAACAACTTAAAGCATATTCAGGTTGCAAGTCCAATTTACTCACAATTGCATCAAACTCATCATGATAATTCTTGGCATTTGAGGTTTGTTTTAAGTTCTTTAGATCAAACATAGGGTCATCAAACAAGTTACCAAACCTTACCTCAAGAGCATTCTTCAGTTCTTCCCAAGAAGGTACAACATTATTCCTTTGTTTAACCAAAGTTTGATACCACTGCAGAGCTCTTCCTTCAAAGTGAATCGTCGCTAATCTTACCCTTACATCATCAGTAACATTGTCTAATTGAAAAAATTGCTCTGTCTTGTACAGCCATGCAGACAACTCATCACCATTAAACCTTGGAAAATCAATCTTTGTAAGTCGTGCTGAATAGTTGTAACCTGAACTAGCATCATCTGAGCTCGAAGGTCTCTGAGTACGATTATGGTGGGTTTGATCTTTTAAGGAATTGGACAATTCTTTGAACATCTCCTTCATTGCCATTAACGACATACTCTGCTCCTTTCTGATCTCATTGATTGACACTTCTTGATTCTTTCTGGCTTCATCAATGGTCTGCATACACATCTTTAACTGTTGTTGTAACTGAGTAACTTCATTATCACTGTAATCGCTGGATCGTTCTTCATCATGAGTTGAATTGGTATTTTTGTTAACATCAGATCGTTTCGTCATTGTCAGGATAGGGTTATATGAATTGTAAGTGAAATATTATTATTATTATGTAAAAATGAAGGTTTAGTGTAGGTGATACTATTATTATTATTATGGAGGCTAAAATGAAGGTCGTTAATGGTGGTTATGAATGATGACGAATTTTCAGAAAATTCTTCGAAATTGAGCGTGCCGAGGAAGACACAGCTCTGATACCAATGATAAGGTTCTGTGTTTAAGACTAAGAATAGTGATTAAACACTAAGCTATCTCAAAGATCAATGGAGGATCTTGAAAGATTAAGCTAATGGAGAAGATTGAGAGAATAGAGAGAAGATGAGTTTAGGCGGGAAAGGTAGTTGATTCTTATTAACTGCTTTTCAATCTGTTACAAGTTGACTTATATAGAGTCAACAATTACACTTGAGTACAAATGACTAAACTACCCTTAAGACTAACTAACTTTTCTAACTGTTATTCCCGCTCATTTCTGGTTCGTATCAATGAGCTTTTTATTGAATTCACTGGTTTGATCAGGTTTGTTGGTTTTTTATTAATCTTGTCGAGCTTAGTTTAGTTGTTTGCTATATTTTTAGCATTGCAATTTATTTGGCTGACAAAATAGATGTTTGCGAGTTGAAGTATATATAGATTACAGTACATGTGATACTGCTAACCATACAAGGAAAAAGAAGATGTCGTATCCATAAAGTTCCTTTCTAGTTTTTAATTATTTTGTCTGTTTTTATTTTCCTGTTCTGGAATCAACCTGATTCTTCATTTTGGTTTGCTAAACAGGTATGTAGATATTGATGTTTTGTGTGTTTTATATAAACCGTTTGGACAATTTAAATTGATTGAAAATAATTAATTCACACGGTTTAAAAACCGTGGTCAAACACACAGTTTGCCTTTATGGAACCCCTACCAGCTCCACGGGCACCCGCGGCCGTGTTGCCATGGCGGTAGTGTGGTTACCGTGAGGTACCCGTGGCCTACACGGGAAGCGCCCCGTCCCCCCTAATACTGACAAACTTCTTTATTTTAGAATGAACTCGCTTGTTGTAAAGTGTGTTCTTTATTTTTTTTTCTAAATATATCTCAAATTTCAGCTGGACCAAAGGTGCAAGTATCCGCTGGCATAGTGATGATAACCGGCCATATCTGAGGCAACGTGACTATGCGTCACTTGACCATTATTTGTATAATGTCATTTATAACATTTAGAATTTCTTTTTATACATCACTTCTATACTTATGTTTGAATCTCTTTTACTGCATTGATATTTTACCCATAATGTTTAAGGCAGTATGCTATTTGAATAGTTATGGTGTGGATTTTGGTGGTGGTCTCTTTCACTTCCAGGATGGTGAACCTGCAACTTTTGTCCCCATGGCTGGTGTAAGTTGTACACACCTGTGTTTTAAAAAGCGTTCTCGAGGCGCGCTTAAGCGCAAAGCGCATCTAGGCGCCACTCTGCGCGCTCGTACAAGAGGTGTTTTTGTGCTTAAAAATGTTATACATATAGCTAAAAAGGTTGTACATTTAAGTTAAATCATATATAAACCTTATTTGTATCTATATTTTGGGTAAATGATGCTAAAAACCTATAGCATATATAAAAAAATTATATAATTGTCTTGCGCCTCACCTACGAAAAGCCCACTTCTTTTGCGCTTTACGCCTCGGTTTTAGACCTCGTCGCTTTTGTGCGCTTCGCGCTTTTCAAAACCAAGGTTGTACTTGTTCCATTCATATCATATAGTCATAGCTGCTTGGTATATGAAAGTTTGACCAAATATGGTTATGTACTTTATTAGGATGCACTGATTTACACTGCGGATAGCCGAAACATTCATTCTGTTTCTGTTGATGAGGTATCTTAACTTTATTCAGCAATTATATGTCAATCCTCAGGGTTATAACATATCACATTTGTTTTTTTTATTTCAAGGAAAAAAAATTGAACATGTGAAATCAGAAAAAAATCTAATTTAAATCTGTTTTTTTTTTCTGAAAAAATCATGATAGTAGCCATTTTTTGAGTGTTTTGTAAGTATATAGCCATGTTAGAAACAGATAACTAATTTAGCCATGAGATATACGAGCCTACCAGATTTTTTCCCATCATTGATGACTTAAGCTAATATGATACGCGATGCCATATTGCGTATAGATTCGTGTATCTATTGTTATCGCGTATAGGATGTAAATACTTGGGATTTTAGTCGAGTGAAAATAGATACACAGCTGAGTACTCGCTATTCTCATGGCTATGTGGCGATTTGCGTGGAATTGTTTTGACACGACCATATAGAGGTGTACCACACATACAAAACTGGCTGCATTCATGATTTTATCTCTTCCTTTTATCAACGTTGATTGCAGATTACACATGGAGAAAGGCTCACTCGTACGCTGTGGTTTAGTCAGGATAAATCTCATGATGAAGATTATAAACTCATTTCATTTCTAACAAAAATTCCGTTTAACTATCCTGAAACCAGTTCAAATGGGTACCTACTACCTACCATTGCCAGCCTCACAGAACATGTACTGGTTTCCTCCTGAACAATCGGCAACTTACCAATCAGGATTTGATATACGATGTGCAAGATTACATGCTTTTGGGTACCAACTGTATTCTACAAATGCAAGTTTCATTGCTGATGTACATTCATCTCGAGATTTCCCTGACATAATTCTTGAACCATTACGTGTGGTTCGAGGTAATGATTTGTTTGACTATGAATTCGCCAACATCTTACTTCTAATACAGGTACCTAGTTGTTTTAAAGTTTAGCTTATACATTTTCGGTAGGAGTGTAAAACAGCCGTGCTGAGCTTTCAAGCTGCATATTTTATATTTATAACTATGGTTTTATATATAAAACAAGATATATTAGTTAGTTATACATATTGTAGTTTTATACATAAGGTGGAGATTGTTGAATGTTGAAGTCAACTGTGAAAGTCAAATAATAAGTTCAGGGATCTTGGCTTATATTCTTATAAGTACAGGGGGCATTTGTGACAAGTTTTCTTAAACTTTTAAATGGCCGTTATAACTGAATAATGAGGTGGTCATTTAGCTATAAGTATTGGGGATTAGGGCTATTTGATCATCTTCTCAATTCGTTTCATTTGCTATAATTTCCTTTTTTGTCTTGCAATCATTTGATAGTGATCAATAATAGTTGATGGCCATTGATACCCTTAGTTTTGCGACGCCTTAGGGTGATCTTCTAAGTTAACTTGTTTTCATACCCTGCATTAGGAAAAAAGTTAACATGTGTCAGCTGGCCTATCATATTTTGCAGGAATTTAATCTTTTGAAAGTGTGTGGTTGGATTCCGAATATTATCCCTTGTAATTGTAATCCTTTGCCTTTTGAATGTGGAACAGGTGGTTCAGTTCTACCATTGGAAGGTACCCGAGTTCAAACTACCTGAAGTAAATACGCAGTCCGCCAAAATCTTGTCAATTTCTACATCACAGGAGGAGAACATTCGGCTTCTAATGCTTCAACTTTTGACGGAACAACACCTAGCGGAAACAATCTTCTCTAGTGGAAATTGTGGTGAGCGCGTGGAGCATGATTGGGTGAGTTTTTCCATCATGGTTGATTTATGGGAATCATATACAAGTAACTTATGGCATAATATGGTTTCAAGATTACCAAATTGGATAGCAAACCAATCTATATTCGTTGACCCGAGTGTAGAAAGTGTAGAATGACTATTTGATTTCATCTTTTTGGTGTTCCTGTTTGGTATTTGAAGTAGGATGAAAGATTGGTAGCCCTTGTAGAAGAGTCTAAAAATTAATTAGTAATAATAGAAATTCAGGTAATATTTGTTAGGTTTTGATGTTGATGTAAATTGGTTGGGTTCACACCAAACGCTTGATAAGTTGTGTAGGGTCCCTCTTTGATCATATATATTGACTGATTTTACAAACATACCATTCAGTATCTAACCTAATATCCATACCAGATTCATCATGTACTAAACATATGTTGTTTATTTATTTAACAGTCACTCAACCAATAGAATATTCCACTCCAATAGTTCTTGACTTGTGGTACGATGACCACTTGGTCGGACCTTCTGCCTGAGATAGTCAACACCATAGCCAGAAAGTTAGATTTCTATGAAGATTCCGTTAACTTTCGTTGTGTTTGCACTTCATGGAAATCTTCTGCTACCACAACCAAACACTCGATTCAACGTCTACCTTCTCGGTTGCCCATGTTGATGCTTGCAGAATCTGGCACAGACGAAGACGATGAAAATGAACATGAACTGCGTAGGTTCTTTCTTCTTTCCAACGGTGGCACCATGCGTAAGTTGCCGCTACCGGAGGCTCACCGACAGCGATGTGTATCGACTCATGGGTGGTTACTAACAACCGGCGAGGAAGAGTTTCATGCCAAGCTTGTTAAGCCGCTTTCTCGGGCTCAAATCGATCTCCCAAGGCTGTATATGTTTGATGAGTTATACTTTGATCAAGATGAATAGTCACAGGAAACGCTATATCACCTACGATCTGCGTTCCCAATTCGGTGTACCGGAAACGGGTACATAGTCGTTCCGGATCGTTAAAATTGACCGTTCCCGATTCTTAAGAATTTCGACCTAATTCCAACCGGTACGCGTTTCCAATTGTTTGGGTATGCGATTGGAAACAATAAGAAACACGTACCAGAGTCTGAAAAGGGAACTCCGGCAGAAATTCCGACGCTGTTGGTGCATTTTAGGGTTAAAATAAGTTTAGGTTTTTAACATTTAACCCCTTCATTTTTCACTACTTTACATTTAATCTCTAAACTTGTAAAATTTTACATAAAAAGTGTAAAATTAATTTGGACATTAACATTTTACCCCATTTATCTTTACTAGTTTACATGTAAAATGTTTCGTATATAATACGATGTACCAGATTATATGGTACACCGTACCACGTACCGGATTGGCGTTCCGAATGAGCCTACCCCCCCTCGTACCGAATTTTACATATGCACGACTCGCGTACCAGTTTTCGTACCGGGTACCGGAACGTACCGCGTTCCATGTGACTATGGGATGTACTACTTGTTTTCCATGAGAAAAGTTGTGTTCACATCACCAAACCCTTTGTCGTCGGATCTATCATTTCGTGTTATCATCATTTGGGGGAGAAGTATCGGGTTTTGCCGGCCCGGAGACGTTTCGTGGACTCGAATCAACGGTTGGGAAGGACATTTGTTCGATATCACGTTTCATAGAATGCGAACACGACTCTATGTAGTTGCCACTATGGGAACTATCTACGAATGTGACATAATTAACGATGTTTTGTGTCCTTTAAAGTTGTCTCGAGTGGCAACGTTCCCTGGAAAAGAGTTTGGGTGTTCGTGTGTTCCGTGGGCGTATTTACTCGACTGGGGGTGTGTCAGTTTGCTAATGGTCACTCGTGAGCGTTACTATTTCAAGAAACATGATGATGAGTATGGGCGTTATGGACCATATAGGACTAGTAAGTTTCGGTGTTTTGTGTTTGGGCTAGACGATGGAAAGTGGTCAAAAATCGTGAGTTTGGGGAATGAAGAGGAAAAAAGTTACCCCTTAGTTGGTCCGGTGGACCAGATCTGAGAGATAAGATTAGAGAGAATGACAGTCGAGTAGATCTGAGATTAACCTGCAAAACAAAACACCGTTAGGCTCGTCACAGGGGAGAGGAAGGGTCTCTCTGTGACCACCCTCCGGCGTGAGAATAAGTATGGTTTTAAGAAGTGGAAAGTAAGTACGAAAAGTACAGAAAGTACCAGTAAGTGAAGTTACCAAATGAGGAAATTTGGGAGGTATTTATACTTTCCTGAATGGGCTTCGGTCCTAGGCCCATGGGCCTTATGGCCGAAGCTAATCCATCGGTTGTTAAGTTTTGGGTTTCGACCTTTCTTATGTTCATTTAGGCCTTAGCTTACAACCCTTATATTTGATTGGTTCGGACTCGATCTCCATCGGATGGTTCGAGCTCCGACCTATGACCATATATTCTCTTCAAGTCCCCCGAAGTCCTTTTTGGATGCTTCGGTATTCAGGAAGGACTTGTAATTTTATTTGGAGTTTTTCAGCTTCCTTCGAGCTTCGGCATACTTACTTTTTCGTGCCAGCTGTGTTTTGTCATTCACCTTAATAAGTGGGTGACAGCTGCGTCATTCACGTAAGTTTCGTAAGTGACCGCCGGGTGGTTTTAGTAAAGACCCTTGATGTGATTGTTTTTGATTGGCTCGAGAGTGCCACTTGTTGGCTTTGATTGGACGGTTACTCAACCGTCCTTTCTTTTCTCTTTATAAATAGTTTCTTCCTCAGATTTTACTTTTTACTTCTCTCTTTTACTCTCTTTCTTTGTACTGTTCATCTTCCTCCTCCTCACTTCCGAGCCTTCGACCTGTTATCGTCGTCTTCTTCCTCTTAAGAAAGGTGTGTACTTCCTTCTCTTCTTACTCTTTCTCTTTCCTGTAACTATGCCTAAAGATAATATGAGCGTGTCCTATAGTGTGTTAACACAAAATAGGCTAGATGAGTTTATAGAGGAGTTTAAAATTCCTCTATCTCTGAACCCTGTTTTTCCAGAACCAGGCACTCCAATCCGTCCCTTTCCTTCCGGCAAGTTCGCATTTTACACTCGGCCTTAGCCGGGTGAACCAGTTCGAACTGTCGAGCCGTTCACTGGATTACGTCCCTGATTTAAACGTTTTCAGGGCTTTTTACCGTTTAAATCGTACCGGGGACTGGTACACTTTTGAGAAAAGGCAGCCGAAGGACAAAAAAGGGAAGAAGATTGATATTCCGAAGGAGGACAGGGAGTGTGTAGGATGGGAAGTATCGAGCTTGAAAGATTGGAAGGATAGATGGTTTTGGTTGGACGATCTTTGTTTGCCGAAGGATATGGCCTGGAGGGCTAAGGAGGATCGTTTGGAAGGTGACCTGCCGAAGGACTTCCAATACGATACGGAGATGTATGAAGCTTTGGTGAAGAATAAATTCCCGGTTCGGAGGATACCGGAGCATGTTTTGGTGATGGGTTGCATTAGTCGGAACTGGGAGTGGCCTGATAAGTGGCCCATCGTAGAGTGTAGAAAGAAGGGTGAGTTGTTTTTATACTTATGCTTATTTTGATTACAAGGATTTTCTCGAACTGATCATTCATTTTTTTTTTTAGATATGTCTTTGAGAGATTGTCTCCATGTGGAGTCCTTTGACGACTCGGAGCTCGAGCTAACCACCTTTCAGATGGCTCCGGGTGACAAGCCATTTCTTGATCGCATGAAGGCCTCATCTTTTAAGATCAGGTCTCCGGAGGATTCTACTTCGGCCAACCCTGCAGGTGCTTCGTCCTCGGTTGCCCCTTCTGAACCGGCTAAGGACTCTGGGAAGCTACCGGAGACTCCGGTGCCCTCTTCCGATGATGCTAGCAAGAAGAAGAAGAAGTCAAGGAAGAGGAAGGGGTCGGAGGGGGATGCACCTCCGGAGGGTTCGAGGGATACCCCGAAGAGGATGAAGACTCCTCTGTCGGTCATCCCTGAAGACGTTATCACTGGCACGTCGGAGCAAGGTGGCATGTTACACACTCTTTCTGACCACTTGGACAGTGGGAAGACCGCTCGGGATGAACCACATGTTTCATTTGCCGAAGGCGTCGAAGATCAGATGAATCCTTCCCCTCTTCATTCTTTTCCTGGCCCTTCGAGCCCTGCTGGTAAGTGTGACGGTCCGGGTTGGTATTCTCTGTTTCCTACTCCGGATGATGAGGTCTCGAAAGAGTACCTTACTCATTTGTGGTATGGTCCAGAGACTAAGACGGAATGTTTCAATGTGTTTATAGATTCCATGGACTTGGATCCTGCCGTAGCCGAGGAGAAGTTCATTCCCAACTGGGACATAAAGAATGGAGATAAGATCCTGGACGCCTTAACGGCCCGAACAATGATGTTAAATCTGAATACTCCTGCTGAGGCTCACAGGCATCGACGAGCTCCTCCCTTGGTGTTGGCAGATGCTCTGATGATGAACCAGGCTCAGTCCATCGGCTTGGTTACAGAGGTGTACCGTCGTTGGGTCGATCTGGAGGTAGAGAAGGAGAAGGTTTGCTCGTTGATGGATGGTGAAGATTTATCATCTTTGGGGAGGAAGTTAGAGGAATTGTCGAAGGAGAAAGGGTCATTGGAGAAAAGATTGGAACAGGCCCTTCTTCAACTGAAATCCAGCGGTGCTGCAGCGGCTTCGGCTTCAGAGGAACGAGATAAGGCCTTGGGAGAGATTTCATCCTTGAAGGCCGAAAGGGATGCTGCCCTACAAGGTAGTAGTTTCGTCTTCCCTTATATTAAGTTTGCAACATGCTGTGCTTTCTAACTTTTTATTTTTGTTTTTTAGAGAAGAAAATGTTTGAGGTCGAGGCATCCCGATTCCGTAGCCAGTTGGATCACATGAAGAAGGATATGGATGGCCAGGTGTCCAAGTTAACCGAGTCGAACTCTCAGCTGACCGGCCAAGTTAAGGAGCTTTTGGAACTCAAGGAGTGGCTGATGACTGAGGGTATGCTGCTTGTGGCTCGAAGGATTCATACTGGTGAGGAGCTTAAGACCGTGGTCGGTGCCATCAATAACGCGATGAATGCTTGTGGCGTTAATGTTGGCATCAAAGCTGGATATCATTATTCTTCGAAGGGTGTGCCGATGGAGCAAGTACCGAAGCTAAAGCCTAATGCTGATGAAATGTTGAATGGCGCTTTGGATAGATTCGACGCTCTAGAATTTCCATTTCTTCAACACATTGGGCGCTTCCTCCCCGAATCCCTAGAGATGATCAAGGCAGCTGGCCTTTCCGGTGATTTGTTCAAGCCTCCATCCGTCTAGCCCTGTTTCTCTGTATGCCACAACGGCAATGCTTTTAAAAAACAATGTTCTGTTTTAAGTTTTTTTGTGTAGATTTGGTCGAACCTTTTTGGTTCGGCACACTTTGTTTTTCATGAATGTAATGATCGTACCTTTTACATTGATATTTCTTGTGTGCTTTTTGAATGTTTTCAAGGGTTTGTGTTGGCCCTAAATTATGATTGCATTTCACACAGCCGAATGGTTCTTGCCTCGAAAGAAATTTCCGCTTCGGCTTGAGGAGGTGTTGCTTTGAACATCTCAAAATAAACTAAAGGTTTGTTCAACCCTTATTTTTGTATCGAGCCATGATATGCGTCCATATGCTTTGGTTCGAGAGAAATTGTATTTTTATACTTGCAAGTTTTTTGTACATGTTTTTAAACCATGAGGTCGTTTGTTGACCTTCGGTACGCCTGGTTATGGCATCGGTGATTATTGAGCCTATCCACCGAAACCGTTTCCTCGGCGATTTTTAATAAGTAGAAGGTGAACTTATCTTTCTTCGACGTCGATATGTTTTGTATCTTGCATGCTTCGTTTATATATATATTTCAGCGTGCTTCGGCACATACTATGTTTTTTATACGAGATAGGCATGATTTTTTCCTTCCTTTTTTTTACGAGGCAATTTTAAGAATAGGTTCGAATGTTCCGACCTTCATTGTGCCACATCTCGTTCGTCCTTCGAGTTTCATGTTAACAAATTATGCCTGTTATCATGAGTTTCGGCATATTTTTTGCTTGTTTTTTGCTGGGAGGTCGGATCGTAAAAAAAAGCTTGTTGGACGTCCCCTTATTGGGAGCAACTTGTTCCGACCTTTTCATAATGTTTTTTTATTGGATGAGAAACTATCTAACTTTAGTACCGGCTTGTTTTGAACATAAATACCCAATGTTATAAATAACTTGCACCAAACTTTTTATTATAGGTGGGGTAAACACATCCCACTATCGAGTAACTGGTTCGGGGTAATCATCATCCCGAGTTTACAAGCAAAAATGAAAAAAGATTCGGGGTAAAACACATCCCGACTAACATATTAAAATTATTGGAAAATAAGACTTTAAAACACTAGTTTCGAGCTTCGGTGTTTCACATGTAGCATTTTTTCAGATGGATACCGTTCCATGTCCTGGGAACTGGGGTACCGTCTATCTTGGCTAATGTGTACGAACCCTTCTCTCCAACGGTGGTTATCAAGTATGGTCCTTCCCATCTCGATGCTAACTTGCCTGAGGGCTCGGCTCGACTGGCTTCATTGCTTCGGAAGACGTAGTCTCCGACTTTGAACGTTTGTTTTTTCACCCTGGCATTATAATACTTCTCAAGCTCTTTCTTATATCGAGATTCTTTAATTGAAGCCATTTCCCTTCTTTCTTCCAAGAGATCCAAGTTGAGCCGAAGAGAGTGATCATTGTCTGTGGTGTTGGCCCTTCGAGGACTGACCATACCTACTTCGACCGGGATCATGGCTTCGGTGCCGTAGGTCAAACTGAAAGGTGTTTCGCCAGTGCTTGTTTTTGGCATGGTTCGGTGAGCCCACAAAACGTTGGGTAACTCATCTGCCCATCCAGCCTTCTTTCCACCCAGGCGTCGTTGGATTCCTTCGACGATGCTTCAGTTGGCCCTCTCTACTTGGCCATTGGCCTGAGGGTGGGCTACCGATGAAAACAACTGTTTGATCCCCAGATCCGAACACCATTTCTTGAAGGGGTTCTCAGCGAACTGCTTCCCATTGTCACTGATGATGTAGAGTGGCAACCCGAAACGGCAAACAATGTTCTCCCAAACGAACCTCTTCACTTGATGGCCAGTAATGTCGCCCATTGGCTTAGCTTCGACCCACTTGGTAAAGTAGTCGATAGCTACCAACAGATACTTAACCCCTCCGGTGGACTTAGGGAATGGTCCAACGATATCGATGCCCCATTTCTGGAAGGGCCAGGCTGCAGTTACTGGGATCAGATTGTTCTTTGCTCGAAGGCTGACCGGAGCGTTTCTCTGACATTCCTGGCAATTTTGAAGTTCTTGCACAGCACTTTGGTGCATGTTGGGCCAATAATACCCGGCATTCATTGCCTTTGTGACGACCATTTTTGGTCCGGCATGTATACCACATACACCAAAATGAATTTCTTTAATCACATATGAAGCTTCAGTGAGGGAAAGGCATCGTAGTACTGGACCCAAGAAAGTCTTCCGGTACAGTTGACCATTTTGAACTTGGTACTGTAGAGATTTGACTTTAAGCTTTCGAGCTTCGGCCTTATCTCCTGGAACCCATCCTTCGGTGATATGCTTCACAATGGGAGTCATCCATGTGTCTTCTTGAACTTCAACTTGTAGGACCTCACTTTCTTCAATTGAGGGTTTCGCCAACACTTCAATCTTCATGCCTTGGGTTGAGGTAGACGTATTGGTCGATGCCATTTTACTGAGGGCATCGGCCTGGGCATTTTCTTCTCTTGGGATATGAAAAACTTTATACGTCTGGAAAGAAGCTACGAGTTCTTGGGCCTTTCGAAGGTATTTCACCATGTTTTCATCTTTTGCTTCATATTCTCCTCGAAGCTGGTTGACCACAAGCAATGAGTCGGTATGAATTTTGATGTTCTTGACTCCGAACCTCTGTGCGATTCGGAGACCAGCTAATAATGCTTCATACTCGGCCTCATTGTTTGAACTTGGGAACTCGAGCCGGAGGGCATATACAAACTCAGTGTTATCTGGATTAGTTAACACGAGGCCAGCTCCGGAGCCCTCAGCACCTGACACACCATCGGTGTATAGAGACCATGCTTCTGATTGTTCTTCCTCTTCCGAAGGTTGTTCCTCCGACTGGTCAGAACCACTTGGTAATTCAGCAATGAAGTCTGCTACTGCTTGTCCTTTCATGGCACCTCTGGTTTTGAAGGTCAGGTCGAAGGCTCCTAGCTCGATGGCCCATTTGGCCAATCGACCGGAAACCTCCGGCTTTCGGAGAACATACTGGATGTTTTTATCGGTCTGGACTTCAATTTCATGTGCTTGGAAATATCTTCGTAACCTTCTCGAAGCATGGACCAAGGCTAGTGCTAGCTTCTCAATCATGGGATATCTGGTTTCGTAATCCCGGAGGGCCCTGCTAACATAGTAGATTGGTACTTGGGCTAAGTGCCTTTGTACCATGAGGACTGCACTAACGGCCCCCTGAGATGCGGCCAAATAAACGGTGAGGATTTCTCCTGGCTTCGACGCGGTGAGAGTAGGTAATAAACTAAGACATTGCTTCAACTCACCAAATGCCTGCTCAGCTTCTTCGGTCCACTTAAAATCATTCTTACCGAAGCTACTTTTCAACACTGTCATGAAAGGCAAAGTTCTTTGAGCTGCTTTAGAGAGAAAACGATGTAAAGCTACTAATCGACCATTTAATGATTGGATTTCTTTGACTGTTTTTGGAGATTTTAAATCCATCACTGCCTTAACTTTCTCCGGATTTGCCTGGATTCCTTCCTTAGCAACCATAACACCCAGGAATTTCCCCGCCTCCATACCGAAAGAACATTTGGCTGGGTTTAGCTTCATGTTGATGCTCCGGAGACAAGTGAACGTCTCTCGGATATCAGTCATCATGTCAGCTTCATCTTTGCTTTTTATCACCACATCGTCTACATATACTTCCATGTTTCTTCCAATCTGATTCTTGAATGCCTTGTCCATTAATCGTTGATA
This sequence comes from Ambrosia artemisiifolia, assembly GCA_032199755.1. NCBI lineage: Eukaryota > Viridiplantae > Streptophyta > Magnoliopsida > Asterales > Asteraceae > Ambrosia > Ambrosia artemisiifolia. The sequence continues at coordinate 55,696,343 of CM063519.1, forward strand.
AGTGGCACCGGCATTCTTAAGGCCGAAAGGCATTTTTGTGTAGCAGTATAGCCCTTCGGCGGTGATAAAAGCAGTTTTGTCTTCATCTTCCGTTGCCATCTGTATCTGATGATAACCCTTGTATGCATCAAGAAAGCACTTTAGTCGAAAGCCAGCCAATGAATCGACCTTGACATCCATCTCAGGGAGTGGGTAGCAATCTTTAGGGCATGCGTTGTTAAGGTCCTTGAAATCAACACACATTCGCCATCCCCCATCTTGCTTCTTTACCAATACTGGGTTCGCCACCCAGGTTTGATATTGAACTTCTCGGATGATATTTGCATCAAGAAGCTTTCGAACGTCTTCAGCAATAGCTTTGTTCCGATCCAGCCCCATACTTCGTTTCTTTTGTTGCACTGGTCGGACCGAAGGGTATACATTCAATCTGTGCTCGGCCAGGTGCCTAGGCACCCCCTTCATGTCCGAGTGTTGCCAGGCAAAAGAATCTAGGGACTCAGTTAGGAGGTTCCATAAAGCAGCTTTACAGTCGGGTGGGAGCTGTGCACCAACAGTTACCTGCCAATTTTTTAAATGGATTAAGCAAAGAATTTTTGTAAGGTTATTTAGAACCTCTTAGTTGCTTCGACTACCTTCTGCTCCGGAAAGCATGGGTTAATCGACCATTTTTCTGATAATTCCTGAGTGACTGGAGTAGCTTGGGAGATCGAAGCTTGACGAATTTCAGCTACGATCTGCATCTGCTCGGTGTGCACAGTTGCTATTCCATCTTCTGTTGGAAACTTAATAGCTCCATGTATGGAAGAAGCAACCATTCCGAAGGCACACATGCTTGGGCGTCCCAAGATGACGTTGTGCACAGAATGAGCTCCTACCACTAGAAATGTTAGCATTTCCGTTCGGCTCCGGCCTTCAGCGCCCAAGGTTACCGGAAGGGTGATTCGTCCCATGGGCTGAATTATTTCTCCTGAGAAACTGACTAATGGCATGGAAACCTGTTGTTATGTGAAACATAGGTTATTACCATTATTCCGAAGGTCGGAAAGAATTGTTTCGGGTGAAATATGTGATCGGAACGAATGTTCGTAAGTACCTGTACCATCCTTCTCTGGATTTCAGGTGCCAATCGTTGAAAACAATGATGGTACATTATCTCCGAAGCACTGCCATTGTCTACATAGACTCGCTGAACTTTATGTCCGGCTATGATGGCAGAGATAATTATAGGTCCTTCCAGAAATTGATCTGGTGTTACCTCAGGGAACGATATTGCCTGGCTCATAAATGAAGCAAGGTGAGAGCTGGAGCGTTTAATGCCATGTGGTGTGATGGCCTGGATCATATTAATCACTGCTTGGTTGTTGGTGTTAGTAATTGCTCCGGGCTTCCCTTCCTTTACTTCTTTAAGAAGGTGGGAAAGCTTTCCAGACCGGACCGCTTTCTCAATTTCTTGCCGGAGAGACCAGCAATCATCAGTATTGTGCCCTTTTGCTCGGTGATACTCATAGTATTTTTTGGAGTTTCGGTCGGACGAAGGTCGCTGCTTAGCAGGCGTAGGGAGCTGCAAATTTTCTGTTAGCAAGATGTCCCGAGGAGTTTTGGTTAAATCAGTGGTTCTTCCGGAACCTTGAGACTTAGAAGAATTGTTTCGGTCCGACCGATCATATGGCTGCTGTCTGTTTTTGTTCCAGTGACTGTTTCGATCCGCGTTATGAGAGCCTTTCTTCCACACATTGCGTCCTCCGGAATTCTTATAATCTCCTTCGGAAGATTGCCCGCAGGCACTCTTCCCCCTGGCGAAGGCCCTAGCTCGCTCCATGAGTACTTCCATTGTCTTTGGCAAATCTTCATGTAGTTTTTCTACCAACTGATTGTTTCGGACTCCGTGACAGAAGCCTGAAACTCGGAGCTGATCCATTGCACCATGGATTTGCATACTCTCTTTGCTGAAACGATCGATGAAGGCCTCCAAGGATTCACCATCCTTCCTCCGGATGTTGTGTACTTCCGTGATGTCCTTGGAGCATCGTCGTTGGTTCGCAAAATTTATCAGAAACAACTTTCTAAATTCGATCCAGTTGGTGATTTCTCCAGCAGATAACCCATCGAACCAAACCCGTGCTGCTCCGGTGAGGGTTTGTGCGAACATGTGGCACCATGCTGGCATGGGCCATAGTTCAATCTCTGCTGCTCCTTCGAATGCAAAGACATGATCATCTGGATCGGAGGTTCCTGCATATGTTTTAACAGTAGCTGGCATTTCAGCTTAACCGGAAGAGGTGCAGTTGCAACTCTTTGAGAGAACTTGGAGAACGACGTCATATGAGCAGGGCGATATGGAGCGGTAAGTTCATCGTCTCCCCCTGTTACAATTGGCATCCTTTCCGACATGGGCATGCTAACCTGCATCGGTCCAGTATAAACCGAAGATGCCACTGGCCCTTGTGGAGTTTGGATCTGCATAGTGGTGACTGCGGTAGAGTAAGTGGCGAAAGATCCCAGACCGGTGCTTAGCTCTGCCGAAGCAGAAAGTCCACCGGTGGAGAAGAGATTAGTTTTTACACTTTGCAGAACCGTCTCCCTACTTTGCTGTTCTTTTAGCCGAAGCAACAATTCTCTGTTTTTCTGGAGGAAAGCATCATCGAACTCTATCAGTGAGGCACTTGCTTTAACAGCCGAAGCACCAATAGAGAAAGATGATTGCTGAGCACTTCCCTGTGTACCAGTGGAGGTGATAGCTGGTGCCGACGAGGTGATAACCACCTGATCGTCGTTAACTTCATTTGCTGTCACGTCTTCAATTATGAATCCCTCAGAATGTGCCGTCATGGGTAGAGATTACTCTGCTCTTCTCGAAAAAAAGAAAAGAACACAGCAAATCACGGATGGCGCCAATTGAAGAGGAAAAAAGTTACCCCTTAGTTGGTCCGGTGGACCAGATCTGAGAGATAAGATTAGAGAGAATGACAGTCGAGTAGATCTGAGATTAACCTGCAAAACAAAACACCGTTAGGCTCGTCACAGGGGAGAGGAAGGGTCTCTCTGTGACCACCCTCCGGCGTGAGAATAAGTATGGTTTTAAGAAGTGGAAAGTAAGTACGAAAAGTACAGAAAGTACCAGTAAGTGAAGTTACCAAATGAGGAAATTTGGGAGGTATTTATACTTTCCTGAATGGGCTTCGGTCCTAGGCCCATGGGCCTTATGGCCGAAGCTAATCCATCGGTTGTTAAGTTTTGGGTTTCGACCTTTCTTATGTTCATTTAGGCCTTAGCTTACAACCCTTATATTTGATTGGTTCGGACTCGATCTCCATCGGATGGTTCGAGCTCCGACCTATGACCATATATTCTCTTCAGGGAACAAAGCCATCTTTGTAGGGTTCAATTCATCATTTGCTATCGACAGTGGAGAAGGTGTGAAGCCGGATTGTATTTATTTCACTGATGATCTTTATGAACCATATCATGGTCTACCGGAGGGTGGTGGAGGAGACGTAGGGATATATCATATGTTAAACGGTAGAATTGAAACCTTCTTCGAGCCTCAAGGTTCGATTTTCGGGTGTAGTCCTCTATGGCTTCAACCATGCTCTCTTCCTGTAATTAAGGAACTTGAGTAGTTGTTTAGGGGTGCAAATCATGTCTATGTTTAGCTAGTAATTAGGCTACTTGTATAAGCATATTGTAAGATATTTGTTTGATCAATGTTCTCTACTTATGACGATTAATCACAACAAAGCTTAACATCAAGTTTAAAAAAGCATTTAAAAAAAATCCAGGTTTATAAAATTTGGATGTTGATATAAGTCGTCTAGGTGTCACGCAATGTTCTGATAACACCAAATGCTTGATTGTGCAATGAAGTTAGTTACTTAGAAAACGCATTAAGGAGTACAATCCACCCTTCAAGAATCTAACCTCATATGCTTATCAGGTTCATTCCAAAACGAAAATATATAAACCGTCAAATGTATGCCATACATCATACGGTAGGAGCTGAACGCAACATGATGGTTGTTATCGGCTCATGAAACTGTCATGTGGCGTCCACGTCATCATTCACGTCAGCGTGAGCATGCCACGCCAGCATCCATGTCATCATCCACTAACTGAGTTAGTTCTCAGTTAACAAAGGTACATTGTCGGCCAATATATTGAAAGTTGGTATCGTTGTTGAGAATTTTTAAAGTACAAATTATTACTGGCCAATGGGTGAAAGTTTGGATTATTAAAATCCAATACCCCAATTAGTAATAAAAAATAATGTTTTGAAAAGATATATATATTGCACGGTTGAATAAATTCGTGTATTATACCTATGTCAGGATGCATGTTTCACCTTCGGGCTGGGTTGGAAAAAATATGGCCCATTGGTGTCAAAGTGAACATCGCCTTGGCCCCTTAGGTATTGAAAAATTCATCATAAACAGCATGTCCGTCCCAATTATACCACATTCTCTCTCTTTCTCTTCTATATACATCTGTCTCTTTGCTTATCCCCCTCTCTCTTGTTTTATTTTATTAATTATCTAAAAATGATTTTGGGATAAAAATGTTGCATTTTTATGGTTATGGGTAGACCTGTAAACGAACCGAACGAACACGAACAAAGGCATGTTCATGTTTGTTCATTTAACTTTAACCGAACTTGAACACGTACACTTAATTGAACACATTTTTATGTTCGTGTTCGTTCATTAAGAAATTTGTCATGTTTGTGTTCGTTCATTTAAAACCTAAACAAGCAGTTCATGAACAAACATAAACGAACGTTCACGAACATAATAAATGTGAACGATTTTCTATTACTAAAAAAACTCAATTCCTAATTATTTATATTCATACAAGTTGCTAAAACCCAATTATGTTTATATTTATATAAATATAACTACTTATGTTAGTAATAAACTTAAACGAACATAAATGAACGTTCACAAACATAAATGAAAGAACACAACGTTTGTTCATGTTCGTTTATTAAATAAACGAACACAAACGAACTCTCCGCCGAACGAACAAGTTCACAAACAGTTCATGAACGTTCGGTTTGTTTACAAGTCTAGTTTTGGGTATGGGTGGCTTGTGAGCAGATTGCGGTTCGGTATTCCCTCAACTGTAACCAGTTTTATAAAACTCCTCCTTAGAGATCATGTACTCGCCAAGTAATTACTACAGTAAATGGTGCCGGACCAATTTTCTTTAACTCCGATTAGTTACTCGGTTAACATCAATCAACATAATAATTTTTGTATCAAATTCGTGGCTCCAAAGGTTACATAAGATAAAAACTTAAGGGTTGAGTATGTCACCATTCAAATATACAGGGGTGTCTAAATCACAGATGACATGTTAGTATATTTTTTACAAGCAATTGTACAATTGAAGCAATGGAAGATGTCTATGTGTACAGTGCCTGTAATGTGGTGCAGATCTGTCCCATATGAATGATGAATCCCATCCTTGTCAATGGTTTATGTGATCAAGTTGAGATAATTACAGTGAAGGCCATGGAGAGAATGTTCCAAGCGCCACTGCAGTGCAATCTAAAGAAGACTTTCCGTCCCCGGTTGCCGTAAGGCCTGCCTGGATGAATACGGGGAACATGCGGTTCATTGTAAGGAGTTACCCGGTTTCAAATATCGGCATGATTGGGTTCGAGACATTCTGTGGGACATTTTAAGACGGACTGGGATCTCAGCCAAGAAGGAGGCCCCTGTGAACTTCCTCTCGGATCCAGCAGAAGGGAGATCCAACCTACGACCAGCAGATCTCCTTGTCTTTGGGTGGGCCGGGGGGAAGCATGCTTGTGTTGACCTGACGGGTGTATCTCCCCTAGTTGGGTTGAGGGATAGTGGCTTTGTAGCAGGGCAAGCGGTCCGGAAAGCAGAGGCAAAGAAGGTAGAAAAACATGCTAAAGCCTGCGAGGAGAACCAACACGTTTTTGTACCCTTGGCTTTTGATACCTTTGGCTCCCTGGCACCGGAGGCTATCCGTTTCCTGACCAGGGTTCAGCGGGTTATCCATAGTAGTGTCTCGGCTCCGGGTGGGCAGGGTTACGTTTTTAGTAGATTAGGATTTGCTATTCAGAAAGGGGGTGGCGGCGCAGCTTGTTGCCCGCCTACCCGTTATCGTGATGTAATTTTCTTTGTCCTGGAATGAAAAATGGTTTAACTAAAAAAAAATCAATTGAAGAGAAACACATGGCTGCAAAAGAACAGTTCAGAAAAAAAAGATATTGAAGAACATAATGTATCTGTTCAATTAGAAAGGTATGTTAGCCCCATGTTTGCAATTCAGAGTTTCTGATCAAGGGTACCAATCATAAAGGATGGGACAAACTATGGATCGTAAGATTGATAGAGAAAATCCACATTTTGGGTACAAGCAAATGTTGTTTAAAACTTTTTAAAAATTTACATGGAGTAGCTTCCAGAATAGGAGAAAATAAGATGCTATTCAAAGAAACCAGTCAAGTAGAAGTAGATTGTAATGGTGTTTTAAGAACTTTGAAAGGGTGTTTTATGTTCCTGGTCTTGATTAAAATGTTACAAGTGTTGAACAACTTGTTCAACAAGGATTTGAAATCACATTTGAAGGCACAATTTGAAATTCTTGATATTGAAAGGAAAACATCAAAGGCAAAGAAATCTTGGCATATCGCCATATCCAACATGTGTGTCTATTGTAGAAGATATGGCGACTTTCCTGTATCTATTTAAAGGTTGTGCACACTAGTGCTACTCATGAGGAAATGATTATAACCGAATTCAAGCATATGGTTAAATGGTTTTTGAGAAGTTTTGACGAAACAGAAAGCAAGCCCATTTCGACCATGTTCAGAAGGAAAACAGTTGATGTTTATGATCTTTACATGGTCGTTCAAGCCATAGGAGGTTACCGGATCGCATCTTGCAACAGTATGAATGTGTACTAGTATTGTGTAACTTTACCCTCTCAGAATCTATGCAGCTTATTAGTTTGGTTAAAGTATATTTGTGTTCCAACCAAATCTTACAGTTGGCTCAATGGCTACTTCACTTCTTCTTTGATGTGTTTGCTCCAGCCATAGGTGCTTCTCGTGATTCTCTGTGAGTCACGGATCGTGTGGTTTCTCATGTGTAATTTCGAACATGACTAAATAAATTTAGGTTGTATTGTTTTTTTGTTACAATCCAAACAACAATGCTTTCAAATTAATAATTTTTTGCAGAATAATAGAAATAATAACATAAGCATTTGTTGAACACTAACTCACATTTGTCATTCTACACATGTGTTCTATATATATACACACATATGCGAACCATTGCGACTGAATGATTACACCGTTTAATGGTCTGTGGTTAATGCAACGATTCATTCTAACTGTTTGATTTACTAAAGTTAATAATTATAACATAACTAATTACTAATTATACACATAAATACATGTATATATAAAGTATAGTTAACATTGCTAATAATTTTCGCTCAGTAAATTTGCTAAAAGAGCTACAAATTGGTTTAATTATAATGCACACAATAGCCTAGAACCTTGTATTCCAACATATAGACTAGTACTGTAATTTTGTTGTCTTCTATTGATAAATAACTTCGCATCCGAGTGATGCATCTTCTTCGCCCTTTAAAACACAAACAACACATATGGTGTGTTACCAACAGGCCATGTTTATATTTTGTTTAACGTGGTTCATCGTAATTCTTCTTCATCATCATCATCATCATCATCTTCATCATCATCATCATTTGAATAGAAAACCGAATCATAATCAAAATCATATTCCGACTCGTAATCATAGGGATCATCCGAGATGTCATTGAGAGGTTGAAGAACCAATTTAGAATCCACCACATCACTATCATATATCAAGCGTAACCCACATCTTATACCTGAATTCGAAAATTCCTTGAGGTCAAGTACAAACTCAAGTTCCACAGTATCACCTGCTTCCACCACAAGTGTTGTATCGTCAAGTGGATAAAACATGATATGCGTGCTACCTTCAAAGCATACATATTTTAGGCATAGACTTGTATTTTTTGTTTTATTAAAGATCTTAATAGTAACACCTATTTTGCATTTTGTGTATAAGATGATACCACAAATTTTCTTGTCCAAGTGCATCGTGTTGGAAATATGTGTGTGAATGTGAGTTTGGTTTGTCCCACATTGGTTGGGAGATGAAAAGTAAAAGAGTTTATAAGGTGAAGCTTGAGGGGAAGAAGTAAAATGTTAAGTTACTTTATACTCTGGCACCTACCCGCGTGCGCAGGGGGGGGTGCAAAAATGGGTTCTGGTTCAGGAAAAATTCTTGAACCAACGCGACGCCCGCATCTGCGGACACGAATGCAGCTCGAAAAACCCGGGTCCGCGGTACCCGTTATAGTTTTTAATGGTTGTAACTAGAAGAAGCATCCAAAGACGGTTTTGAGTCTGTTGGTTTCTTTTCAGGCAAGTGGGATAGTCCGGCAGTGCACCATCGACACTGCTTCGAACCGGTGTACCCTGGGAACAGACGAAGAATCTGTTTAAGGGAATTGTGTCAAACACAAGCCCGGTTCATGTCTATGATTTCGTTTTCTGAGCAAGTGCAGGGATTGGGAAACACGCGAGCCTCATGTACAAGAGGCGTTGAGGCGATCATCAATGTAAGTTTTCTAACAAACTTAAACAGAATCGTATACAAACTTCCGTGTTCTTCCTAAGGAATTTGGATTCGCGAAAGTTTGTAAATGTTTTTCCTTTGGTACATAGAATGTTAAATCCTTCTTGTTAAGGATATATGAATCGGATTAAATACATGTAAATGTTTTAATAAAGATTTTATAATCTTCTAAATGTTTTCTTTTGGAAATATGTTATATGAATCGGATTAAATTCATGTTTGGAGTGCAATCTTTAATCTGTACTAATATGTTACAAAGAAATTTTTGATACATGATTTCCGGCCTCATGGGTTTTTATGTCACGTTTAGATAACCGGATTATTAACATGTTTTCATTTTTGAAACAATACATTTCTAATTAGAGTATTAGAAAAGTCATAATATTTGTAAACCCATGAAAACATTTGATAACGTTTTCTTTCTAGTAAGAGTATAAGAAAGATAATTTCAAATTATTTGAAATGTTTATTTTTTCTAATAAGAGTATTGGAAAATAAAAGGTTTCGAAATATGAGGTTTTGAAACATGTACTTCTAACAAGCGTGTTAGAATTGACGACGTTGAAAGAATAACGTGTCATGGAACATTTCTAATAAGTGTATTAGAAATTATTATCTACAAGATCGTAAGTTTAATTTGTAAACTTATATATTGATTTTCTAACGGGGATGTTAGAAATTGATGAGTTTGTAAAGACAAAATAAGATGTGTATACTTTCTAACAAGTGTGTTAGAAGGGATTAGTGTACAAAATACACAAACGTGTTGGAAATGATTATCTTGGAAAATAATCAACATTAAACCAGGTGGGTTAAATTTTGACGGTTTCTAACAAGTGAGTTTGAAACGGATACACACTTTGGAAAATCCAAAGTGAATACCATTTATATAGATGGTCTAATTTTCTAACGAGGATGTTAGAAACTGTTTATTTTATATAAACTAACAAGTTCTAAAACGATTGTCATAATCGTGTAATTCTAACAAGCAGGTTAGAAATGGTTGAGAATATAAACCAATGACCTTTAAAATGATTTTGGTTAATTGTTTATTTCTAACGGGTGTGTTGGAAAAAGGTTTATTTAATATAACCAAAAATCTATATGATGAAACGTGTAACCGTTTGTACTTTTATATATAGTTTATGGTTAATAAACACTTGTAAAAGAAGAAATGTTTTGAAGGAATAAAACATGCCTTTTGCAATTTATATATGGTTGATACTTGTATAGAAGTATGATGACTTGAACCATATAATAGTCTAAAGAGATTATTTAGTGTAAAACAACTTGACGTTGTTTTGGACATATTTACCTGTTCGACTACTTGTGAGTAGTTAATTATTAACAACTTTGTTGTTTTGAGCAGTGTATTGAGGGAGTACCTCAAAACACGCCATGAGACGATATAATTGTTATCATTTCGTCGAACGATAAAGTGTTGAAGAGAATAACACTTTGAGATTTGATATGAATCCGGTTAAAGATATATATAATATGTTATATATATTTTGGATTATATTGAAATTATAATTTGGTAAATTATAATTATTAATTAGTAAAACTCTTCATATGGTGAATTGAAGAAAAACTCTCTAGTAGAGTTATTTTATTTATGACACTTGATTATAGTTTTAAGACTAATTAAGTGTATGATTGAAACTCTTGAGTAGAGTTCTTAATGCCATTTGATGAGGTTTTATTTCATATGGTGAAACTCTTGAGTAGAGTTCTTAATGCCATTTGATGAGTTTTTATTTCATATGGTGAAACTCTTGAGTAGAGTTCTTAATGCCATTTTATGAGTTTTTTATTTCATATGGTGAAACTCTTGAGTAGAGTTCTTAATGCCATGTGTTGAGGGTTTTATTAGAATCTTAATTAGAGTCTTAAGTCTCTAATTAAGTGACTAAGAAGAAAAAAAAAACTCTTCATCCATCCCCATTGAAATAAACATGGTCAACGTGGCAAGTGTATTGAAGTTAAATACACGAAAACGAGATATGTCATCAAATGTTGAGAGCATTTACGTAGAAATGCTCAAATGTAGTTTTGATGACTATAACATATGATAGAAATGTATGTTATTATTCATAAGTCTTTGAGAAATATTGTGAGATTTATTATAAAAGACTTAGAATATTGATGGACGTGTAGAGTCTCTACAAACCATCAATGTTGGTTGAACTATATGCAGGATTCGTGATATATTTTGGGAGAGTCGCCCAATAAATAAGTTCAACAAATATATACATATCACTTAGGGACATGTAAATGTCATGTCGTCGGGTGTCAATCTAATTGATTTGTTGATGATGAATATGTTCATCAAAGTGATTTATGTTAAGACTTATGTATAAGTCCTAAAGAGTTAATGGTGAAGCCTTGGAGATTAAAGGCAAACGAGTCTTGATCCTAATGGATGGAATTAATTATGGTTTTGAAGCATTCTTTAAACCAAGGTTTTTGGAATGGTAAACAAAATCTCATTTTGTGTCTAAACTAAGACGTGAATGTTAGAAAGAGATAGTGAGTTATCTCTTAAGGCTGTGAGGAATCAGAATGAGGCATCTTCTGTTCACATGCTAAGTATTCGTAGTCTAAAGCATGCTAGACTAATACTTGTTAATTTAGATGCTCCACGGAGAATAAATTAACTTTGAACATTCAAACATATGTGAAGACATAAGAATGAATTTTGTACAAGAAAATATATAATTCATTAAAAAGGATGACTCGAAAGGACCGAATAAATAGTTCATTGGTTATGATACTATTTAGCTGAATGTGAGAACTCATATAGCACAGAAAACGGTTCGTGTGAGTAATATGAGTTGAGTAATATAATGGATGACCCCAATAACATAAAGATATAGATAGTCACTATCTTATCACGGGTGTCTAATGTCATCATGAGTGGTATTACTCAAACTTAATCAAAGTGCAAGCAATGTGGGGGAAGAGCCATTTAAGAAACAATCCGTAGGGATTTAAAAATGGTACTTGAGAAGTTTTCAAGGTACATATGAAAGGAAGAAACTTTCATCACCCCATTTGGTAGTTATCCAATAACACTTAAGTGTGGAGGTGACTTGCAATTGAAAATAAAAGGTTTGATATGAACGGATGTGATTTTGGAAGCACAAATCACACGAACCTAGAAAAGACTTGTTATAAGTCAGTCCTATTATGTGGACAAAATTCTTGAGAAGTCCGATGGAAATGACTCTAATGTGGCTAGACCTTTCATTGACACAAGTCAATGTCTAGCTAAGAAACGAGGTGAGCCTGTTAACCAATTAGAGTACTCAAGAATTATTGGCAGCCTGATGTATGCCTGATGTATCTGATAAGTTGTATCAGACCAGACTTAGCAAGCAAGCTAAGTAGATACACGAGCATCCTAAGTTTAATTCATTGGAATTACGTGACACAGGTGCTTTGGTAATTAGGATACATACAAGACTACGGGCTGCAATATAAAAGATATCCAACAGTTATTGAATTTACTGTGATGCGAATTGGATATCTTACATGAATGATTCCAAGGCAACGAGTGGGTATTTGTTCACACTTGGAAGTGCCGTGATAACATGGAAATCATCTAAGCAAATGGTTATTGCTAGATCCATGATGGAATCAAAATTCATCGCTTTGGATAAAGAGGATGAATAGGAAGAATGGCTACGTCAATTTGTTAAGGATATACCTAGGTGGCCGAAGCCGGCATGGGGCCAATGCATACGCTGTGATAGTCAATCGGTAATTGGCAGAGCTCATATCACAATGTGTATCATTAAGGATAGGTATATAAGACGTAGGCATGATCGGTACGACAACTAATCTCTATAAAAGTTATCACTATTGACTATGTGAAGTCAAAGGATAACATCGCGGATCCGCTAACAAAAGGCTTAAGCAGAGAGTTAGTTCAGAAGTCGTCAATAGGAATGGGGCTAAAGCCCATGAAAGGCTAGGTTTATGCGAAGGAAAACCTAACTCAGTTGACTGGAGATCCCAAGATCTGAGTTCAATAGGACAACCTAATTGTATGAACTGGCGAAGGTCACTGTGGGGGAGAGTTGGTGGAAACCCCACGTTTTGAAAAAGGGAGCTTACTATAAATTAAATAAGCTTCCTAGTCCATTCCTAAAAAGTGACAAGGTGGAGGTTAAGCCTATGGCTTTTAATGATTTGACTGAGGTAACCAGTCCCAGTAGATCACCTATGTGAGAGAGAAGTGGGGTCGCTTCGAAGGGTATTGTTGGGGCACAATACTTAAGAGCTCTCGCAGAACCAGGCACGTGTCCATGACCATAACGGACACAACTATGAGGACTTGACGTTGTCAGGGAGAGTCTTGTGTGAAGCGTATTGTCGTCCACACAAACGGCAGACGAGTTCAAAGACATCGCGTTCTACTCAGAGCCAGTGGGCTAAGTGCGTTTCATAAGCGAAGGTTCAAAGGGTCACACCTACCTATCGTATGCAAAACTCAACTGTTGAAATTTAATCGGAATGAGGTTGTTTTTCTGTAAGCAACTCCCATTCATGTGGGGGATTGTTGGAAATATGTGTGTGAATGTGAGTTTGGTTTGTCCCACATTGGTTGGGAGATGAAAAGTAAAAGAGTTTATAAGGTGAAGCTTGAGGGGAAGAAGTAAAATGTTAAGTTACTTTATACTCTGGCACCTACCCGCGTGCGCAGGGGGGGTGCAAAAATGGGTTCTGGTTCAGGAAAAATTCTTGAACCAACGCGACGCCCGCATCTGCGGACACGAATGCAGCTCGAAAAACCCGGGTCCGCGCGACACGGTTTTTGCTACCCGTTATAGTTTTTAATGGTTGTAACTAGAAGAAGCATCCAAAGACTGTTTTGAGTCTGTTGGTTTTCAGTAGCAATTAAGTGTAATAAACGAGATTAATTATCATTAATCTCGAATTTGATTACATCATAATTGCTAGCATAAGTTTCATTCTTAATCTTGGTTATAATAAGCTACATTGGCATTGTGTTGTAGGATATACATACACAAAACGAAGTTGCAACCCATCGTGTAAAACTCTAGAGAAAACTTTCTGAATGTCGCATACACACACATACAGAACTATGTATACAGCCTCTTTCGGTTTCTTTTCAGGCAAGTGGGATAGTCCGGCAGTGCACCATCGACACTGCTTCGAACCGGTGTACCCTGGGAACAGACGAAGAATCTGTTTAAGGGAATTGTGTCAAACACAAGCCCGGTTCATGTCTATGATTTCGTTTTCTGAGCAAGTGCAGGGATTGGGAAACACGCGAGCCTCATGTACAAGAGGCGTTGAGGCGATCATCAATGTAAGTTTTCTAACAAACTTAAACAGAATCGTATACAAACTTCCGTGTTCTTCCTAAGGAATTTGGATTCGCGAAAGTTTGTAAATGTTTTTCCTTTGGTACATAGAATGTTAAATCCTTCTTGTTAAGGATATATGAATCGGATTAAATACATGTAAATGTTTTAATAAAGATTTTATAATCTTCTAAATGTTTTCTTTTGGAAATATGTTATATGAATCGGATTAAATTCATGTTTGGAGTGCAATCTTTAATCTGTACTAATATGTTACAAAGAAATTTTTGATACATGATTTCCGGCCTCATGGGTTTTTATGTCACGTTTAGATAACCGGATTATTAACATGTTTTCATTTTTGAAACAATACATTTCTAATTAGAGTATTAGAAAAGTCATAATATTTGTAAACCCATGAAAACATTTGATAACGTTTTCTTTCTAGTAAGAGTATAAGAAAGATAATTTCAAATTATTTGAAATGTTTATTTTTTCTAATAAGAGTATTGGAAAATAAAAGGTTTCGAAATATGAGGTTTTGAAACATGTACTTCTAACAAGCGTGTTAGAATTGACGACGTTGAAAGAATAACGTGTCATGGAACATTTCTAATAAGTGTATTAGAAATTATTATCTACAAGATCGTAAGTTTAATTTGTAAACTTATATATTGATTTTCTAACGGGGATGTTAGAAATTGATGAGTTTGTAAAGACAAAATAAGATGTGTATACTTTCTAACAAGTGTGTTAGAAGGGATTAGTGTACAAAATACACAAACGTGTTGGAAATGATTATCTTGGAAAATAATCAACATTAAACCAGGTGGGTTAAATTTTGACGGTTTCTAACAAGTGAGTTTGAAACGGATACACACTTTGGAAAATCCAAAGTGAATACCATTTATATAGATGGTCTAATTTTCTAACGAGGATGTTAGAAACTGTTTATTTTATATAAACTAACAAGTTCTAAAACGATTGTCATAATCGTGTAATTCTAACAAGCAGGTTAGAAATGGTTGAGAATATAAACCAATGACCTTTAAAATGATTTTGGTTAATTGTTTATTTCTAACGGGTGTGTTGGAAAAAGGTTTATTTAATATAACCAAAAATCTATATGATGAAACGTGTAACCGTTTGTACTTTTATATATAGTTTATGGTTAATAAACACTTGTAAAAGAAGAAATGTTTTGAAGGAATAAAACATGCCTTTTGCAATTTATATATGGTTGATACTTGTATAGAAGTATGATGACTTGAACCATATAATAGTCTAAAGAGATTATTTAGTGTAAAACAACTTGACGTTGTTTTGGACATATTTACCTGTTCGACTACTTGTGAGTAGTTAATTATTAACAACTTTGTTGTTTTGAGCAGTGTATTGAGGGAGTACCTCAAAACACGCCATGAGACGATATAATTGTTATCATTTCGTCGAACGATAAAGTGTTGAAGAGAATAACACTTTGAGATTTGATATGAATCCGGTTAAAGATATATATAATATGTTATATATATTTTGGATTATATTGAAATTATAATTTGGTAAATTATAATTATTAATTAGTAAAACTCTTCATATGGTGAATTGAAGAAAAACTCTCTAGTAGAGTTATTTTATTTATGACACTTGATTATAGTTTTAAGACTAATTAAGTGTATGATTGAAACTCTTGAGTAGAGTTCTTAATGCCATTTGATGAGGTTTTATTTCATATGGTGAAACTCTTGAGTAGAGTTCTTAATGCCATTTGATGAGTTTTTATTTCATATGGTGAAACTCTTGAGTAGAGTTCTTAATGCCATTTTATGAGTTTTTTATTTCATATGGTGAAACTCTTGAGTAGAGTTCTTAATGCCATGTGTTGAGGGTTTTATTAGAATCTTAATTAGAGTCTTAAGTCTCTAATTAAGTGACTAAGAAGAAAAAAAAAACTCTTCATCCATCCCCATTGAAATAAACATGGTCAACGTGGCAAGTGTATTGAAGTTAAATACACGAAAACGAGATATGTCATCAAATGTTGAGAGCATTTACGTAGAAATGCTCAAATGTAGTTTTGATGACTATAACATATGATAGAAATGTATGTTATTATTCATAAGTCTTTGAGAAATATTGTGAGATTTATTATAAAAGACTTAGAATATTGATGGACGTGTAGAGTCTCTACAAACCATCAATGTTGGTTGAACTATATGCAGGATTCGTGATATATTTTGGGAGAGTCGCCCAATAAATAAGTTCAACAAATATATACATATCACTTAGGGACATGTAAATGTCATGTCGTCGGGTGTCAATCTAATTGATTTGTTGATGATGAATATGTTCATCAAAGTGATTTATGTTAAGACTTATGTATAAGTCCTAAAGAGTTAATGGTGAAGCCTTGGAGATTAAAGGCAAACGAGTCTTGATCCTAATGGATGGAATTAATTATGGTTTTGAAGCATTCTTTAAACCAAGGTTTTTGGAATGGTAAACAAAATCTCATTTTGTGTCTAAACTAAGACGTGAATGTTAGAAAGAGATAGTGAGTTATCTCTTAAGGCTGTGAGGAATCAGAATGAGGCATCTTCTGTTCACATGCTAAGTATTCGTAGTCTAAAGCATGCTAGACTAATACTTGTTAATTTAGATGCTCCACGGAGAATAAATTAACTTTGAACATTCAAACATATGTGAAGACATAAGAATGAATTTTGTACAAGAAAATATATAATTCATTAAAAAGGATGACTCGAAAGGACCGAATAAATAGTTCATTGGTTATGATACTATTTAGCTGAATGTGAGAACTCATATAGCACAGAAAACGGTTCGTGTGAGTAATATGAGTTGAGTAATATAATGGATGACCCCAATAACATAAAGATATAGATAGTCACTATCTTATCACGGGTGTCTAATGTCATCATGAGTGGTATTACTCAAACTTAATCAAAGTGCAAGCAATGTGGGGGAAGAGCCATTTAAGAAACAATCCGTAGGGATTTAAAAATGGTACTTGAGAAGTTTTCAAGGTACATATGAAAGGAAGAAACTTTCATCACCCCATTTGGTAGTTATCCAATAACACTTAAGTGTGGAGGTGACTTGCAATTGAAAATAAAAGGTTTGATATGAACGGATGTGATTTTGGAAGCACAAATCACACGAACCTAGAAAAGACTTGTTATAAGTCAGTCCTATTATGTGGACAAAATTCTTGAGAAGTCCGATGGAAATGACTCTAATGTGGCTAGACCTTTCATTGACACAAGTCAATGTCTAGCTAAGAAACGAGGTGAGCCTGTTAACCAATTAGAGTACTCAAGAATTATTGGCAGCCTGATGTATGCCTGATGTATCTGATAAGTTGTATCAGACCAGACTTAGCAAGCAAGCTAAGTAGATACACGAGCATCCTAAGTTTAATTCATTGGAATTACGTGACACAGGTGCTTTGGTAATTAGGATACATACAAGACTACGGGCTGCAATATAAAAGATATCCAACAGTTATTGAATTTACTGTGATGCGAATTGGATATCTTACATGAATGATTCCAAGGCAACGAGTGGGTATTTGTTCACACTTGGAAGTGCCGTGATAACATGGAAATCATCTAAGCAAATGGTTATTGCTAGATCCATGATGGAATCAAAATTCATCGCTTTGGATAAAGAGGATGAATAGGAAGAATGGCTACGTCAATTTGTTAAGGATATACCTAGGTGGCCGAAGCCGGCATGGGGCCAATGCATACGCTGTGATAGTCAATCGGTAATTGGCAGAGCTCATATCACAATGTGTATCATTAAGGATAGGTATATAAGACGTAGGCATGATCGGTACGACAACTAATCTCTATAAAAGTTATCACTATTGACTATGTGAAGTCAAAGGATAACATCGCGGATCCGCTAACAAAAGGCTTAAGCAGAGAGTTAGTTCAGAAGTCGTCAATAGGAATGGGGCTAAAGCCCATGAAAGGCTAGGTTTATGCGAAGGAAAACCTAACTCAGTTGACTGGAGATCCCAAGATCTGAGTTCAATAGGACAACCTAATTGTATGAACTGGCGAAGGTCACTGTGGGGGAGAGTTGGTGGAAACCCCACGTTTTGAAAAAGGGAGCTTACTATAAATTAAATAAGCTTCCTAGTCCATTCCTAAAAAGTGACAAGGTGGAGGTTAAGCCTATGGCTTTTAATGATTTGACTGAGGTAACCAGTCCCAGTAGATCACCTATGTGAGAGAGAAGTGGGGTCGCTTCGAAGGGTATTGTTGGGGCACAATACTTAAGAGCTCTCGCAGAACCAGGCACGTGTCCATGACCATAACGGACACAACTATGAGGACTTGACGTTGTCAGGGAGAGTCTTGTGTGAAGCGTATTGTCGTCCACACAAACGGCAGACGAGTTCAAAGACATCGCGTTCTACTCAGAGCCAGTGGGCTAAGTGCGTTTCATAAGCGAAGGTTCAAAGGGTCACACCTACCTATCGTATGCAAAACTCAACTGTTGAAATTTAATCGGAATGAGGTTGTTTTTCTGTAAGCAACTCCCATTCATGTGGGGGATTGTTGGAAATATGTGTGTGAATGTGAGTTTGGTTTGTCCCACATTGGTTGGGAGATGAAAAGTAAAAGAGTTTATAAGGTGAAGCTTGAGGGGAAGAAGTAAAATGTTAAGTTACTTTATACTCTGGCACCTACCCGCGTGCGCAGGGGGGGTGCAAAAATGGGTTCTGGTTCAGGAAAAATTCTTGAACCAACGCGACGCCCGCATCTGCGGACACTACAAGAAATTTGGGTATTTACCCACACATAGTATGTGTAGAAAAAACCATATAATGTGTTAGTAGTTATGTTTACCTACACATAAATTAAGTGTTATGATGTGTAGACTCAGCACTGTAGATATTGATCATTACCTACACATTTATTATGTGTAGGTATATAGCAAGCTATACCTACACATATATGTGTGGCTATATGTGTTGGTAATAGCAACTTGTTAGATTGAGGTATGACGTAGCAGCTGACGTGGCATCCAACATGGCAGCAAATCATGTGTAGGTAAATGTAAAGGATGTGTAGATATTGATCTTAACATGTGTAGACATTGATCTTAACATGTGTAGAAATAATATATATTCATGTGTTGATAAAATATTCAAACGTGTGGATAATAACCACGATTTATTTAAATAATAATTTTTAAATGTATACAAACAAATACAAAAACAGTTATAGAAACATAAGCGACCAAATTAATGAATTACATACAAGAAAAATACACCTAAAAATCGAGATAGAAAATTAAACTAGCATCTTGATGTTAAAAGTGCTCGAGTCGCTTCATCAATTATCACAAGATCAAATGAAGTGCCATCTAATGTTTTTGACAATGAACCAGTGAGAGTTGTTAAAACGACATCTGCGTTTTTTATATCATCTGTCACATCCAGTTGTTGTCTCTAGCGTTCTTCTTTAGAAAGCATCTTGAGCTCCTTCCTTATGTCCCTTTTTGTGTTTCTGTCTTTAACCTTCAACAGTTTACTATTCAGTGCCTGTAAAGTCACCAGATTCATTAAAAACATAAAAAACATACATCATACTACTTTTGGTCTCAATACTCGTTTTCTGGCCGCCTCACCTCGAGGCGCGCGACTCGGTCGTTTGTTTTAAACTATGGTTCTTACTATGAGAATATGGGAATTAGAGAAAATAGTGAAAATTAGTTATGAAAATTCTACCTCATTAGCCACTTTCTCAATGCCTAAAGGACTATTTAAACCTTCTTCTAGTATATCATCAAAAGCAATGGTGATTGATGAATCTTGTAAAAATGTAATGCAAGCATCTTAATATTCAAGAAAAAAAAAATAAAGATGTAACTGATTTTTGAGGAAATTTATCTATCTTCAATCGATAAACAACACCTTGTCCAAGTGCAGGGGAGCATAAATCATCCTTGTTCGGTTTTAGAACAACAACATCATGAGTCCCAAACTGCAACAAAAATAAGAGACCATCAAGTTCATGAAACCGGATAATAAAATATATTAATGCACATCTCCAAATAAAGAAAAAATGTCACGCAATGAATGTTAAGGTGTGGTAATTGTTTTACCTTGTGAGCTGGAAGAACCTCTCCTTTGTTTGATTGAAGTTCAAGAAGAGTTTTGCCCATCAACCCAGTCTACAGTAAGAGAAAATTGTAAGCATAAAAAGATACAATTGTCAATAGTTTTCACCGAAACACGAAATTTTAGTTCGTATTCTTTTCAATAGAGCAATTAAATACAAACCTGAACATCTACCTTCTTTGCTATACTTCTCTACAACATAACCATTATATTTAACCTATTGGGCTAATCATGTAATTATATTATTTAAATTTCAAAGTTTTTTTTAAATATGTTTGGATTCTTACCCAGGTTTCGTTTGCCCAATCGTCAACCCATACAAGATTTTCTTCAACATCACCTTCTGAATCAACATCCAAAAGTAGCGAACTTCTACCATGGCTGTTGTTTGTTTGTTTAGAATCGCAAGTACTAGGATTTTTGAAATATTTTCCAATAAAATCAATGTAGAAATCCAACAGGAAGAAACAATTGAAAAATTTGCCAATACCAAAACACAAATCTAATCTAGAAGCTTGGAATACATACCTTTATTTGAAATGAGAAAAAAATATGAGAAACTAAAAGCCAACTTTTTCCGATAATCAGTGTATCGTTGTGCCCTGTATTAGCGTTAACATTTGACAAGAAAATGTAGATGACCTAATATGAGGAGTTGTTGGGCCTTTTCTAAAAATTAAGCTACAGCCCATGTTTTAACCAAAATTTTCACCTACGGTTTAAACATATATGAGCATGTAATATTTAATATTTTAATAGTCAAACTTTAATTAGCATTTCTAACCATTTATTTGTTTTTTAATTTTTTTACTTAATTACTATTGGTCACAAAATTTGCTACGATTTTTTTCAGTGGTAAATAATGTCCGCTTAAATTCCTTTTTACCCGATGTTGCTACCTGAAAACGATTACAAGTTATACCCCTTTTCTATTTTTCATATGTTTGTTACCATCTTTTGACTTGATGGCAAAACTTGACACCTTTTTGTTGCCATTCAATAGATTTTGCTAGCAATACGATTTCGGTAGGAAAACGGTAGCAAATTTTGCGACCGTTTTTTTTTGTCACGAACTATGGTGACAATTGCCCAGTTTTCTAGTAGTGATTATTATTATTATTATTATTATTATTATTATTAGCTCGACTCGGGTGTTCTTGACTCGACCAAAGTTTCTCGTCTACACTCCAACGTCCATTAGCAACTCCTCTCGAGCGTTCGTGTCTCGATTAAAATTCATTCGTTTTGAGCTCATTTTCCACGAACACCTATATAATAGTAAAATAAATTAATACATACAAATACATAGGAAAACTTGACCAAATAATATACAAAATACATAGGAAAAGAGATGTGTTTTGCAACACATCACTCTTTATTTTGCCACGTCATTTCTAGAAAACTAAAATAAAAAACTATTTACTTACTCATGTATCCAATATCCACATGTATTGTACAATTTTTTAATATGTGTAGCTATTTGTTTTGCCACGTCATTTTTAAAAAATAAAATTAAAAATTTATTTACTTAACGTAGCTACATATTTATTTACATGTATTATGTGTTGGTAAAATAATCAATTACTCACACATATATTAGTTCTCTACACATATGTAGATAATTTACCTACACATAATGAAAATTTTCCACATGTGTAGGTAATGTATCATTTAACTGATTGCAAGTTTTTGTGGGAAATTTTCCCACCAATACCAAATGTGGGTAAAAGCCCTTACCAACACATATTAAGTGTTAGTCATTAAGAAAAAAACATCACCAACCATTACCCACACATATAATAATATGTGTAGGTATTTACCCACACATTTACATGTGTAGGTAAATTATGTGTGGGTAAACATCCCAATTTCTTGTAGTGGGACACGAATGCAGCTCGAAAAACCCGGGTCCGCGCGACACGGTTTTTGCTACCCGTTATAGTTTTTAATGGTTGTAACTAGAAGAAGCATCCAAAGACTGTTTTGAGTCTGTTGGTTTTCAGTAGCAATTAAGTGTAATAAACGAGATTAATTATCATTAATCTCGAATTTGATTACATCATAATTGCTAGCATAAGTTTCATTCTTAATCTTGGTTATAATAAGCTACATTGGCATTGTGTTGTAGGATATACATACACAAAACGAAGTTGCAACCCATCGTGTAAAACTCTAGAGAAAACTTTCTGAATGTCGCATACACACACATACAGAACTATGTATACAGCCTCTTTCGGTTTCTTTTCAGGCAAGTGGGATAGTCCGGCAGTGCACCATCGACACTGCTTCGAACCGGTGTACCCTGGGAACAGACGAAGAATCTGTTTAAGGGAATTGTGTCAAACACAAGCCCGGTTCATGTCTATGATTTCGTTTTCTGAGCAAGTGCAGGGATTGGGAAACACGCGAGCCTCATGTACAAGAGGCGTTGAGGCGATCATCAATGTAAGTTTTCTAACACATCGGTGCCACAAAAGATAAAAAGCCTCCTCCCCTGTATCGATAACTACACAAACCAGGAATCTCCTTGTTCTTCGATTCGAGATAGATCTCCAACGGTTTACAGAAGGTTGATTCCTGTTACAAGCAACGGGATGCATATATATAATTACAATACACAAAAGAGCTAACTAGTTGTATTCATTAGAAAGTTTGTTTGGGAGGGAATGCATACCTTGAAGGCTTCAGAACGAAAACTATAACTTGTTTGCATCTGGTCAGACAACATTATATGTAACGACTCACACCCTTCTGCATTTATAGATTTCAAGTTTGGTGGAAGAAGTGGAAGCAATTGTAGCTCTGAACAACCATATATACGGAGGTGAACCAGTTGGGAAAGGTTGCTTAAGCTATCAGGAAGGCTACAAAATGTGTTTTCTGAAAGGTATAACTCCTTTAATGACACCAAATTCCCAATTTCAGCGGGTACTTGAGATACGCTGCATCCAATCATTGCTAATTCAGTTAGGTTTGTTAGGCCTGTAATTTTCATGAGAAATTGTGGGTCTTCAGATCCAAGTTTGGGGCAACAAGAAAAGTTGAGGAGTGTTAAAGATTTTAACTCGGACATGTTCCAAGGAAGACTCGCCAGATTTCTACAATTAATTGCTACTATTGTGTTCAATTTATGGAGTTGGAGAAGGCTCAGAGGTTCTCTTAACGAAGACAAAAATAGATGCATTTCCTCATCGGCTTCTAATATATTCCTGGTGCAAGGTGCTTGATTCCAGCTATAACCTGGCAGTGAGAGTTCTCGAAGAGATGATAACTTGACTATCATTTCCCAATGGATCTTCTTAAACTGTTTGCAGCCTGATAAATCCAAGATAGCAAGTTTGTGAAGGCAACCAAAAGAGCCGTGCAACTCCTTTAGGTTTGAACAACCTCTAAAGACAAGCTCCTCAAGATTCTCAAGTCCGTAGAAATCGCCGGTCTTCGTTAATCGTTTGGAATAACTCACATCAAGGATTCTTAGCTTCTTGAGATTCTGGAATATCAATATATACATGGAAACCATTTATTTACGAGTAACATGTAAAAATTTATTTTTCACAAAAACTTACTTTTTCATATAATTGCATGTGGAAGCTTTCTTTTAATAATAAAGTTTGAAAAAATAAAAACACACTATGTTATTTCGTGGGGTTTCGTTCATGCTAAAAAAAAAACATAATGTACAGTACAATAAAAAAAAACTAATCTGCAGCAGAAAAAACACAATGTTATTTCATCTGTTGATTGTGTTTTTTTTTCGTTCAATATGTTTTTCAACACTAATCATTGTGTTTTGTCTTTGAATACGGTGTTTTTACACTGTATATTGTGTTTTTTCTGTGCATTGTGTTTTTTTGGGTTGCCATTTGAGTGTTTTTATGTTAAAGTCATATTTTGGACTCAATTTATATATTTAGGGAACTTAACAAAAAAAATAATAATACAAAGTTTACCTTTTTTTTATACCCCAATATTATGCTTTGACTTAACTTATAAAAATTCAGACATATTTAAGTTAGTTTTTGAACGATTGTTTCCATTTTTGTCACTTTGTTATACAACTTTACTTTAGACTATGTTTCCTTTATATTTAAAGTTGAGATTGTGACCATGATGGCATTGTACATGTATTCACTGCGTTTGTGTTCTAGTAATTCATTAATCATGTCTAAATAAGTCACAAATGAGGTTAAGATAGTATATATGTTTTTGAACCTACTATTACATATAAGAACAGCTAACTACACATATATTCACAGAAGTACTAAGTTTGGTAAGCATTTATTTTTTTATTTTTTGTATTTTGATTGGTGTTGCTAACAACATTGATTATAAAGGTTGCTAAGCCGGTTAGATGTAGCTTATGATTCTTAGACACCAGGTAAATCTCTAGCTGATAAGTGATAATTAATCACCCACATTGCACGCCTCTTAGATAGTCTATAACGCGTGTACATTGAAATTGACTAACATGTGATGATTATTGAAATCGATACTTAAATTATGTATGAGTAGAGAAAACATTCGAGAAACGTTACCATCCTATAATCTTTTTAGTCAATAGCAGTTAGATCATTTTTATTTATCTTCAAAATGGATCTTCACTACTTACCTATTGATTGTTCTATTCGGTGTCACCAAGGTGATCGATTTGTATGTCCATAATAAAGATTGAAAAGGTGTGTCCATTCTTTCATATATGCTCACTCTACATATCCGAATCGCCTATCATCATGACATATCAT
This sequence comes from Ambrosia artemisiifolia, assembly GCA_032199755.1. Taxonomy (NCBI): domain Eukaryota; kingdom Viridiplantae; phylum Streptophyta; class Magnoliopsida; order Asterales; family Asteraceae; genus Ambrosia; species Ambrosia artemisiifolia. The sequence goes on from CM063519.1 coordinate 55,721,238, forward strand.
TTGATACTAATTTGGTTGTTTTTTCCATGTTCACATCGCAGCTTTAGAGTGTCTTGAGGAAGTGACAAAGTTGTACAGAGACTTCAATCGAGTAAGAGGTGCACACGTAGAATTATAAGTATGTTTTATGAGTTATCGAGTGTTAATCCTTTATATTTTTTTTTTTTTGAAAAAAACGGCCTATTCCTTTTATGGTACACTTATTTTGTCACTTCATATTAGATTGTCAATCTCGGGAAACTCCCGAGAAATAAACTAGTGTCTTTAGGTGCAAAAGCTTCGATTTTTTTTTTGAAAAAAAACTATTATTTACATGTTAAATTGAGTTTTTAAGATATGTATTAAACATGTTAAATGCATGGTTTTTAAGTTTCTCACTTTTTTTAGGTTCCCTATTGAGCCTACTCTGGACCACTTATTTTGTAAAGACAATTTATTTCTATTTTTTTTTTTTGTTAAACATCCTCTTTTCAGATTTTGTATTTTTTGAAATTGTACATATATTTATACTATATATATAACACATTTCATAAGGTATTTTAAGATATCCAAAAGTTAAGGGTAATTTAATCTTTCAAATACTAATTACATTTTCATTACCTCAATTTTACTAAACTTTTGCTTATTTAAATAATAGTTATTTTTTCCTCCTAATTTTAAGGTAATTACACCATGATTTTTTTAATAACCATAATCTTTTCTTAAGTTAATATTTTAAATAGAAATAGTTGGGAGAGTTGCCTTAAAACAACAGGAAAAGTATAACTATTATTTAAATAAATAAAAGTTAAGTAAAGTTGAAAGAATTTAAAATATGGGAGTAAAGCGTAATTAGTGTTTAAAGATTAGTTTACTCACATTTTAAGGTTGTTTGCATTCCAAAAATTTTTAACTTTTAACTTTTTGGTATCTAAAAATATACATCTGAAATCCGTTATATATTATATAGATATTCGTGTGTAAAATTAATTATACACATATGTACAAATGACTATCACACATGTACACATGATTATATTTACACGTGCGCGCGCACACACATATAACGCGTTTAAATGATTGTACATCTATAATCTATAACTTATAATAAAAGAATTGAACTTTGATGATGTGGCATTCAATGGAGGCCTCAACCCCTCCTTGAATGTGCCATGTGGCATCATGTAGGATTTTTTAATTTTAGAGTTTTTTTAATAAATCTATATATATTATTATAATTATTTTAGGAAAAGATAGCAATTTAAAAACAAAATTAAATTTTCTCTCTAATGTTTCCTCCCATAACTTTTAAACGTTAATATCTTTTATATACGAGATTTTTTAAAGAAAAAAATTACACCAAATTAACGAGTGTTTTATTATCTTTCAAACGAGTACCATAGTGCTATATAAAAAACGGAGAAAAAAACAACTATTTTTGTGTGGTTTTGTTTACAAATATATTTTACTCTACTAATAAATCACAAACGATAAACATAACTTCATAGGCAGAGATTGTTTTTTTTATATTTGAATATGATAACTTATGGCAGAAATTTGTTTAAAATAAATATTATTATTATTATTATTCATTAATCATGTATTGGCAAATCATTAATTATGTTGTCATATTAGATATTTTATTATGTTATATTAGATATTTCAACCCCGGGACACTCCCGGGATAAAAACTAGTATATGTATATAAAGAAAATAAATGATTGATGTATATAAAGAAAAATTGTGCTTCTAAACATGTTTATACATATATGTACTAGGGGAAGCTTAAGAAGGACTGAGGGTCCCGTTATTTGGCTCACTAGTGTAAGTTTCCACGTTTTTGTTTGAAAATTTTGTATACATTAAGTCTGACCCCACAAATTTGATTTGATATTACACAAATTTGAGTCTCGTGACTTTCAGACCTCACCATCTTTATATTCAAGCTTCATCACTGTGTACTTAAAAAACTGCTTAGAAAAAAAGGTGTTGTTCAAAATAGTTCTCAATTAGCAAGTGATTATCTTATGATCCATACCATATATATGGTATTTAAATATAAAACATGAAATGAAGGTATAATATATGACATACCTCTAGTCCTTGTATTTGATATTTTATACACATGTATTTATTCTTTCATTTCATATATTTATATATCTTTCATGTATTTATATGTCAATTTTATATATTTCTAAACAAAAGTTTTAGCCTTAGTTTGGTTCTGGCTATTACACGAACTGAACAAAAGACTGTCAATCTAACCAAATAAACCGAACTGATTAACCGAAAACTGATTGGTTAATAAAATAGACTAACCGATGACTACGGGTTCAGCTTCGGTTAAGGATACTAACTGAACCGACCGAATCATGCACACTCTCGCAGTGTGTGTGTTTTTCTAAATCTAATTAACTAAACTATAGTATTAGGTACTAAAAATGTGCTCGCGCGAGCACCTTTATAGTATTTAATAAAACTTCGGTTCGCGCGAGGAGCTCTACCACGATAGGATCTCTCTCATTGAGAAAGCCCTATCAAAGTCGATGTCCCAATAGCTTCGTTCAGGAGCGAACAACCACTCAATTTCTTGTGAAATGGAGGAGCGGAAGGGTTAAAGTCAACGATTGAGGCTAGAAGGTATGTGAAAGTAGAAGCCAGGGACAGAGACAGCAGAGGAGAGGACTGATTGAATGAATGTCATTTCATGCTGATAGGAATGGGGGTTATCCCTATATATTCTATTGATCCTCACTTCTTGTAAAGAGGAGCAGCTTCCTAATCGACATCGGTCAGCACCTTGCGCCCCTTCCATGACAGAACTAGAGAGCCGGTCTTTTTCCCACCCTGACTGAGAAGGAAGGGAAGATAGTAGCAAGCCTTACGTTAAGCAAGAAGGAACAAGAAGTCTCATATGTGCGATTACCGATTCCATTTCATTAATAAAGAGGTAATGCACTAGTTGGAAGTGAAGTAGGGTCGATAGATATAGGCTTCCCTTTTAAAAAGTCCCCTCTCGTAGGCCTCTCTTTCTGTGACAAAGATGCATTCCAATAACAGAAGTGAACCTGTAGCAGCACTTTCTATTAGTTATAAGGTTAATACCTTTGACATTCTATCGTAAATTTTAAATCGAAGATATTGCATTCTTTGCCTTAATGATGGACTTTCTTATCTTACTTGCATTCCTTCATTGATGTGATGTAATCTCGGTTGAAGATGAATCATGTGCGGCATAACTTCGAACTCTCACTTTCCTTTAGCCGATTTAGATACCGAATCGTATCTCTTGGAGGGAGGCGCAGAAGCTCTCCCTTTGACTCAGGGGGCCTTCCACCACTTCGACTGATGCGGACGCGGTTCTCTCGTCGTGAAAGAAGTAATGAAAGGTAAGCCCTGGGTCAACCCGCGCTTGTTGTTGCCTGTATAGCTTCCTAGAGTAGAGATCTAGCAACGCATTCTAAGCACAGATAATTGGTATTGGATGTATCTTTAGGTTGTGCCGAGTCAAATCTGCTCCGTTTTGGCGAGAAATTACGAATATGGATTAGCAGTTTACTAGGGTCTTCTTCTTCCCCAAGACCTGTTGCCTTATTTGCTTATTGAGCTTAGAACTTCTTTGGTACTTAATAATATAATTTAGTTAATTAGAGTTAGAAAATCTCATATTCATCACCATCTAAGATAAGTAAGATGTTGACGCGACTTGTCATTTATGTTATTGAATGGTGTGTTATTAATTTGGAACGTGAGAAATAAAAAGAACAAGCTCATACCTTCATTCCTTCCCAAAGTATTTCCAATTTGCTGTATTTATGTGGTGGTGTATTTCCAATTTGCTGTATTTAAGTCTTATAACCACCACATTAGCCATGTCAATATGATTGATGCTTTTGAAAGGGAACCGAGACCACCGCATATATTGTAGCTTATGGAAATACAAGGGGGATGGCATTTCATCATGAGAACTACCACTCCAAAATATTTGACCTCTTGTTCGCTTATACATTTTAAAAGCATATTCGATACGAATCAACCTTAAATTTCTCATCTTTCTTAAGGCCTCTACTTTGACAGTTCCCTTTTTTTCATTCGCATATGCCACCAATTGAATGCTTTCAACCGATTCAGTTCCCTGTTAGTACACAAAGGAAAAAAAGAAAATGATAACTGCTTTTTCAGCATGCTACTTGAGTTTTAAGCAAATGTACAAGCTTTATAAAACGTTAAACACAATTAGAACATACCGAACATTCAGTCAATACGTGCATCACATCACTTTTCATCCACAATCTAGTGCGTTGTCCAGGCTCATCTTCATTTTCTTGTCGTACAATTTCTTCAGCCATTTCCCTAATTGCCCGAGGCATCGACCACTCTTTGAGGCCTGTTCTTTTTTCAACTAGACTTCTATCGAATAAAAAACGAAATTCTATATCTGGGAAGAATGCTCTCTCTTCATCCTGTAATACTTTCACAACCGAACATATAGACCTAAAATAATATGATGATTCATCTTCAAAGAAACAAGCAAGATCCAGAAATAACTTTTTGGCTCTATTAGTAAGTGAATCATAACTCATCTTAAGCTTCTCATGAATATCACCATGTTGAATTCTTTTTAATTTCTCCAATTCACTTGCAAATTCTTCCCTTTCACACTGTTTAAAATGGCGACTCCAAACCTTAAGGACCAAGGGAATGCCTCCAGCATGATTGACAACTTCTTCTATGAACATTGTGTTTACAGTTGCAGCCATAAGTTGATTGAATAGGTTTAAAGACTCCCTTCTATTCAACAACCTTGTAACATAGGATGCATATAGTATGTTACCATTAGATGCATACGGCATGTCACCAAAGGAACGTTTATCTCTTGTTGTAATGATTATTCGACTTCCTTTACAGAACCTCGAAGGATTAATACGTAATGTTTCCAACTGCTGAAAGTTATCAACGTCATCCAGAACAAGTAGAGCCTTTTGATTACTTAGTAACCTTTTTATTATAGTAACGTAGTCATTATGATCACCAATGATTGATAACATATGATTTTGGGTTAGACAAGATACGAGAACCTTTGGTAAATCAACCTTCCAACTTGGAACCTGACAGAGGTAATGGATATTCGCAAGAAAACATCTAACACTAAACTTTGCAGCAATTTTATTATAAGTCTCTTTGACAATAGTGGTCTTACCTATCCCGCTAATTCCAGAAACTCCAACAACTAAAACATGATCTACACAGTCTAACCTTAATGCTGTACGAGATTCTATGCCAATAGGGTGCTCTGTAACATGCAACACTTCTGGACTTCTTATCATTGCAAGTTCCTCAACAATTTTTTGTAAGAATTCCGCCTCGTCCCTGTGAAATTACATTGAGAAATTTATTCCACGTGTCTTTAAGAGCTAACTTATTTTGGTATCATTGTATAAAAGATTTAGTACCAATCATCTGAGCTAATATATCATAGATTGTCTACATTAAAATATCCCCCTCCCTCTCGCTCTATATATACACACACACACGATTAGATTCAAATGAGAACCAATTTAACCCACGCATCTTATTGACTTTTTATTTTATTTTATCTTTTTACTCAAAAGAGCATAAATGGAAGATAAAAAAAATCTTTCATTAACTATCGTTAACTTTTAAACAAACCAACATATCGTAGTAATACTAGTAAAAAATGGCATGATGGTAGTTAAAAAAAAACATAAAACCTCGAAACCAAATTGTAGGTGGTAATGTACAAGTAACTAAACACAAACATACATGTTATCAAAACTATTTCACATTTTGTTTTTTCCTTTTTATAAATTGGCGTCGTATCAGATGTTAGTAGTGATGTACAAGTAATCGAACACAAACGTACTTATCAAAGTTATTTCAAATTTAGTTTTTTTCTTTTTAATAAATTGACATTGTATTAAATGTTGGTATCGTATAGATACCGTAATAAAACGATACCGAACAAATAACCATCACAACACGCAAAGTATTCCCCTAGTTCATATTTTAGTTAATATAACAATTTGCCTAGTCTAAACTACACTTAAATGTTTTTTTTCCTTTCTTTGGAAAATTGGATTTTAATAATCCCACTTTTTTGTTGTTGGCTAATAATAATCTCATCTGAGTTTATTATTCCCACTAGTCTCACCTTTTAATTTATTTTTTTCTCATTGCACCCCATTAACTCACACTAACGTCGTTAGCTAAAACTCACAATTGTAGGCGATTATTCACTGGATTTGAAAGAGGGAATCGAGATAACAATATTGGTATATTCAATTGTAGAATGAGCATGGTTTGATGGTTTAATCATCGGTTCCCATCATCCCCTCCGACTAGAACACCAACTTGAAACCCATCAAACTATGCTCATTTCTGCAATTGAACATACCAATATCATCGTCTCGATTCCCTCTTTCAAATCTGGTGAACGATCGCCTATAATTGTGAACGATCGCCTATAATTGTGAGTTTCAGCTAACGGCATTAGTGTGAGTTAAAAGGGGTTGCAATGAGAAAAAATAAATTAAAAGGTGGGACTGGTGGGAAGAATAAACTCAGGTGAGATTAGTACTAGCCAACAACAAAAAGATGAGATTATTAAAATCCATTTTCCCCTTCCTTTTTATGCCTTTGTCATTTTTTTGGTTTGTTTTCTATTACATCCCACAATCTTTAATATATATTTCATACGACCCCCCAAAAAACTTTTACCCTTTGCAGTTTAGTTGTTTTTGTTTACACCCCCTTGCAGTTTAGTTGGTTTTTCATTTTTTTCCTTTGTCGTTAAGCAATTTATACTACAACCACTTTAATATAATCATCATTTTTGTGTTTTTAATGTATTTTTTATTACGTGATTTTTATGGGTTTCGTTTTTATACCTACGTTTCACGCAAGTTATTTTTATATACGATTTAACGTAAATTTTTGTAACACTGTTTTTAAACTAATCATTTGTTTTATACATTTTTTTTAAACCGTCTGATGCTATATACACCATTGCGATGTGTTTTTTTTTATCTATGTTTAAATCCACTCAGTGTAATGCGCAACTGCATAATGTTTATCTTTATATACTTTTTGGAATGAATTTTGTTCGAATAAATTGGCTTTCGTATGCAACGACATAAATTTTCCATGGCTTTCAAATATACCGCCGCGACATGTTATTTTTTATCGTCACGTTTGCAATTTGCTTATTTTTAGGGTTGAGAAATTCGGTACCAAAAACGAAAAATGCGGTATGGAATTGTACGGTGCCGATTGAATTTCAGTATCAATTTGGTACCAATGTTGGCGTTTTATAGGATCAGTACTTTCAGCTTGGTACGATATGGTACGTTATGTATGTAAAATAAATTTTATAATTAAAACGTATAAATTCCAACATCCGAAAACATGACTCGAACCTAAAACGAAACTAGCGGGCCTGGGTTTAGTCTAAACGGGTTCGGGTCAGGTTTGGGTCAACTCAAGCACGTTGGCGGGTTGGCCCGTTTAACCCATTTATACTATATTTTATTTTTTTACAATATGTTTTATACTATAAATTAAATTGGTTAGGTAGCTTAAAATAGAGGCCTCACCCTTGTGGTGGAGTGGTAGAAAGGAAGTTCTCTTATAAGACCATACGTAGTGGCAAGATGAATGGGGCGTGAAAGGGCCATTTTCACGCCCTTTTACCATGGGAACACCGCCCCCAGGTGAAAGGGGCGTTTTTAGGCGCCGGGTGAAATTTTTGGCATGGGTGAAATGGGAAGTGGACCAATCAGGTTGTGACACGTGGCATTTTAAAAAAAAAAGAGCGCAACGGCTCTTTAGTTGACGTTGGAGGATTATGGGCCAACGGTCAAAAAATTTATATATATATATAATCATTCAAACAAACAAACCAAAAATCAAACCAAATACAACACCCATTCCATTAAATTTTATACACTTTAAAAATTATTTTTATAGAAATATGAGTTCCCCCTCCTCATCTGGCATACGGGATTATTATTACAAAGAGTTTTTAGGCGATACGGGTGAATCAACTGACGAGGAGATCGAGCAGGAGGTGGTTACAAGTGCTTGTGCGCTGGCAACGAAGTATATACAACATGTTAGTAATCCTCCACGTCCTATTTTGCGAAGAAAATATATTGAACGCGACCGCATGGCGGCGAACGCTCATTTAATGAAAGATTACTTTAGGCGATGTGTTCACAAGACCTTTGGGTTTGGTCGGCTTACTTTGGTGTCGCGGGGTCATGCAATGACATAAACGTTTTTCACCAGTCGCCCCTTTTCGAAGATTTCATTTCTGGTAGAGCACCAACAGCATCGTTTTAAGCTAATGGAAACTTCTACCCACATGGATACTTTTTGGCCGATGGAATATATCCTAAGTATTCGATTATCGTGAAGACGTTCACTAATCCGTTCGACGAAAAAAGAGCATATTTTAAGAAAGTTCAAGAGTCTTCGCGAAAGGACATTCAGAGATGCTTTTGGGTGCTTCAACAGCGTTGGCATTATATTAGAAATCCGGCTCGTGCATGGAGCAAAGAAAAAATGACAGATGCTATGTATGCGTGTATAATCATGCATAACATGATTTTAGAAGAAGAAGGAAAGGCAACGTGTCCAGATTATGTACTAGACGCACCAACGGAAATGCCACAAGCGACACCGGCGGAGAGAATCCTCAACTCGCAAGAGGTGAGTAACGAGGAGGCGCGTAACTCTTTAATGTTGGATTTGGTACAGCATGAATGGTCGGTTCGATATATTCCGCACGAGGGAGACGAGGAAGAGGAAGACGAGAATGACGACGAAGACGAATTTGACGAGGAAGATGAATTGTAGCTTTATTATTTTCCGTAATTTTTTTAATTTTAGGTTTAACGTTTTTTTTATTTTCGTGTTTTTTTTTATTTTTAGGTAATTTAGGGAATTAATGTAATTTTTTTTATGTTTTGTCTAGTTAAATATTTAAATTAAAGAGTAGTTTGTTTATTTAAAATTTAAAAAAATAATATAAAATGGCATGTGGCCCATGTGGCCACATGCCACATGTCAAAAAAAATGCCCCACTCTAAATTTCACCCACCACTACACCTTTGCCCCTTTAATGCCTCTTTCACCTACCAAATTGGGCCCACATGCCACATGTCATAAAATGCCCCTTTAACTCACAAATATCACCCACCACTACACATGGCCTAAGGGAGATTGGTAGTTCAAATCCCATGAGGTGTAATAAAAAGGGTGTAAATGAGGTGTAAAAAATAAGGAAGAAAATTAGCCGTTAAAAATAAAGGTAACTTAAAATAGAAATATGTATATGATTTTATAATTAAAACGTATATGTTTTATATACGCTTTTGTTTTTTGTATTAAAATTTTAATTTTAATATATTAGTTTGTGAAAAATTTAAAAAAATCGTGTTGACAAGGTCGTGTTCACGTTAATCTGCAAATATTGAGGTCGTGTTCGGGTTTATATGTATGACACAAATTTTTGGGTTCGGGTTTGTTTAAAATTTTCAGGTTTTGGTCGGGTTGGATCCGTGAACACGATCCCTTTAGCACCCCTACTTTTATGCGGTAAATAATTCGATATGCACATTATTTATATTTTTATATGCTTAATAATTAGTTTGATTACGTTTTGACATAATCTCCCTGATCTATCAAACCCTAACTACTGCCTAGCCTAGGCGGTTCTTGAACCGTCGCCAAATTTTCCATTGAAGTATTATATACTAGTAAAGACAAGGGTGAGAAAAGTTACCCATTTTGCAAGGTTAGACCAGACAATAGACTTGCTTCTTTCAGGGCTTTCTTCCATGTTTGAGTTGTCTCTGGATCTACAATGGTCTCGTGAGCATGAAAAGCTTCCATAAAAGGACCTTGTTGACTTCTAACATCAGATGGTTCCACCTTGTAAAATATTGGAAAAACTTTCCTATCTTCAAACTTGTCTAAGCAATCCATAATATCAACCAACTCATCCAGACACCTTACAGTAGAAGCATAACTTATGGAGAATACTACAACAAAAATCTCAGACTCATGAATAGATTTCAACAACTCTAAACACACATTTTGACCAACAGGGACCATGGTGTGGTCATATATGGTATAACTGTTTCGATCTAATGCTCCCTTGAGGTGGCGTATGAAACTATTGCCGATGTCTTTAAACGAATAATTTAAAAACACATCATTCTTTGGCTTTTTACAGCAGGGTTCATCATTCGAAGAATCTTGATGCCATTTCCCCTTGAAAGAGAGACATGAAAATGAAGTTGGATCCATTTTTGAGTTTTGATAGGGAAGTTGTCTGTGGTTGGTAGCTCTCTCTATTAACATTTTAATATTTTATAGATACAATGTAATCAGAAAGAACTATCTTAAAAATGTCCGACATTTTAATTTTTCTAGTAATAACCACCCTGTTTCGACCCTTTTTCCTTGGCATTTCCTGCTTGCACGTATTGCAAGGCCTTTTATCATAACATTTTCAACAAATTAATAAATAACAAGGTTTAATGGAAATAAATAATCCCAATTATTGACTATTGGGCAATAGCAGTTCCAACTACGAAAATAATCATTAGCGGTTCCAACTTTCGACATATTGCCCACCAATGGTCCCGGTTAGTCGTTAGTGATCAGACTAACTGGGACCATTGATGGCCAGTATGTCGAAAGTTGGGACCGCTAGTGATTATTTTCGTTGTTAGGACTGTTATTAGCCAATAGCCAATAGTTGAGATTTTTTATTTCCATTACGCCAAATAACAATAATAAAACCAACTGCTACTGGCCATGAAGTGGTGACATCATTAAGCTCAAAAGCTTTTAAAGACATTGCATATCTATATCTATAGTATCTTATTAAGGAGGAGAGATGGCTAGGATTGTAATTTAACATTCATTTTAAAATGGCATATAGAAAGTCAAAAGCATAATCCCCAATTTTTTTTACCCATTTCTTCCCATCATGCCCCTACTTTACCTCATTTGACGACAAGTGTACAAATAACTAATGCAAGTCTTCTACAATAACAAAGCATTCATTGGAAGATAACCCCTTTCAATCAACTTAACCTTAAGAACTTTACCACCTTTAATTGTAACTTTAACACCTCTAATTAAATGCCATAAATTGAGCGATTTCAATTACTAAACTGCAAAACCAAACAAAGGGCCGCTTTCAATTAAATGCCATAATTTTTTTTATTAAAATTGCCATAAGTCCTTTTCATCATTAGGTATAGTGGGTGTTATTTAAATATGAGGCCCCATCACTCTCTTTCTCAGTTTTTTTTTGAAAGCCCACTCTCTTTTTCAGTTGTCATATGCAAGTTGAAACATGGGAAAGAAGTTTTATGTTTGAAGATGTGCCCCACTTAACGGATTACATCCCTGATCTCTATGTAAGTTATTTATATGCATTTATGATTTGATTTGTTTTGTTTGCCTTGATTGTGACTTTGTGAGGGAATATCGGTGTTGCTTTGTCGAATTATGGAGCCCAAGTTGTCGGTTTTAGTTTTAATATTATTTTGTATTTGTGGGTTTTTAGACATGTTGTGTAATGCGAATCGGTGCAATTCTATGGGTTGTTAGGTAACATACACTAAGATTTAGATTTGATGTGTAAACATGTTTTTTTTTTTTTTTTTTTTTTTTTTTTTTTTTTTTTGCAGTTAGACAAGCATCTACCTCACAGGTTATATCGTGGCTACCACCAATTATGTCTGGAACGTCACTAACCCTCGTTTTGGCGCTGAGGTGAACAATCAATTCAATTATTCTTTGGTGCTCTAATTGGTTTTGTGTGACTAACTTTATTGTTTTTGTCATATATTTAGGTGATTCATAATCAAAAATTCCAAATAAATATCCAAACACAACAATAACGAGTCATAATAGAGAAATAAATAACCAGGCAAAAATTTTTTGAAAAGCAAACATGAAACGATAGAGTTGCAGACACAGTAGCAGACCTTTAATGGAAGACACATAGAAATTTAGAAGGAAAACACATAGAAATGTAAAATCAATATTACCCTCAAACGAAATCAACGATCAAGAAACACCACCACCTCCTCCGAGGCCAGCCACCATCATTTGAACCAAATTCGGTTATCCCCTTGAACCCTAATAGTCTCGTCACCTTTGCTGCATGATACGAAGTTACCATCCTGTGGTCTACTTGCCAGTTTTCTGCTACTTTCGCCAGGAGCCGTATCAGAGATCGACAAAAGAGAAAATAGAAGAAACCGAAAGATTTCTTGTTTTTGTATGAATCGTATAGGTCTCGACTGAATTAATGAAGTTAATGTGCATGTGATGAATTGTAGTTAATGATTTGTATTTATTAAGAAAGACAGTTTCAAAGACTAAATAACTTGTATGAAAAAGTAAGATTCCTTTTGTTTTAGTGGATAAATTATCGCATGGGTTGTATTCTGCCCTTCACTTGTTTTTTCTAACCTTTTTAATGTCATGTGTGTGTATGTGTGTTGGTTCCTATATAATTTTGCTCTGGTTTGATCATGATTCAAAAACCCTCATTATCAAGATCCAATGTAAATTTCACCGTCTATTTTTTGGATTTTTTTATTCAAATTTCCACATAAAAGTTGAGCAATATGTCCCATTTTTATGAGTACCAAGGTTTCGTTTAAATGGGCCCATTAAAAGTTGAGCAACATGTCCATTATTGCATAGGGTCACTACTTCAATTGTTGTTTATTTCATATTCCATCTAAGAAAATTGTATTTAACTTGTGCTTTGCAGCATGTTTCATACTTCGGTTAAGAGGCTACGCGTGATAAAGTGTTTCGAAATTTCTTAAATATGCTATTACGAGTAAAAATATCTCAACTTCATGTTAACATATTGAAGGTCATCTTAAAAGAATTGTTTTATAGTTGGTTTATTGCAGTGAGAAGTAAGCAAAACAACATTTAAGTTTGATGATGCTGATGATAGTGTTAGCCTTTTGTGGTGTCTTGTTTATATAAACAAGCTAGATTGAGAAGAGACCATTATGGTATAAACTAACGAAAACGAGGATCACGTTGCAAATTTAGTCCCCGCGGCAACGCGCGGGTTCCCCACTAGTTCTTTCAACGATGGCGAGGAAGAAGAATACGAAAGGCCACAAGTTAAAGTTGACTCTAAAGTTAATGAACCTTTGTACTCTAAAGCAGCTTTAAGGTCAGACAACCATGAAATGTCTAAAGAAGAACTTAGAAGACAACATCAAGCTGAACTTGCACGCCAAAAGAATGAAGAAACCGCCCAACGACTTGCGGGTGGGAAAAGTGCAACGGGTGAGGGAAGATCTTCTTCAAGAGCTGCAAATGATCTAATTGCTTACAAGAATGTAAATGATGTCCCACCACCTAGAGACTTGATGATTCAAGTTGACCAAAGGAATGAGGCTATTCTTATCCCGTTATATGGAAGTATGGTGCCTTTCCATGTTGCTACTGTGAAAACCGTATCTAGTCAAGCCGACACCAGCCGAAACTGCTATATTCGTATAATATTTAATGTTCCTGGAACACCCTTTTCTTCTCAAGATCCAAATTCTCTCAAGAATCAAACAGACATTTTCTTGAAAGAGGTATCGTTTCGTTCAAAGGACCCAAGGCACATTAGTGAAGTGGTACAGCAGATCAAAACTCTTAGAAGAAATGTTGTTTCTAGAGAGTCTGAGCGAGCCGAGAGGGCGTCATTGGTTACCCAAGAGAAACTTGTGCTTGCAGGGAATAAATTCAAACCAATAAGGTTAACTGATCTTTGGATCCGTCCCACGTTCCCGGGTCGTGGAAGGAAGCTTCCGGGTACTCTGGAGGCACATGATAACGGTTTCAGATACTCGACTTCTAGAGCAGACGAACGTGTCGATATTCTGTTTGGTAACATTAAACACGCGTTTTTCCAGGCAGCAGAGAAGGAAATGATCACTCTACTTCACTTTCATCTCCACAATCACATCATGGTTGGAAACAAGAAAACAAAAGATGTTCAGTTTTATGTTGAAGTGATGGAAAGAGATCTGCATATGACCCCGATGAGATTGAGGAAGAACAAAGAGAACGGGACCGTAAAAACAAGATCAACATGAATTTTCAGAATTTTGTTAACCGCGTTAATGATCTTTGGGGACAACCAAAATTTAAGAGTTTTGACCTTGAATTTGACCAGCCTTTAAGAGAACTTGGCTTTCATGGGGTTCCACACAAAGCTTCTGCTTTCATAGTTCCAACTTCAAGCTGTTTGGTTGAACTTATAGAAAATCCTTTTCTAGTGGTTACTTTGAGCGAGATTGAAATCGTGAACCTTGAACGTGTCGGGCTTGGGCAGAAGAATTTTGACATGGCGATTGTGTTTAAGGATTTTAAGCGTGATGTGCTTCGGATTGATTCGATTCCTTCCACATCACTTGACGGGATTAAAGAATGGCTCGACACTACTGATATTAAATACTATGAAAGCAGGCTGAACATGAACTGGCGGGCCATATTGAAGACGATTACCGATGACCCGCAAAACTTCATTGATGAAGGCGGATGGGAGTTTTTGAATTTGGAAGCTAGTGATTCCGACTCTGATGCTTCACAGGAGTCTGACCAGGGTTACGAGCCGTCTGATGTGGAGCCTGAGTCTGAGTCAGAGGATGAAGGGTCTGACAGCGCGTCGTTAGTGGAATCTGATGACGATGTGGAAGAAGGGTCAGAGGAAGAAGGGTCAGAGGAAGAAGAAGGGAAGACTTGGGAAGAGTTGGAGAGGGAAGCAAGCAACGCTGACAGGGAGAAAGGTGATGAGTCGGATAGCGAAGAGGAAAGGAAACGTAGGAAGATGAAGGCTTTTGGCAAGTCGCGTGCGGGTCCCAGCAGCAGCGCGCCCAAGCGCCCAAAGTTCAGAAGGTAAAATTGTAGTCTAGAATGGTGGAATTCTGTTGCTAGGGATCTGTTTTGTGAACAACTTGGTAGTTGAATCTGTTATGACTTATATTCAAACCGCTCTTTTGTTTTATTACTAAAATGGTTTGTCTATCGATATATGTGGCGTTTTGATTTCCTTTCAAATTCTCAACTGTTTTCCAAGATGTCTGGTTTTGGTTTCATTGTTGAAAAGAGTGCGCAGGGCGCGCTGTTCTTTTGATATGATAGGGATGGATGTGCTTAGGTTAAATGATCCTATAGACCGAGACATGTGATCCAAGCTAAGCCATGCTCTATTGCCCAAGTAGTATTTGTTTAGAGTTGGGTGTATATACCCGCACTTTGCAAGAGGGCGAGTTGATCATAAACAAAACGTAGATGTAATATTAAAAGCAACGTTAAATCACGAAAAACAAAAAGAGCGATATATTTGAAAGTTTAAAAAACACCAAGTATTCAATTAAACAATAAAGTAGAAAAAGAGGAAAAAGGAAAAAAAAAAACGCATCATGAAGTTGCGTAGTAGATGCGGATACTTGGTCGGTGTGTGCTCGTCACGAACGAACACCCTAAAATAATTTTATATAAAAAAACTAGATTATAGTCTCGTGCATTACACGGGTGATAAATATAATGCTATGTAATTAGTAATAAAAGATATATTTATTGCATGGTTGAATAAACTCGTGTATTATACCTCTTTCAGGATGCATGGTACACCTTCGGGATGGGATGGAATGGAAAAAGTATGTGGCCATTTGGTGTCAAAGTGAACATCGTCTCCCCCCCCCCCCATTGTATTGAAAATTTAATCTTGAATGGTATGTCGGATATGGGTGGGTAGATCTCGGTTTGGCATCCCCTCAACTGTAACCACTATTTTTTGGTAATTTCTAGCACAAGATGGTAATCTAGATGGACAATTAGATATATTATGGATACATATTTAAAAAGATATATAAGAAAACATATTGGGTATCTAATTGGGTAAAGCCAATGATGGCCAGCCCAGCTGGTCGGAGGTGGGAGGTTTTACCACCATAGGTGGGTTCCCGCCCGGGGAGGTCACGGGTTCGAGTCCCACCAAGTGCATAATTATGCGGCTGTCAAACGTTGCAGCAGGGGGGGTTCGAACTTGCGCGGGTGCGTTAAACTCTAAGGTGTTGCTCCGTTAGGCTGTCCAAAAAAAAATCTAATCGGGTAAATGGGTATACTTTATCGGGTAATCGGGTCGGGTAAACGGGTATATCATCAAATCCCAAACCCGCGAAAAATATAAAAACTAATCCCATACCCGGACCCATACCCTATTACCCGACCCAAACCCGTCCCAAATGTGTCGGGTTTCGGGTTTACCCATCGAGTTCGGGTTTTATTGTCATCCCTACTCGAGTTACCATTGATCAACATAATAATAAATCAGCAGTTGCAAAGGATACGTAAAATAAAAACATAAGGGTTGAGTACTTGAGTATGTCATCATTCAAACATAGAGGGGTCTCTATATAATAATCCAAACACTTTTATAAACTATCGGTATCCTCACCGGAAAACCCATTCCTCCGTCGTCACAACCACCAATGGCGGACTCCGAACATCCCCGTCTCATTCTCCACAATTTTCTATGTCCTGATGTCTGTAAGGTTCGTCACACACTCACACTCACTGCTTATTATTAATAATAATCATATTATTATTCGATATTATTCGATTTTGGATTTTATATACAAATGTTCAACTGACACACAGGAGCTTGAATTCATACACAAGAGCTGCAGCACAATTGGATACAGACAGAATGTGTTCTCCACTACGCTTTCTCATCTCATTGCCACTAATTCTCCTCATTTAATCCTACCTTTTATTCCTCTACGTGGTAATTGATTGAATTAGGGCTTTTTTTCTTTCTATGGCTGCAAACGAACGGCAGGTTTTTTATGTTTGGGAAGGTTTAACATCGTGTTCGTTTGTGTTTGATAGTTCACTAGGGTTTTAATTTTTTATAATTTTTTACAAACGAACACGAACACACTCTTTTACTTAATGAACAAACGGGGACTTAAAATCTCGGTCTAGTAAGTGTTCATGAGTAGCTATTGAATGCATCCTGTTCATTGGATTCGTTTGCATCGCTTAGCATCTGATAGTATTATTGACGTTTGATTTGGATTGGTGAATGACAGAGAAGATCAAAGAGAAAGTAGAAGAATTCTTTGGTTGTGAATATGAGCTTTTTATCGAATTCACTGGTTTGATCAGGTTTGTTGGTTTTTTTGTTACTGTTGTTGAGCTTAGTTTTTTGCTTTGTTATTAGCGTTATAGTTTATTTGGCTGGAAAAATAGCTGTTTGTGACTTGAAGTAGAGATAGATTACCATATATGTGATACTAACCATGCAAGGAAAAAGAAGATTTTGTATCTGTAATGTTGCATTGCTAAACCAGTATGTAGATTTATAGTTACATATGGTACGACACTTGTCTTGTTTGATATATTTTACCAACATTTACCTCATTTGGTAGGGTAGTGTCAATTGTGCCAGTTAGTTACTTAGTTACTGATTCAAGTAGCTGAATAGTCCGTATCTGAGACCACTTATATATGCTATGAGTGACACCTGTCTTGTTTTATATATTTTACGAAGTTTATCTCATTTGGTTGGGTACTTTGTCATTTAGTTACTAATTCAAGTAGTTAAACAGTCGTATATGAGACCAGCAGCTTATATGAAAATAGAGCCGAATGTCAGAAAGTTCAAAGTTGTATGCTATATGTACCAATAAGGGACACTCATATTTTTGGGGCCACAGTCACCACATGTGCAAGGTATATGTGTAGTTGTGCATCTATTTGTGTAATGGATATGTAAGACACAGTTAATGATTATCATGACATATTAGGTCATCCGCAACTGCCATTTGTACACAACTGTGAGGGGAGAGCAAACGTTGAAGACCATAACTGTGAGGGGAGAGTGGAATCTGGTGACTGATCTATATTGGGTGCATAGATGATGAGAACAAACTGTAAGTTAGAGAGCAAACTATTAGTTGAAGACCATAACTTAAAAGATAGGATTTGGTACCTCCCCAGTCCCCATGTTAAAATGGCATAGAGAATATAAGTTAGCTTTGTGGTTCATTTTACTAGAATACTAGTAAGGTTTATGCATGGTATTCAAACATTAATAGAGGGTGAGGGTGAGGCTGGTGGTGCAACAAGGTCCATGGGGTTAGGACTCAAAAGCAAGGATTAGAGGTCTGTCTTAGTATAAGGCAGTTATTGATAAGGTTATTTCATTATATTCATAGGTCTAAAGTTGATGATATTATTGCGTAAATGTTGGAAGTCGTACAGTGTATTACTTTGGGTACAGGAAACCAAGAAATTTAAGAATATTATGTATTCTAACGTATAATTTATAATATTGATAGACTTCTTCTATTATTTGCAACTTTTTTTTATTTATTTCTGTATTTATTTTTCCCTAAATATATCTCAAATTTCAGCTGGACCAAAGGTGCAAGCATCGGCTGGCATAGTGATGATAACAGGCCATATCTGAAGCAACGTGACTATGCGGTGCGCACTTGACCATTATCTATATACCGTCATTAATAAGACTTCTTATTATATATCACTGCAATAGTTATGTTCGTATCTATTTGATTGCATTGATTTTTTCTTTCCAATTATGTTTAAGGCAGTATGCTATTTGAATAGTTATGGTGTGGATTTTGGTGGTGGTCTCTTTCACTTCCAGGATGGTGAACCTGCAACTTTTGTCCCCATGGCTGGTGTAAGTTGTATTTCATATCGACATATTGTGTAGTCATTGCTGCTTTGTGTTATGAAAGTTTGACCAAATATGGCTATTGTACTTTGTTAGGATGCGCTGATTTACACTGCGGATAGCCGAAATATTCATTCTGTTGATGAGGTATCTCAACTTTATGCGACAATTTTATGTCATCCTCAAGTTAACATGTCACGGTTGTTTTTGAACTACAAGGAATTAACATTTAAAAATTTGAAACCGGAAAAAATCTAATTTAAATCTGTTTTTTTTAGAAAGTCATGAAAGCAGCCAATTTTTTTGTGTTTTGGTTGGATTAACCGAGTCTGATGATGATATACGAGCCTACCAGATCTTTTGCCATCATTGATGACTTAAGCTAGTCTGATACGCCGTGTGTGGCACCATATTGCATACTGATTTGTGTATCTATTGTTGTTGCGTATAGGATGAAACTACTTAGGATTTAGGTGAGTAAATGTAGATACACAACCGAATTCTCCCGATTCTCATGGCCATATATGCTGATATGTGTGGAATTGTTTTGAGTTTTGACACAACCATAGAGGTATCCCACACTTGGAATTATGGCTTCTTCCATGATTTTCACTTCTTTTTATTAACATTGATTGCAGATTACACATGGAGAAAGACTCACTCTTACGTTGTGGTTTAGTCGGGATAAATCTCATGATGAAGATTATAAACTCATTTCATTTCTAACAAAAATTCCGTTAAACTATCCTGACACCAGTTCAAATGGGTACCTACCATTGCCAGCCTCACAGAACATGTACTGGTTTCCTCCTGAACAGTCGGCAACTTATCAATCAGGATTTGATATACGATGTGCAAGATTACATGTTCTTGGATACCAACTTTATTCTACAATTGCGAGTTTTATTGCTGATGTACATTCTTCTCGAGATTCCTCTTACATTATTCTTGAACCATTACGCGTGGTTCGAGGTAATGCTTTGTTTGACTATGAATTCGCTAACATATTACACCTACTTCAGGTAGCTAGTTGTTTCAAAGTTTAACTTATACATTTTCTGTTGGAGTGTGAAACAACTGAGCTATAGCTCGGCTCGTTTCGTTTTGTTTCAAGCTCTATGTTTGAAGCTCTAGCGCTGATCTTGTCGTGGTTTGATTCCGAATATTATTACTTTGTAATTGTAATCCTATGCCTTTTGGATGTGAAACAGGTGGTTCAGTTCTACCAGTGGAAGGTACCCGAGTTAAAACTACCTGAAGTAAATATGGAGCCCACCAAAATCATGTCAATTTCTACATCACAGCGGGAGAACATTCGGCTTTTGATGCTTCAACTTCTGAAGGATCAACACCTAGCAGAAATAATCTTCTCAAGTAGAAATTGTGGTGAGCGCGTGGAACATGACTGGGTTAGTTTTTCCAGCATAGTTGACTTATGGGAATCATATACAAGTAACTTATGGCATAATATGGTTTCGAGATTACCAAATTGGATAGCAAACCAATCTATATTCGTTGACCCGAGTGTAGAAAGTGTAGAATGACTATTTGATTTCATCTTTTTGATGTTCCTTTTTGGTATTCGAATTCTGTTAGCATGAAAGATTGGTAGCCATTGAAGATTAGCCAAGGCCAAATAGCTAAAAGACTTGTATTTGATTGGAAGTAGTCTTGATTTTAATGTTCTAGCTCTAGACTTGTAGTCCAAAATGGAGTAGCTTGGTCAAATAAACCAATAGTTATGGACTAATAACATCCCTGACTACCGCTTATCTCCGACCACCCCCATATTAAACACATTTTGATGAACCAGGCGGACAAAGGGGTCCGCCATCCTGTAGTCACTGGAATCTGTTTGTTTCTTTTTTTAAAATATGAGATTCTGAGGTTTTTTCTTATACGAGTTGGTAGGGAAAAGAACACCCCACACCAAGACTTGCTGGTTCTGCCACTGTGAGTGGCTTGGTATGTTCAGGTAATATTCATTAGGTTTTGATGTTGATGTAAATCGGCATTACAGGTTTGGCCAAATTGTATTTGCTTCACCGATGATCTTTATGAACTGTACCGTGGTCTAGCGGAGGGTGGAGGAGGAGACATTGGGATTATCATATGTTTAATGGTCTAATTGAACCCGTCTTCGAGTCACAAAAATCAGTTTTCCGGTCTAGTCCTCTTTTATGGCTTTAAACAAGCACTCTTCTTGTAATTAAGGTAATAAAATAGTTGTTTGAGGGTGCTAATTATGTCTAAATTACTTGGTTTATTAGGCTACTTGTATATGCATAGTGTAAAATGTTTGTTTGATCAAGAAATAGCATAACACACATTGTTTAGTTATGATTATGGGCCAATATAAGAATAGAAAGGGCCAGCCCACCTAATTAGAAAATGAGCCTTAGCTTTGGGTGTCTAAACATTATCGCCCCATTTAATAGTTTTACGTACAGATGCAGAGACATGTTTAATGTAATTCAAACTTTTAAGTTGATTAAACTTATGGTTGGAGAAGTCGCAACGTGCTCCCATGTTGGTCGAATAGGGAGTTGCAAGTACTCTGCCTAGACGGAGAGAATTTAGGGAGTACCTGTACATTTTAGATTATAAAGAAATTAATTTTCGGGAAATTATATAACATTGAATGATTACTCGGCGAGTACTCGGACGCCTAGACGTAGTTTTACAACATTGAATTTAAACTACAACAACAACAACCAAGCCCAGTAAATCCCACAAATAGCAGAGCTATTGGTAGGGTCTGAGGAGGGTGAGATGTAGGCAAGTCTTACCTCTACCCCTAGGGATAGAGAGACTGCTTCCAGAGAGACCCTCTGCTCAAAAAACACATCGGATCACACTTTGACCCAAAAAAAATAATAATAAAAATAAAATAAAATAAATAAATAAATAAAATAAATAAAAATAAATCTAGATATCTATACCACCATAAACAAACATACCGGAAGACGTTATATGTAAAATCCACATAACGTGATAACAAAAGTAAGACCCTACAATACACCTAAGATGCATTTTCCCATATCCTAATAGTCCTTAACCTTAATCCTATGCCTCCATAAACTCCTATCATGGACCATGTACTCAGAGAGGTGCAAACTCAGTAAATCTTGTCTAACCCGCTCATCCCAAGTCAATTTTGGTCTACCTCTGCTCCTCCTACCTTCCACAGTGAAACCTTCTACCACTCTAACTGGCTCAGCTGTCTGTCTCCTCTTCACATGCCCAAACCATCTCAACCTCCCCTCATTTATCTTATCCGAGATACTAGCTACCCCCAATCTATCCCTGAAAACCTCATTTCTTATCCTGTCTAGCCGTGTGTGACCGCACATCCACCTCAACATCCTCATCTCAGCTACCTCCATCTTCCGTTCTTGCGTTTTCTTGATTGCCCAACAGTCAGAGCCATATAACATAGCCGGTCTAATTGCTACCCTATAAAACTTCCCTTTAACTTAGTTGGAAACTTTCTGTCACACAAAACCCCAGTACCTGCTCTCCACCTACACCATCCAACCTGGATGCGGTGGGCTACGTCACTATCTATCTCTCCATCCCTTTGAACAAACGATCCTAAATACTTAAACTTTGGAACCTGCGGAACCACTTGTCCTTCAATGGTAATCTGAGTGTCCTCATTATTGTCCACACCACTGAAGTCACAGTACAAGTACTCCGTCTTAGATCTACTAATTCTTAAACCTTTACTTTCTAGAGCTCCCCGCCACTCTAGTTTATGGATTTGAAGGTAAATTAAATTGAACTTTCATTGAATCCTATAATGTTTGGGCCACAATCCAAATTCTAATTTACATATCTTTTTGTATATGAAAATTAAATCTTAAAAACTTAGCCATTTAGATGAATTATATATACTAAATCACAGGTGACATGTCAATATATTTTTTTAGTCTTTGTTTGATTACAGATGTTACTAATTTATCAACAATACACTGTTGCTTATATGAAATTTGGAAATGCGCCTCATATTTTTATTTCGCTTTAGTCCTACAAATTGGTTGAGCCGCACTGAGAATAGACAAAGAAATCAGAAAGTTTGCAAAGTGGCATATAGGTTTGAGGAGTGTAAGGCGAGCTTGAAACGTGGTTAATCAGATATTGTTGCGTTGTATTGTTAGTTGTTACGGTATAGATGGTAGAACTATAGAAGGGCGAAAATGCAATCATGTAATAAATAATATGGTTAAAAGTAGAAGTCAAAACTCATTTATAATTTGGTTACATATGCAGGTCAACATGCGGGTCAAATGGCAGTTAACTAATCCGCCTTTAATTGCCAAAGATAATTGTAAATAACCTTCAAAACTATGGCTATAAATAGCCTTGCATCCTGCCAGTTTATGTATGAATGCTTGCTGTTATTAGTTTGATCAATTATATTTTGTATGTCTACGAAATCTTAGATTTTGTATCAGAGCTGAACGCTATTTGGAGCACCCTTGTGAAGGATAAAGAAAAGCAAGTGTTTGTAAAAAATGAAGCAAGAACCAATGAAGATGCTTATGTGTACAGTGCCTGTAATGGTGCAGATCTGTTCCATATGAATGATGAATCCCGCCCTTATCAATGGTCTGTGTGACCAAGTTGAGATAATTACAGTGAAGGCCTTGGAGAGAATGATCCAAGCACGACTGCATTGCAATCTAAAGAAGACTTTCAGTCCCCGGTTGGGGGAATTTGAAGAGCAATCAATTGAGAGAAACACATGGCTGCAAAAGAAAAGTTCAGAAAAAAAGATATTGAAGAACATAATGTATGCATTCAAGTTCCATGTTTGTCACTGCTGCAAACAGCCTGCGCATTTTCAAAAGGTATGTTAGCCCCATGTTTGCAATTCGGAGTTTCTGATCAAGGGTACCGATCAAAAGGGATAAGACAAACTATGGATCGTAAGTTTGATAAACAAAATGTTAAAAATGTCTAACACAAATCAGGTATATTGTTCCAATTTATATTACTTAAATGTTTTTTATAAAAGTTTTTTATATTTTGTTTATAAATTCTTTGTAGTTTTATAAAGAGGTGATTGCAAGTTTGGTCTTGGTCCATGAAGTGTTCGTGTCCATAGGATGAGTCCATCAGGTGCACACAAGAGCAGCCCAAGAATGAAGACTTGAAGATTGGCCCAGTAAAGGTTAAAGCCCGAAGATAATAAAGGCCCAGTCTGGTTTACTTCAGGCTCGGGTATATTATAACAAGGATTGCCTATTCAACGAATGAGATTTGGTCGATGTGTGTTTTTATTATCTGATCCAACGATCAATATAGGTTCGGTTGGTTTTCTTCCCGAACCTATATCTGCTCTATATAAACAAGTCATTAGCTCGTGAACTCAGTTTAGATCTTTAGTCTCTCTTTGTTATTGTACTCTCTTTCGTCTAAACAGATTAGGGTTTTATTGGATCATTCACACCTTGTGTTTGATCTTTTAGTCTCAGTGTAATCGTTGATAGGTATAGAGAGTTTACTTTGTTTGAGAGTGGTTCTTGTGTAAAGATCTGGTTAATGATCTGTTGAGAGTTTTGATCTGTATTGTTTCTTTTTGATTAGTAATAAAGATCTGAGTATTTCTGGTATCATGTTAAGTTTTTGACACAAAATCCACATTTTGGGTACAAGAAAGGATTGTTTGAAACTAGTAAAAATTCACATGGAGTAGTAACCCGAATAGGAGAAAATAAGATGCTATTCAAAGGAACCGGTCAGGTAGAAGTAAATTGTAATGGTGTTTTAGGAACTTTGAAAGGGTGTTTTATGTTCCGGGTCTTGATTAAAATGTTACAGGTGTTGAACAACTTGTTCAACAAGGATTTGAAATCACCTTTGAAGGCACAATCTGTTATGTCACTAAGATGTTTAAAAATAGAAGTCCCTGTCAAAGTAAAGAAACTAAACTTGATAAAGAAGAAAGGAAATTATAAAATCTAGCGGAAGCGTTTTTGTGTTTGGGTTTGGTTTGTTGGTTGGCCTTGCGGCCGGAGGCGGCTCGATAACTAAACAACGACTCTCAAACCGGCTTGTGGATTTGTATAAGAAATAGGAATAGAAAAGAAAGATGTTTATTGATTGAATTGTTTGATGCATTCAAATGGGAGAGAACCTCCTCTATAAATACATGAAAGGAAAACATAAAAAGAGGAATGGGCTAATCTTGGGCAATAATCATTGAGCTAGTCTTGAGGCACAAATCAAGGAGACATAATGCAAGGAGGAAGATATGGAGGAGCAAGGTCTTGGTTAATGATCAATAATGTTAATCATCAATGGTCATAATCTCCAATAGAAATCGAGAATCACCACGAATATTTGGAATTCTTGATCTTGATACAAACAAGGATCTGACAAGAAAGGAAAACAACAAAGGCAAAGGAATCTTGGCGTATCGCCATATCCAACATGTGTGTCTAGTGTAGAAGATATGGCGACTTTTCTGAATCTATTTGAAAATGATGAATCCAGCAATTGGAAAAGGCAACAAGATGAGGACTTTGAAGATGCACTGATGCAAAGAATTTAGAAAAACAAGGTTCAGGCTGTTAGAGACTGGACTCAAAACTTTGTTCCAGCAGTAAAGATAGAAGAAATAAAATGCTAAGCTTAAGGGGAAAAATGAAGACTTAAAATCTTAGCGTTTTTATAAATGTATGTAATATTAGTTTGGTCAAGATTAGAAGTCAAAGCTCGTTTATAATTTTATCACGTCTATAGGTCAGGTCAACACACGGGTCGAATGGCAGTTAACTAACTCACTGTTATCCGCCAAAGATAACTGTAAATCACCGTCCGTCAAAACTATGGCTATAAATAGCCTTGTATCCCGTCATTTTATGTACGTATAAATGTGCGCTAGTATTATGCAACTCTACCCTCTTAGAATTCCTGCAACTTATATTTGTGTTCCCACCAAAGCTTACAGTTGGTTCAATGGCTACTTTACATCTTCTTTGTTGAGTTTGCTCCACCCAGAGGTGCTTCTCGTGATTCTCTGTGAGTCACGGATCGTGTGGTTTATCTGGTGTAATTTCGAACATGACTAAATAAATTTAGGTTGTATTGTTTTTTAGCAGAATAATAGAAATAATAACATAAGCATTTGTTGAATACTAACTCACATTTGTCATTCCACACATGTGTTCTATATATATACACACACATATGCGAACCATTGCGACTGAATGATTACACCGTTTAATGGTTTGTGGTTAATGCAACGTTTCATTCTAACTGTGGGATTTACTAAAGTTAATAAATATAACATAACTAATTACTAATTATACACATGAATACATGTATATATAAAGTATAGTAAACATTGCTAATATTTTTCGCTCAGTAAATTTGCTAAAAGAGCTACAAATTGGTTTAATTATACTGCACATAATAGCCTAGATCCTTGAATTTCAAACATATAGACTAGTACTGTAATTTTGTTGTCTTCTATTGATAAATAACTTCGTATCCGAGTGATGCATCTTCTTCGCCCTTCAAAACACAAACAACACACATGGTGTGTTAGTGACAGGCCCTGTTTATTTTTTGTTTAACTTGGTTCATTGTAATTCGTCGTCATCATCATCATCATCTGAATGGGAATCCGAATCAGAATCTGAATCGTCATCATTGGCCTCACATGGGATGTCATTGAGAGGTTGAAGAACCAATTTAGAATCCACCACATCACTATCATATATCAACCGTAACCCACATGAATCCAGATCTCCCTTGAACTTAAGTTTCACAGCATCACCTGCTTCCACCACAAGTGTTGTATCGTCAAGTGGATAAAAAATGATATGCGTTTCATATTCAAAGTCCTCATGTTGTACGCGTTGACATGTATTTTTTGTTTTATTAGAGATCTTAATAGCATCAACTTCATCTGTCATGTATAAGATGACACCACAAATTTTCTTGTTCAAGTGCATCGGCGCGACGAAAGATAAAGTGTTTCCCCTGTTTCGGTAACTACACAAACCGGGAATCTCCTTGTGCAACGATTCGAGAGATATCGTCAACGGTTTACAGAAGGTTGATTCCTGTTACAAGCAGCAGGATGCGTACATATAATTATAATACAAAAAAAGCTAGCTAGTTCTATTCATTAGAAAAATTGCTTGGGAGGGATTGCATACCTTGAACCCTTTAGAACGAAAACTATAACTTGTTTGCATCAAGTCAAATGGCATTATACGTAACGACCCACACCATTCTACATCTATAGATGTCAAGTTTGATGGAAGAAGTGGAAGCAATTGTAGTTTTGAACAATGAGATATGTCAAGGAAAACCAGTTGGGAAAGGTTGCTTAAGCTATCAGGAAGGCTACAAAATGTGTTTCCTGAAAGGTCTAATTTCTTTAATGACACCAAATTCCCAATTTCAGCGGGTACTTGAGATACACTGCATCGATGCATTGCTAATTGAGTTAGGTTTGTTAGGCCTGTAATTTTCATGAGAAATTCAGGGTCTTCATATCCAAGTTTGGAGCAATAACAGAAGTCGAGGACTGTTAAAGATTTTAAGTCGGACATGTTCGAAGGAAGACTCGCCAGATTTTGACAAACAAGTGCTTGTATTTTGTTCAAATTATGGAGTTGGAGAAGGCTCAGAGGTTCTTTTAACGAAGACAAAAATGGATGCATTTCCTCAAAGGTGTCAGGGAGTATGAGTTCTTGAAGAGATGATAACTTGACTATCATTTCCCAAGGGATCTTATTTAACTTTACACCGAAAGATAAATCCAAGATAGCAAGTTTGTGAAGGCAACCAATAGAGCCGTGCAACTCCTTTAGGTTTGAGCAACCTCTAAAGTTAAGCTCCTCAAGATTCTCAAGGCCGTAGAAATCGCCGGTCTTCGTTAATCGTTTGGAAAAACTCACATCGAGGATTCTTAGCTTCTTCAGATTCTGGATACACATACATATAATAGAGTAAATATCATAAGCAACGTTACATGTGTGTTAAATGGGTGGTTGATAAATATAATGCTTTATAATTAGGGCTACAAACGAACCGAACGAACACGAACAACGCCATTGTTCGTGTTCGTTTGTTAAGAAAATTATGTGTTTACGAACAGTTCATTAACACTTACCGAACGAAATTTTCTGTTCGTGTTCGTTTGTTAATAAAACACTCATGTTCGTGTTCGTTTGTTAATTTTGTTCATGAACACACATGAACACAAACAGACAGTAATTAACACAAACAAGTGTTCATGAACAGAAACAAACACAAACGGACATATATTAACTTTTGAATAATATCGAATTCACATAGATTAAGACATTAGTTAGATCCACCTAAAATATAACCTAATTGTCCAAACATATTTAGTACTGGAGAAGGGCGCTGGCGGTGGAGGGCATCAACGCTAGAACGTGGAAAAATATATTAGATACAAAAAACTGGTTTATTGATCCATATAGTCATATATTTACCTCATATATATTATTTATTGGGTACGATAAACAAAAATAAAAGAACATTAAAAAATTATAAAAATTACAAAAACTGGTTTATTGATCCATATAGTCATATATTTTAAGATACCCAAAAGTTAAGAATTTTTTTAAATTTAATGTATAATGTATAACCCTAAAATAGGGTAAATTAGTCTTTCAAATACCAATTACACTTTAATTCTCTCAGGTTCACTAAACTTGTGCTTATTTAAGTAACAATTACTGTTTTCTCCTAATTTTAATGCAACTTAATAGAAAGTGTGGGATAGTTGCCTTAAAACAAGGGAGAAAATGTACCTATTATTATTTAGAAAAAGTTGAGTAAGTTAAGGAAAATAAGATAATGGGAGCAAAGTATAATTAATGTTTAAAAGATTAATTTACCTATGTTTTAAGAGGGTGTTTGGGATTGCGTTTTAAATCTGATTTTTAGATTATTGCGTTTTGAAAACGCCGATAATTAGTTTTTAGTGTTTGGATTGCGTTTTGAAAACGCGGATAATCAGTTTTTAGGCTACCAAAACGCAATAATCTATAAGCAGCTCCACCCCTGCTTTTCCAAAACGCATAATCTGTTTTGAAAAATCAATCCCAAACACCCCCTAAGATTGTTTACATTCTAGAAAACTCTTAATTTTTGGGTATCTTAAAATGTCCATAAGAAATTCAATATATATAGTATAGATATTTGTGTGTAGAAATGATTGTATACATATGTACCAGGGATTATACACATATGTACACATGATTACACATTATGTGTAGAAATGATTGTACATATATGTATTTAGAAAAACATTGTAGTTCTACACATGATTATACCCATATGTACAATTAAAAAAATTGTGTAGAGAAAATGTTTAGTTCAGAATAGTTCTCAATTAGCAAGTGGTTATCTTATAATCCATACCCTATATATGGAATTTAAGTATTGTGGTAAAAGAGTGTGAAAATTCGCCCCAAGGACCCAAACAGTAATAGATAATATTAGTTTCAATGTGGAACGGAATTAATATATCAGGCGTAGTCAAACACCAGATAGAAATAAAGTAATAGAAACACAAGGATTTACGTGGAAAACCCAAATCGGGAAAACCACGGATGGCGGAAGCCGAGAAACAACTCACTATAATTTGCAGTGTTACAAAATATAGAGTATTTGAAAATATACACAGAGTATTTTTGTATATCTATTGTATATGTGGCTTTGAGTGTGTGTATTCGTGATGGTACTTAATGGTGGCACAATTTGAGAGAGGTGCTTCAAGCCTTGTTTATAGGAAAAAAAAAAACCAAATGTGAACGCCTGACACTTGATCTTCTTTAGGGGTGTAATCGAGCCAAATCGAGCCAGGCTAAGCTCGAGCTCGAGCTTGAACTTAAACGAGCCAGCTCGGCTCAGCTCGTTTTTTTTGGTCGAGCTGAAAAGCCAAGTTCGAGCTCGGCTCGTAAATGTTCGAGCCGAGTTCGTTATTTTTTAAAATATTTATAAAATAAAAAACAAAAAAAAATTACACATATACATGTGTATTTTTTATTTTTCTAATATTTTAATGAATGAAACGTATACTGATAATATTATTTGTATAATTTGTGTTTTTGTTCTATTATTTTTCATGTTTTATTGATTAATTCAAAGTATTATTAAGTATATAAAAAATGTTTATCGAGCTACAAACCGAGCCACCGAGCCGAGCCACGAGCCAAGACCCCTAGCAGGAGCTTGACTCGATAACAAAATGAGCTTTTTCGAGTCGAGCTTTTTTCAAGTGAGATTCGAGCGAGTTGCGAGCCGCAAGCAATTTGTACACCCCTAATCTTCTTTGGTGTAAAGTTTCTTCACCAACTTTTTTTCCTCTCATTTTTCTACTAAAAATCAAACTTATGCGCCGATCAATATGCACCACACAATTATTACATACTATTAATAATCAAGTGTATTTGAATAGTGTTTTATTATTTTTGTTGGTATTTATATTGCTATGTTTGAGAGTATTATAAATAAGTCTTCCAGCATAGATGGTGTGTTTTTTGTTGTGTTCATGGAAGTTGGCCCGGTTCGAATCCTGCTGACCGCCGTTTTATTTTTTATCCATTATTCTCACCTTTTTTTTCTCCAACTTCTTAACCTCTTTTGTCTCTCGCTTCTCAACCTCTTCTCTTCAATCAACTCTCTAGACACTTCTCGTCTTTTGTAGAACTGATAGCACATGTCATTGTGTAGCCTATAAAAGGCGTCGTGGTCTGATTCCGCCATTAGAGGCTGGATGTTTGTCTCAGTTGGAAGCAGGCTCTTCATCTACTACTACACTTCAGAGGACGCGTAGACAATCAATGTTGCGTCCAGAGCAGTGTACGATGTTGGCGCTGCTTCCAGTTCTGGTTCAACTAGTGTGCAAGAACTGAAGACCATTGTTATGTACATCTGTTTATTACATTGATTTTGGTTCTTGCACTGAGGTTTGTGAGCTTTGTGATGCGTATTTTTGGTTTGTGGAATGGCTTTTCTCATTCCCGTTGAGTACCCGACCTCGCTTTAACCGTTGTTGTCGTGGTGGAAGGTTGGTACTTAATTACCCATCACAACCTCCTGAATTATTGGTCAGGCGAGTGACCTTTTGTAAAGGACATCTCCCAAGATCACAAATCTTCGGGAAAGTTCCCTTCCCAAGCGCCCGACTTTCTTTTTGGGTTTCGAAAAGCAAAGTAGCTTCAGCATCAAGTAGGGTTGTGTATGACTTTCTGTTGGAAGTGTATTAAAGTAATACATGAGAAATCATTTTAATTTTGTTATGCTTTAATCTGTTTAGTAAATCTCATTACAGTAAATATCTCCAACAAAGAAATCATTTTAACTTTCTGTTATGCTGATCTGCTTAGACAGTCTCTTTAGAGCCATTTTCAAGTACACATGTTTTAAGTTTTAACGTCTATTTTTAAGTTGATTGCATTAATTGCCACCTTAGCGCTTAAACGCCTAAGCGAATAAGCGCTTATGCGCCTACACAACCAAACGCCTATGTGTTTAGGCGAGGAGGTCCCTAAGTGAATAAAGTGCCAAAGCGGCCGAACACTTAGTCGCCTAAGCGAATCATACACCTTAGCGCGTAAACGCCTAGGCGTCTAAGCGAGTAGGTGCCTAAAATCATACACCTTAGTGCCTAGACGCCTAACCGAATAAGCGCCTATGCGCCTGCGTGACTAAACGCCTACGCGTTTAAGTGAGTAGGTGCCTAAGTGAATTAGGCGCCTAAGCGCCTAAGCGCAAGCCATGTAATCAGTAGATTAAGTCGTACTGTATCTTTGTCAGATGTTACTTATAACTTATCATTCTTTTTCATTTTGTCTACAGTTTTTTTTAAGGAAGAAGAGGAAGAAACCATAAGTTTCTTTTGTTTAAGACTGTTTAGGTTATTTTGGGATGAGTGTTAATACTTACTTTTAGACTAACTGATTAAGGTCTACAAAGACATTAACATATGTGCTCCATTTGCTTAGATTTTACCATTTTAGGTGGCTCATATATTTATCATTGGTGGTCTTATTAACAAAATCCTTCCTTGCCTGTAGTTTAAGTTCCAGTTCTGTAATTTATGTTTCATTTGTTGTGTCTCATGTGAAACCCAATTTGTGACTAAATGTTAGGTGCTACTTATGTTGCCTGCAACTTCTAGGTTTCTATATTTGAATAAATATCTTAAGTCTTCAAAATTTGCCAAAAGGTTGACGAGTTCGAACTCATGATTCTTGAACACGGCTTATGGTCATAAACGAGTTCATTCAGCTAAACCTCATCTTTTGTAATTTTTGTTCGCTTAATTTTGATTGATTAAATGATTGTCTCTTATTTTGGTTCACCTAATGATTGTTTAGTGGTTTCACCTTATTCATGTTTAGCTGTTTTGTGACCCGAATCCGTTGACTGTTCGTTTCATCTCATTGGAATTGATTAGTTCAATAGTTCATTTGACTTTATTTGTATTTGATGTACTTTTTAGAGAAGTAAGACATTGATTATATTCAAGTTTTTGCAAACGCTCTTATATAAATACCTCATAACTTACGCATAAATAGTCGGTTTTTGTTTCTCACTTCTTTGTCCTTATCTCCGTGTGCTAAAGCAAAAGTTTTCGTATTCTGTTAGACAGAAAATTTGAATTTACAGGAATAAATTTTGAAGGGAGTAAATTTGGTAAAGTAACCATGATTTAATTTTGAACATATTGCTTATTGGTTAGGTTTTTTGATAATACGGATCTTTCAAATAAACTAATTTTGATAAATAATTTTTAATAACTAAATTAAAGATTTAGTAACTAATTTTCGTAAAAAATTCAAACGTCGCCAGATACTTTTCACCATGTCCTTTGAAGAAATTCTACATGCACCAATGAGAACTTGTGACCACTAGTGGCTGCATTGTAATCTGCCGCATGACTACTACCATGTTATCAGGTATAAATTCATGTCTTATTTTTTTACTATCTTGAAATGCTGTAATTTAATCCGTTTTCTTTCAGCAGCAATCTAAAGCACTTAAGCATCAGCTACATTTGTGTTCAGATCCAATTCCTTTAGGCGTTTAAAAGTTTGTATTAGAAAGTGATGTAAACAACTTCATATCTTAAATCATGAAGACTTATATACCTAAGTTAATGTTGATATTAAATTTTTCATGTTCTCTGGCACCGCAATGCGCGGATCACATCAAAAGCAGGTAGCTTCGCTGTCTTTTAACACTTCTTTTACCCTCGGACGACGTTATGTTCGAATGTGGCAAATAAATCATGTGGCAAATAAAAGCGCGCAACGCACGCCCTTCGAAAACACTAGTTCAAGTTAGAATTCAAGTTGGATTTGAATTGTAACACACAATTCAAATTGGAATTGAATTGTGACAATGATATGTTACACCTTTAGCCCTTTGAGTTTTGATACTTTAGCATTTGGAAGACAAAACACTTCAATCTCCACCTTGACTTCAAAATGCAACAAGTAACACACTATCATGCACCGTAGCAAACTCGAAAACTCAATAAGAAACTGCAATCCCCATATAGAGAAAAATTGACTCCAAAAAATAAAATACTTCCTCCACCAAGAGCCTATCAGGCTTAATTGCGATCAGAAACACCCATCAACTCCAAACAAACATAGTTTGAACTTGGCTACCGGAAGACCCTTAGTGAACACATCAGCGGGATAATAATCTGTGTCAATCTTGTCTATGACGCAATCACTTTTCTTAATCATATCACGCACAAAATGATAACGAATATCAATGTGCTTTGTTCGGTCATGAAACATCTTATCTTTACTTAAGAAGATAGCACTTTGATTATCACAGAGAACTGTGGTAACCTTTATTCTATCATCGGGTTCTTTAAATAATCATTTCAACTAGATATCTTCCTTAACTGCTTCTGTAATCATCATATACTCTGCCTCCGTAGAAGACAGTGCAACTGTAGACTGCAACTGGGCTTTCCAACTAATAGCACAACCATTTACAGTAAACACATACCCCGTAATTGATCTTTGTTTATCCAAATCTTTGCCATAATCTGAATCAACATACCCAAGCACCCAGTGTTAGATTTACAATAATGTAAACCCATGGAAGACGTACCGCGCAAATAGCGAAAAATCCATTGTACTGCTCTCCAATGTTCTTTTCTCGGGTTCGCCATATATCTACTAACCATGCTAACAACATAAGCCAAATCAGGGCGCGTGCAAAGATCCAACAACACTAGAGTATGGTACGCGTGCCATATACTCTATATCAGTCTTAGTAGTAGGACTCAAAGCAGATGATAGCTTGAAATGAGCGGTAATAGGTGTGTTGACAGGTTTTGCTTCATGCATGTTGAAGCGTCTTAAGACTTTCTCAATACAACTTTTCTGAGTAAGATGCAAGACCCTAGACTTCCTGTAACAAACAATTCCCATACCTAAAATCTTCTTGGCAGCTCATAAGTCCTTCCTTTCAAAGTCAGCTTTCAACTGGTCTTTTAATCTCTGAATCTCCTTCATATGTTTTGCTGCGATCAACATGTCATCCACGTATAAAGAGATTTATTCAATTTACACACGTAGTCCTCCTTGCCAGGAATAGCAAAGCCTTGGGGCTGTTGCATAAAAATCTATTCCTCAAGCTTACCATTTAAGAAAGCTGTAGTAACATCAAGTTGCTCTAATTTATAATCAGTAGAAGCAACCAACCCCAGCAATACACGAATGGAAGTATGCTTGACAACTGGGGAATAAATGTCGGTATAGTCAATGCCAGGAATCTGACAGTAGCCTTTAGCTACTAACCGAGCTTTGTACCTTAGTTTCTCATTTGGGTTGGCAGGTTCTTTGAGCTTGCAGACCCACTTGCATTTAACTGGCCTTTTCCCTTTCGGAATAGGAACTAAATCCCATGTACCATTTCTTTGCAAGGATACCATCTCATTATACATAGCAATAATCCAATCACTTGAGTCTTCAGACTTGACAACCTTATCATAGTTCACAGGCTCCATTGCCGACTCAATATCATCAGCAACAGTAAAAGCATAAGCAACAAGATTGGTTTCAGCATACCTCTTGCAATGCTTGGAGTAGTAGCTTGTGGTTGTGAGGGTGTTAGATCCTCAACAACAACAACATGTTCATCTGACGATGAAGACTCTTGATGCTCAACAATACTCTGATCAGCGGTAGGTGAAGTAGGAAGCTCAACCTCCACTTGAGATTGCTCTTTTCTTGCTTCGGATGATGCATTGGATGTATCTGTACCTTTTGAAGAGTTTGAAACTGGCTGAATCATTCTAGATTCATCAAAAGTAACATCTCTTGAGATAATAACTTTCTTTAGATCAAAGCTCCACAACTTGTAACCTTTTACCCCTGGATTGTACCCAAGAAAAACACACTTGATTGCTTTCGGTTCTAATTTCCCATTGTCAACATGTGCATATGCTGGACATCCAAAAGGTTTTAAACCTGTATAATCGGCATGTTTTCCGGACCATAACTCAAATGGAGTTTTCTTCTCAATTACTCGTGATGGTGATCGGTTTTTAAGATAACAGGCAGTCGAAGAAGCCTCCGCCCAAAAGAACTTTGGCAATTTGGAATTAGAAAGCATACACCGGACCTTTTTCCAAAATGGTGCTATTCTTCATTTTGGCTACACCATTTTGTTGAGGCGTATAGACCACCGTGCGGTGTCGAGTGATGCCTTCCTTTCGGCAATAGGCATTACACTCTCCTGAGCAAAACTCGAGTCCATTATCCGTGCGAAAATACTTTAGCACCAATCCTGATTGCTTTTCAACCTGAACTTTTCAATTTCTGAAGGTGGAAAACACATCTCCCTTGTGTTTCAAGAAGAAAGACCACACCTTCCTTGAGAAATCATCAATGATAGTGAGCATATAATTAGCTCCACCTTTCGAAGCAACACGAGCCTGTCCCCATCAATCCGAGTTGACATAGTCAAGTGGTCCTTTCGTTGTATGAATGCCACTTAGAAAACTCACCCGTTTTGCCTTGCCGTACACACAGTCTTCACAAAACTCTAAATCAACAATCTTGTATTCACCAAGTAATCCTCTTCGACTCAATTCGGACATGCCTTAAGAACTCATATGGCCCAGTTGAAGATGCCAAAGACAGGACTGATCTGAATCAGAAAGAGAATTTAAAACAACATCAGCATAACACAAAATTGTTTGCCTGTCAAGAAAATAGAGGTCTGAGGTTTTTCTTTTGGCTCTCAGTTTGACAACACCATCTTTGAATACCCCGAGAACTCTACCTTTATTGGTAAACTCGTATCCTTTTTTATTAAAGGAGCTAAGAGATAACAATTTTCTTCCGAGGTCAGGAACATATCTAACATTCCCAATGGTTCGGATAACACCGTTAAACATACGGATTCTGACTGAGCCATGTCCAACAACTGGACATGTAGTATTATTGCCCATTAAGACATAACCCTGATTAACCT
This sequence comes from Ambrosia artemisiifolia, assembly GCA_032199755.1. Classification (NCBI taxonomy): domain Eukaryota; kingdom Viridiplantae; phylum Streptophyta; class Magnoliopsida; order Asterales; family Asteraceae; genus Ambrosia; species Ambrosia artemisiifolia. The sequence goes on from CM063519.1 coordinate 55,757,503, forward strand.
TTTCAAATGTATAAAACCAACTTCTGTTGTGACACATATGAATAGTACAATCAGAATCAAGTATCCATTCATCAGTGGAATCCAGCTTAGCTTATCTGAATGAACTGTCAGGAGTTCTCCAATACAACCGTCCTCTGCTACATCGGCTTCACCCGAAATGCTTGCTTGTTTTTCATTTGTTGCTGCTTCTCTTTATTTTTCAACTTGAAACATTCATCAATCACATGTCCCTTCTTGTGCCAGTAACTGCAAAACTTTCGTTTGCCTTAGACTTGGATCTCGTTCTGTTGGAAGATTGAGGGTCTTTACTCCTAACTGTTGCTCTTCCTCTGGCATTTAAACCTTCGGCTTTCACATCACTAGAACCACCATCTGTAATATGCTTCATATTTTCTTTTGAATCCAAAGCTGTATAAACTTCATCTAAGACAATAGTGTCATGACTATAGATGATAGTATCACAAAAATGGCTGTAGGATTCGAGCAATGATGACAGTAAAAATAAAGCCAAATCTTCATCTTCATACTGAACATCCATATTCTCTAAGTTATTGACTAACTCTTTGAATGCAGAAACATGTTCAGCTACAGAACCTCCTTCAACCATTTTGAGATTGAACGACCGTTGCTTTAGATGCAGCTTGTTTGGTAGGGTCTTCGTCATCAACAATTGCTCCAACTTTATTCATAAAGAAGCCGCTGAAGTTTCTTTCAAAACATCTTGCAAAACATCGTTTGATAAGTGCAAACGAATCTGGGATAGTGCCTTGAGATCTTTCATCTCCTTTTCTTCTTCGGTTCATGACGTGGGCATCTTTTCGAAACCTAGAAGCGCCTTATGCAAATCCATTTGAATTAGAATAGCTCTCTCTAGGGTGAAATGAATGAAAAAAACGATTATGCTAAAATAAAACGCAGTGGGTACACGCGTCAGCTAAAAGAAAAGCGATTGAGTAGTGAACTTCATTTCATGAAAATATCTAATTTTATGGTTGAAGGATAAGATAGAGTAAAACTTAAAATAACATTCCTACATAAACCTATGGTCTTGTTATGGCAATGGATCTAAAGAAATTTGAGTTTGAGACTTTCTATTCTCTCTCAAAAGTAGCCATTTGAAAGTAATCTATGATGTAAGATAACCATGAAGTTCTGGGCTTATAGCATATTCCAGTGTACTAGTAATGGTTATTTTTAATTTGATCTACAGCTATCAGAAACTATGGCAGAAACCAAGATCCATTAGAAAAAAATAGGCGATAAAAATTCAACCTCATTGCATAATAACATCAAATACCTGTACGATTGAAAACCCTAGACTCGAAACTTCGTGATGCGATTGGTTTAGGTGAACAGAGGTTGGAGGCGGATTTGCGGTGGTCTTGGGTGGTGGTGGTTTGCGGTCAGAGTTGTAGAAGATAGTAATAATAGGAGATATGATGAATTGGGAGGTTTGGTAAAGAGAAAAATCTAGAGATCAATTGATCAAGCACTGTCTGGAAATGATATGAATGCAAGCAGCTGTCTCATTATGTTAGGTACTATATGTACAACCCGTCATGTACATGGTACAATAGCACAAAGCACATAACACCTCTAATGCATAGAGTACAACACCAAATTGCATAAGTGCTTTGATAATTAGAATTATATAAATGAGAGGAAGGAAAGTTGGTAAAGAAACTTTATACCAAAGAAGATAAAGTGTCAAGCGTTCACATTTGGTTTGTTCACATTTGGTTTTTTTTTTTTTTTTTTTTTGCGTATAAGGCTATGGGGTGTGGAGAGATAAAAAAGTTCATGTCTTTATGCCACCTAGGATGTCACCTCATCTAGGTCTATTTTTCTCTTACTTGAGACATGAGTAGAGTATGGAGACATCAAATGTATATGTGTCATGCATTTATTACTTAATTTTTATTAATATTAATTTTAATTAGTTTTATAAAAGTAACAAATAAACAAAATAATGTTCAAATAAATACTAAATTTAAAATTTTTTTTACAAACCATCCTAAAATTAAAAAAAAAATACAAACCATCCTAAAATTATATAAACGTTTAAAAGTAAATATTAGTCGTCGTGTCCATTGTTCCAAATGTATTCAATCAAGCGGCTTGAAGATGATGATGTATTTGCTCATTACGTAACGATAATTCGTTTAACTTTAGTTGCTCTGGGCCAACCGGAATAGTATTCTCCTCTACCGCGTTTTCATCGTACTTACAAATAGCCGCTTTTCTTTTAGCTCACGCGTGTACCCACTGCGTGTACCCGCTTTTCTTAAAACAAACAAAGGTACTATGTTCGTCTACCTCACATATCGGCGGTCATGCTGGCTTATGCAGAGGCGGCGATGGTGGTGGGGCTATACTCTGCCAGGAACGGACCATTGTGAGGTAATCTTACTTTGATTAATCGATTGAATGTATTTTTTGGGCTTATAATTTATAAACATTCACATTCTTGATCAAGAACGAAAAAAGATTGTATGTAATATCAAATAATTCAATTTAACTCTTTTACATGTTGTTTCTTCACAGGTGAGAAAAGTGGGACACCTAACAAGAAATACAAATCATCAGCCCAGGTTATTCACAATTTCCATAACGTAATTGTATTATGTATTAGGTAATTGTTTTTTCGCCATTGGGGTTGGTGGCCCAATGGTAGAAGCAAAGCTTCTAGGAACACCTAAGGGGAGGTCATGGGTTCAAGTCCCACAAGGAGTGGAAATTTGCCGTTAAAAAAAAAATAAAAAAAGGTAATTGTTTCATTGTATTTGAAGGACAAATAATTCAACATGTGCAGCGTTTATGAAGGACAGTCCAACTTATGATTTGTTAAGTCATTTATTTATTTATTTATTATTGCTATTGCTATTGTTATTTGGAGGTGGGAGTTAGCCAAGCAATTGTTTTTGAAAACTGCTCACTTATGAATTGAGTGGGGTGTATGTGCTATTATAGAGGAAGCATACATGTTTTTAAATTCTTATAAGTATGTCATTCGTTACCTGATATTTCAATAACATACATTTGAGATAAAAGCGAATCCTAGATAGGTTACAGGGACTAGAGAGTGTAGAGGACTAAATTGATATGTTAACTGAGCAGGGGTGTATGTGCTTTGATGTAGTAGGACCGTAGAGTTGCGGCTTTTGAGCACGAGGATGCATATGATGTTGAAGATTTTGGTGATGATGATCGTGAAGGTATCATTATTTGATTGATACATAATACGGGTCGTGTTTATATTTGTTTCTTAGTTTTGAATTGCGGAAGGAATGTGTTAAGGTGACGGTGAAGAGAAAAAGAGAGATTTTACCAAATTGGACCGGAATGATCCTTACTACTACATACGCTGGTTGTTTGTTCGTCTTTGAAAAATGACGTTATTTCAAGTTTTGGTTACTTCAACAGCTTTGGAGACAGTGAGGTTTGTAATTTCTCCTATCTTGAATTTTGTGTTGTCTTCCTGATTCGTCGGTGCCGGTTTAGTACCCAAACAGTATGAAACAGGTCAGTTAACCCATTACCAAGGTGCATGGAGTCAGACATAAGAAAAGGGTCAAAAGTTATATTCAAACGGGTCAATTAACCCAACCAGTGTAAAACGGGCAGGCACCTTGGTAACAGGTTATACACTTAATTTTCATGAACAAAATGATTGTTTTAATGGCTTGACTGTTTGGGTTCATCACACATTAAAATAACATAATACATGATCTGTTACAAGCGAGGGTTGGGAATATTGATTTCTTGGTATCAAGTGTCATATACATATTAGTTACTAATTACTAATGTATGTGATATGTGTATTACCCATGGCAGCCCCTAACTGATGCAAGAGCTAGAAAACATACTAAGATGGTATGTCATGGAATTTATTCTTTTACGTTTTATTTTGTTTTTTTATGTCTTTTAATGCATGTCATCTACTGCATTGTTTCATGCTTCTACGTTTTTTTCTTTAAAAAGATTTGCAAGTGCACATTCTTTTCTAGATAATATATTTACATATAATCTTTCATGGTGGGTGATTTTCATTTAATATTTGATTCTTTTCAGGGATTGAATGTCAAATAAGTGTTGTCTTAGGTAGTCTCTCCTTGCTGTAATCTGATTGCATGTCAATCAACAGGTATAATATTTTTTAGGGTGGAAACTCACCTGTTGTGTGTCTTTTTTTATTACATTGAAGTCCTAATACTTTTTAGCATTAGTATTCGATGCAATTTGATTTTAGCTTGAACAATTAGTCGTAAGTTTAACTTCAACTTCAATTGGAGACTTGAGCTTTGAGTAAGGTTGCGACTTGAATTTTTAGCTTGAACATATTTACTTAATATAACTAGCTCTTAGATATTCTCTTAAAATGAGTTACTGACCACTATATATTTATCTTTTGATTTCAATTTTTTTCTCGAACTTGATTGTTAAAGTTGGATATTGAAGTTGAAACATACTTGATTACATTGTTACTAACTTAACAAGTAACAACCCATGTTCATTACATATATAGGTCTAATAGTTGATACTCTTTAGTTAACAAGTGGTGTCTATGCATATAATATAATATAATTAGTTTGTTTGCTTTGTGGATAAGAGTCTACTAATGATTGAATTGTGTCTTTGCTTAATGTAGTATTTAGTCATTATCTATGTGGTTCTTGATTAGATGAGGAATGAAATAACCTGAAATTTAGCAGCCACATATCATAATCCTTATCATTGACACCCTGGATGATAAGGAAATACACAAATAGAAAACTGCCACATACCCAGAATGTGATGTCATACACCCTAAATATGATGTCACGGGGTGTATGAATCCTAGATCCCTAGTATTAACCAACAAGACATCATATGCAGAAAGTGACATCAGCGACACGAACATGATCGGACACCCAGACTGACGTAATCAACAAATAAAAAAAAACTTTACGGGCGTTGTGAGCTCTTTTATAATAAATTGCAGGTATAAACCAAGTCTATTTTGTAACTAAACCCGTAAGCATATGTATACTTATTTATTATATCATATTTATTATATCATTCAACTTTTAGCATATGTTGATTTTGGACAATTCTAAGCAAAAGATCTGATTTTTTTTTGTTTTTCTTTTAGCTTTAGAGTTTGGATGGTGTGGTGGCAGCAGTTAATGGTGCATATGGGTTATAACCCAATGGTTCATGTAACAGCATGGTTGCCTTATGTTTTGACACAATGGTTGATGGTTATATAACGTGTTGTCCGTAACATACAATTACATCCGACGCTCGCCGCGCGTTACAATTTCATCCAACGCTTGCCGCCGCGCGTTGCGGGTAAAAATCTAGTTTTTACTAAAAATCAAACATATAATGGGTCGATCAACATGCACCACACAATTCAAATTGGAATTGAATTGTGACAATGATATGTTACACCTTTAGCCCTTAGAGTTTTGATACTTTAGCATTTGGAAGACAAAACACTTCAATGATAAATACATGAAATGAAGGTATAATATATGAAATACCTCTAGTCAATGGATTTCATATTTTATACATCTATTTTATGTATTTATACTTTTTTTTCATATATTTATACATCCGTCATGTATTTATACATCAATTTCATATATTTCTAAGCAAAAGTTTTAGCCCTAGTTTGGTTCCAACGAACTGAATAAAAAATTGTCAATCTAATAGAATAAACCGAAGTGATTAACCAAAAATTGATTGGTTAATAAAATAAACTAACCGATGACTACGGTTTCAGCTTCAGTTGAGGATAATAACTGAACCTATCGAACCATGCACACCCTAGCAGTGTTCTTGTTTTATGCCATGTCGCGCCAACACCTTTTTAGTACTTATAATTATATAGTTTAGTTAGTTGGAGTTCGAAAGTCTCAAATTAATCACCATCTAGATGTTGACGCGACTTGTCATTGTGTGTTATTAATTGGAACATTAGAAATTAAATAAACAAACTCATACCTTCATTCCTTCCCAGAGTATTTCCAAATTGCTGCATTCAACTCTTATAACCACCACATTAGCCATGTCAATATGGTTGAAGCTTTTGAAAGGTAAATGAGACCACCACATGCATTGCAGCTTACAGAAAGACAAGGGAGATGCCATTTCATCATGGGAAATACCACTCCAAAATATTTGACCCAATCTTGGATTAAATAATGTATCATTATCGATACAAAGCAACCTCAAATTGCTCATCTTTCTTAACGCCTCTACTTGCACGATCACATTTTCTTTAGTATTATCTATCACCAAATGAATACTTTCTACCGATTTAGTTCCCTGTAAGTATACAAAGGAAAATGGATAATGGTAGATGCTTTTTCAGTATGCTATTTGAGTGTAAAGCCAATGTACATGCTTTATATAACTTTAAACACAATAATAACATACCGAACATTCAGTTAATACGCGTATCACATCACTTTCCATCCATAATCTAGTGCGTTGTCCAGGCTCATCTTCATTTTCTTGTCGTACAATTTCTTTAGCCATTTCCCTAATTGCCCAAGGCATCGACCACTTATAGAGGCCTGTTGTTTTTTCAACTAGACTTCTATCAACTAAAAAACGAAATTCTACATCTGGGAAGAATGCTCTCTCTTCATCCTGTAATACTTTCACAACCGAATTTATAGAACTAAAATATGATCTTTGATTTACAAAGAAACAAGCAAGATCCAGAAATAACTTTTTGGTTCTATTAGTAAGTGGATCATAGCTCATCTTAAGCTTCTCATGAATATCACCATGTGGAATTCTTTTTAATTTTTCCAATTCACTTGGAAGTTCTTCCTTTGCACACTGTTTAAAATGGCGGCTCCAAACCTTAAGGACCAAGGGAATGCCTCCAACATGACTGACAACTTCTTCTTTGAACTCTGTGTCTACAGCTGCAACTATAAGTTGACTAAAGAGTTTAAAAGACTCCCTTCTATTCAACAACCTTGTAACATAGGATGCATATAGTATGTTACCGTCAGATGCATACGGTATGTTACCAAAGGAACGTTTATCTCTTGTTATAATGATTATTCGACTTCCTTTACAGAACCACGCGGGATTAATACCTAATGTTTCTAACTGCCGAAAGTTATCAACGTCATCCAGAACAAGTAGAGCCTTTTGATGACTTACCAACCTTTTTATTTTAGTAACGTAGTCATTATGATCGCCCATGATTGAAAACTTACGATTTCGGGTTAGACAAGATATGAACACCTTTGGTAAATCAACCTTCCAGCTTGGAACCTGACAGAGGTCATGGATATTTGCAAGAAAACATCTAACACTGAACTTTGCAGCAATTCTATTATAAGCCGCTTTGACAATAGTGGTCTTACCTATTCCGCTAATTCCAGAAACTCCAACAACTATAACATGATCTTTGTAGTCTAACCTTAGTGTTGAGATTAGTTCTTCTGCACGAGATTCTATGCCAACAGGGTGCTCTGTAACATGTAACAGTTCGGGACTTCTTATCATTGCAAGTTGTTCAACAATTTTTAATAAGAATTCCGCCTCGTCCCTGTGAAATCACAGTGAGAAATTTATTCCATGTGCCTTTAATAGCTAACTTATTTCAAGGCCTAAATTGGAGTTTCGGCTTGAATTTTTTTGTATGAAAGATTTAGTACAAATCATCTGAGCATTAATATTATAGATTGTCTACATCAAAATACGACCTCTCTCTTTATTTATATATGTACACACACAGAGATGATTATATTCAAATGAGAAGTATGGTTGTAAGACCATGTGTAGTGGTAAGGGGAAAAATATAACGCCCTTGATTCTGATTGGTCCACGTGGCAGCTGAGTCATCATAGGGCTTGAAGTGAAAAAGGGGTGTAGTGGTAAGGGGAAAAATATAATGCCCAATAGCGCCCCCCGTTCAAACTCCCCCCCCCCCCCCCGGTCCACGTGTCATTCGCTGATTGGTTGGAGCATTTGTCACCCGGCGTTAAGTATATAACGCCTGACATGATTTTTGCCCAATAGCGCCCCCCAGTAACAGTGTGGGGGGCGCTATTTTTGTTTTTCACGCTCAATAGCGCCCCCACTACAGGGGGTCTAATTGAGAACCATGAGGACCAATTTAGTCCACACATGTTATTGACTTTTTTTTATTTTATCTTTTTACTTAAAAGGGCATAAATTGAAGATAAAAAAATCTTTCATTATTTATCGTTAACTTTTAAACTAATCAACCCATGGAGATAATATAAATACAAAATGAGATGATGGTAGTTTATAAAAACAACATAAAACCTCATAAAATTTATCTACTTCTCAAGATAATTTTATTTCGAAACCAAATTGTGGTTAGTAATGTACAAGTAACTGAATATGTTTTTTTCCATTTCTTTTTATGTTTTTTTTTTCATTTTTTTGTTTTATTTTCTATTACATATCCTAATCTTTAATATATATTTCATACAACACTCAAATTTTATCAAAAATACCTTTACCCCCTGCACTTTAGTTGTTTTTGTTTACACCCCGTGCGGTTAGTTGTTTTTGTTTACACCCCGTGCGGTTTAGTTGGTTTTTAACTTTTTTTTTTATTTAACCAATTTATACTACAACCACTTTAATATAGTTATCATTTTGTGTTTTTTTAACGAATTTTCTATTACGTGATTTTGTATGGGTTCGTTTTTATACCAAGGTTTAACGCAAGTTATTTTTATCTATGTTTGAATGTAAATTTTTGTAACATTGTTTTTAAACCAACCAGTTGTTTTATACTTTTTTTAAACCATTAGGTTTTTTTAAACCGTCTGACGCTCATATACACAATTGCGATGTGTTTTTTTCATCATTGTTTAAATCCACTTACTGTAACGTGAGACCATAGTGTTTATCTTTATATACTTTTTGGAATAAATTTTGTTCAAATAAATTGGCTTTCCTATGCACGACATAAATTGTCCATGAATTTCAAATATACTGCTGCGACATGGTTTTTTTATCGTCACGTCCACAATTTGCTTATTTTTATGGTTGAGCGATTCGGTATCAAAAACGAAAAGTGCCGGTATAGAACCGTACCGTGCCGATTGAATTTGGATACCAATTTGGTACCCATGTTGACGTTTTTTGGGATCAGTACTTTCGTTTCGGTACAATATGGTATTTTATTGACTTTCCACCTTCAAATTCCATATTGTATCGGTACCCATTCTTTGTGATTTTTGGAATCAGTACTTTTGGTACCAATACGACTCGTAGAGACCTCCACGAGCCGCAGAGGTCTGTTTGTTAGATGCAATTAAACCCTATACGACCCGTAACGACCTACGCGGGTCGTATAGGGTTAGAAAGTATGAGGTATCCGAATAACAGACTGAATCACCCCTCTACGGCTCTTGAGGTCCATACGGGCTGCAGAGATCTGGTAGTTGGGAGCATCTATAACCCTCTGCGACCCGTAGAGACCCCTACGACCCACAGAGATCTCTATCAGCACTTTAAACCATCAACCATGCACCATTTTCAGTCGACCATTCAAACTTTTAAAATACCACATTTTTAAAACCAACCAGTTGTTTTAAACGTTTTTCCACATTTTCTCCGGAGAAAATACCATCCGACCAACCAATTCGTAACACAATGTCTTCGGGTGAATGGTTTGACGTATCTTGCGTCCCGGAAAGCGATTTTGGAGCTGATAGTGAGCGTGGTGAGCCAGAGGTTATATTCGGGAAAGCGGCGCTGCTAGATTTGAATGAACAACCACAACTGCCCGATTTAAACGAGGAGTATGTAGAAGAACCAGAGTCATTTTACATGCCTCCAAGCGCTCCATGGTATGCACACGAGGCGAGTGACTGCAGCGAGGAATCGAACCCGGATATTTCGTTTGAAACAACTCAAGTGTGTTTATTTATTTACGCATGTTTATAATTATACTCGTGTATATTTAGCCTCATAGGTATTTAGGCTCGTATATATGTTGCCTCGTATGTATGTATGCATGTATGTTTGTATGTATGCAAGTTTGTTTGTATGTATGCATGCATGCATGCATGTATAACTTTCAGGTATTCGCAAATCTTAAAGAGGTGACAGATTGCGTTTCCCTCATAGCAAAAGCTCTTGGTTACGTCACCATATACAAACGTACTGAAAACAAGGGACATGAGGAGAATGAGAGGCCAGATTCGGCTACAATAGTTTATACCTTACATGGCAAACCTCGTAGTGTCTCCAAACTTCGAAATACGGGTAGTAAAAAGTGTGAATGCCCGTTTGAAGTTAAAACGAAATGCAACTTGACATACGATGGTTGGCATTTGAGGGTCATCAACCCAAATCATAACCACCCACTATTTGAATTTATCGAGCGTTACGCATATGCTCGGAGGATGAACGAGGACAGTTTAAATTTGGTGAACACACTTTATTTACAAAACGTTTCACCAATAAACATTCATTCGGCCGTTAGAAAACAAAAGCCAGAGTGCCCCCTCATTTTACAAGACATCCATAAAACGTTAACCAAGATTAAACGGAAGTTGTTTAGCCGCAAGACTCAAATGCAGGTATTATTGTTGTTGTTGTTGTTATTATTGTTATTAATTATTATTATTTCTATGCATATACTCGAAAGCTTACTGTTTGAAAAAGAATTTACTTTCTTCACCCGAGTGAATCCAAAGACAAATGCGATTGAAGATTATTTTCTTTGTTCATAATACATATCTAAAAATGTGGCGTGCGTTCCCGCATGTGTTGTTGATTGATGCGACCTACAATACGAACGAGTATAGGATCCCGTTTTTTCAAATTATGGGTGTCACGTAAACATCCAAGTCGTTTATTGTCGCCCAAGCATTTATCATACACGAAAAGATGGATAACTTCAAATGGGTGCTAGAAAGGCTAAGAGAGTTGCTGCATGATGAAATTATGGAGCCGCGTGTTATAGTAACTAACTTTGACCAGGCATTGATGAATGCATGCGACACAGTATTCCCAGCTACTACGAAGTTGTTATGCAGGTAGTACATAATATTATTGTTGTTGGTGGTGTTGTTGTTTACTTATTTATTTATTTATTTATTTATTTATTATTATTGTTATTGTTGTTGTTGTTGCTATGCAGGTGGCATATTTCACAAAACATTATAAAACACTGCAAACAATCGTTTCCTAACAATGAAGAATGGAATGCATTTATCGGATCTTTTAAGCCAGTGTGTGCATATGAGAATGAGCTATATTACCTGCGCCGCTGCCTTACTTTCTCTATAACGACGCGGTCGCAGAGTAACGAAAAGGTCACGCAGGTCGGCCTTTTCTTTCTTTATTGCATGCTCAGGCCACGAGCGTGTGCCATGCATCGTTGCCTCACCGAGGTGTTTTCGTCGCTCTCGAACAAGACGGATACTTCAGTCATAGCCTGCAGGGGGATCATCTATGCCTTAGCGCAGCGTGCCCATGGTCCCCGATACTTCACGGCTACCATGCCGTAATTTATTTATTTATTATTATTTTATTGTTATTATTATTATTGATATTATAGTTGTTAATAATATTATAATTCTGTGTTGCAGACCGTTAGATTTGGATTCGATGAGAAATATGAACCTGGCAGAGAAGACGAAGGATCACCCACCCAGATACTATCTTGTTACGAAGAAGGGTGAGCCAGAGTATGTACCGCAGCCTTTGGTACATCGTGGTCTCCAGGAGGGGCATGTTGAGGTTGAGATGGTGGACGTAGTAGAGCCGGACGCGGAGGCCGGTTAGAGGTGGGGATCCCGAGGCCCGTGCCTAATCCTCAGGCCCAGCATAATCCGCGACGCGTTTTTCGGTCGCTGAAGATGACTTCTACCGTGATAGATAAGATACGGTTGATAGCGGATGAGGCTGTGGCAGCGCGTTAGTGGCGGCAACAGATGGATCAGTGGCAAGTAGGAATGGATTAGACTCTCGGTCTACTGCTTGTGAGCGAGGAGGAGAGGCGTGCGTCTATGGGTTTGGCACCGTTATCACGGCCTGGTGCAGGTACCCATGCCGGGACATCCTCCCAGGAGCCCGGGTCGTCCTCGCTGCAGCCGCCGCCCGTTGATGACACCACACAGCAACAGTCGCACCCATTAGTTTTATTTTGATGTGATGTATTTGTCTAGTACACTTCTTTACATTATATTATGATATTTTTGTACATTATGTTTTGACATGCTTGCTTATATTTGTCTGTTTATTTATATAAGTGTTTGTTTTACGTTTACATGCTTATCTAGACGACAACCGAAACAAAAAACCGCTTACATGTATTTCGAGACCATAACGGTAACAAAGTAAAAGCCTATTTTATAAATGTTTGTTTTACACTTACACGCTTATCGAGACGACAACTGAAACAAAAAACGGCGTACATGCTTATCAAGACCAAAACGGTAACAAAGTAAAAGCCTATTATATAAATGTTTGTTTTACGCTTACACGCTTATCGAGACGACAAATGAAACAAAATAACGGCATACACGTTTATCGAGACGACAACGGTAACAAAAAAATAGCGTACATGCTTATCGAGACGATAACAGTAACAAAAAACGACGTACATGCTTATCGAGACGATAACGGAAATAAAAAACCGCCTACACGTATTTCGAGACTATAATGGTAACAAAGGAAAAGCGTATAACACAAATAACGAACCTAAAAGTATATTGAAGCAGCAATACGGCCTGTAGGGGCCTCTACTGGTAGCAGAGAAGATATAGTGTTGTTCATTCCATCCCAAACGAAGGTTAAAGTTTTCATGTGATCCTATGCGGCCCGTAGGGGCCTGTACGGCTCGCAGAGGGTCGAAGTCAATAATTGTCAATCATTGGCAATTATTGACAATGATTGGGACATTCTCTACGGGTCGTTGAGGCCTCTACCACTTGCAAGGTACCCTCTGCGACACGTAGGGGCCTTTACGACCCGTATGTGTAAATAAGTTTTTGGGATGTGAAAATAAGAGGCGCCTTGTTTTAATATTCGTAACAACTAAAGCAATGTATACACATTACCTTTTCTTTAAAAAATTATAGTGATCCTTGTAAATATATATTTAACTTTCATCTTATCCTGAATCATTATTAACAATGTATAGACGTAATTTTGACATATTTTAAGTTTTAATTGATTAATTTGATTTTTTTGAAAGGCTAAATATTTGTCATCAGGATTTGAACCCTTACAATTTAGAAACAAATATCTTATCTAACACACGTTGATGCCACTAGTTCAAATGTTCTTTGGTATTTGATACGTTTATGATGTAAATAATACGATATGCAGATTATTTATATTTTTATATGCTTTATGAATAATAATTAGTTCGATTATGTTTTGACATAATCTCCCACATCTACCAAACCCTAACTGCTACCTAACCTAGGCGGTTCTTGAACCGTCGCCAGACTTTCAATTGAAGTATTATATACTATTAAAGATAAGGGTGAGAAAAGTTACCCATTTTGCAAGGTTAGACCAGACAATAGACCTGCTTCTTTCAGTGCTGTCTTCCATGTTTGAACTGTCTCTGGATTTACATTGGTCTCGTGAGCATGAAAAGCTTCCATAAAAGGACCTTGTTGACTTCTAACATCAGATGGTTCCACCTTATAAAATATCGGAAAAACTTTCCTATCATCAAACTTGGGCAAGCAATCCATAATATCAACCAACTCATCCAGACACCTTACTGAAGAAGCATAGTTTCTGGAGAATACTACAACAAAAATCTCAGATTCATGAATGGCTTTCAACAACTCTAAACACACATTTTGACCAACAGGGACCATGGTGTGGTCAGATATGGTATAACTATTGCGATCTAATGCTCCCTTGAGGTGGCGTATGAAACTGTTGCCGATGTCTTCAAACGAATAATTCAAGAACACATCATTCTTTGGCTTTTTACAGCAGGGTTCATCATTGGAAGAATCTTGATGCCATTTCCTCTTAGAAGAGAGAGATGATGATGAAGCTGGATCCATTTTTGAGTTTTGAAGGGAAGGTAGCTAGATTGAGTGTGTGGGTTACTGGCTCTCTCTATTAACATATTATGTATAGATATAGTGTGATCAAGAAAAAGAACTATCTTGGAAATTTCCACCTTTTTTTCTAGCAATAACTATCCTCTTTCGTCCCTTTTTCCTTGGCATTTCCTGCTGTACGTGTTTCTACGCGTTTTATCATAACAATAATAGAACCCATTGCTTTTTTGTACCCCACCGGCTCAACCCCACATGACCGACATAATCATACCGAAAGATAGGTAAAATTTCAAAAGAGCATTCATCTCTCTTTCCTTGTTAGTACTTAAAGCATGCCTTAAAAGTATATCTTAAAATTGTATCATTTTAATGTTGCAAATTATTATACTTCGTAAAGTAGTAGGTTTGTATTTATTTTTAGTTGTGGTCAATGTTTTGAAACCTGGACCGGGCTCCGGACCCTGGCCGGTTCGGGTTGGCATACTGGACCCCCTTGACAGCGAACCGCCTTTGAACCGGGTTGAACCAGGGGTCGGACCGGTTGGACCGGGTTTTTTTATTTTTTATTAATTTTGTTTAATATTTGTAAAGCTTTTCAAACCTTTGAGCATATGGAATAATGCATAGTTTCTTTGTCGTTTTAACAAACTACATAATGGAAGAATGATTTTTACTTATAACTTGTATTATTAGATAATTACTTTTCTAAAAATTGTTCAAAAGAACCCATTCTTTAGATTAGTGTATATGTAATGATGGTCATTAATAATTTTTCGATTCCTATTGTGCCCCCGTACAAAAAAAAATCTGTATTCATCACTGCTACTCAGCAAATGAATCTTTTAAATGCACAACTAAAAATCACTCTACACTTGCAATGGCCAAAACACTTCTTGCACCTCCTTTCTCATCTTTAAATCTCAACCACCATACAATTCAGTTGCCACAATTGCGGTCCTGATGTCCGTGAACCCATCCAAGCTCACGCTAATCAACAACGTCTCAAACACCACTCATGTTTTCCCACATGACAAAGAGGTCATAGTTCCAGTAAACTGTTCTTGCAACCAACAATATTCCTACCAAGCCCCGTTAATTTGTAACCAAGTTTTTAAAAACTAACTAACAAACTTACTACCCCACGTTTGTTGTTGTCTGATGATGTTTGAATACCGTCTTTTAAGCGAATATAAAAAACGCGCAACGCGCATTAATACACCTAGTTTACATAATCCACAAACTTCATTCAAACACTTTCATTTTTCCTACATCACATTGTTTTGTTTTTTTTTTTAATATGATCCCACATGGGGGTGGCCAGACTTGGGTTGTAGTCAGAGCATTCACAGCCCACTCCCCATTTTTTTGTGAGAGTGTCCCCCAAATTATATGGGGTGAGTATGAGAGGTTGTGAGTAAAGAAAATGGGGAATCTACTATTGATCGGTATAATTGGGGTGATTTGAGAATCTTTTGGGGAAAACAGTAAACTGTATTTATTTTTTAATATTTGTTGAAAGTGGTTGTGAGTGGAGCAGAGAGAAACTGTAATGATTTTTAATGTAATATATGGTTGTGATTGGTTGTGAGGAAAATAAGGATGGGGAATGGGTTGTGAATGCTCTCACGGATTCATGGGGTTGAGGTTATCAAATTCGTACCACACCACATAGATTGCCGTTTTGAATACTCCTATAATTAATTTACACAGGTAGCTTCCTCAACATGCATTTATTTTCTTTGATTTTGCATCAAAGTTGTGTTTCTCTTTCATGGTAATTTCTTAGTCTTTCCGCAAGCCATCCAAACATAGACTATTTCCTAGCAATTTCATATATCTTTTTTATTAAAAGTGTTTTATTTTTGTTTTATTGAATGTTTTTTTTTTCTAAACTAGTGATCTCAACCGTCGCACGTTGGCTCGGTGGGTGTAGAAAATGTAAATTAACTCAAATTTATACCGTCTAATGAAACATATTATATTTGATCTGACTCATTTCCGAACAAAAATTACATCAACACGTAGATCAAATGAAAACATGCATAAAAATAAGTACTAAATGTATTAAACTTAACCTTACTCATTTCTAAAAGAAATTACATTTTTTCCCACTCCTTATGCATTAAACTAAAAAAAGTTGTTTAACTTTCCGACAGCTTAAAATGTTACTCCCAAATTTAACATATTGCAGATAATAAATTCTTTTTTTCCCATTCCTTAGATAATATATGGTTTTTTTTTTACATTTTAAGTAAAAAGAAAGACAAAATTGCATTTTAATCTTTTAAGTTTGAACGAAGTTGCAATTGTTGTCCTTTAACTACCGAAATTACATTGAATATCCTTTGTGTTTACATTTCAGAGTATTCTGGTATATGTAGGCTTAAGTTTTGAACACTCCTTTGTGAAATATTGTTAATTCTCTAGCGCACTGTATACAAAATATACTTGAACGAACTACCATTTATGTAGACAACATTACATTTCACACAATAGTCTTCTATCTGTTTGTAGACACGATGCCCTTCAAATTTAATCAACTTTTGTTTATTAAATAAGGAGCATTGGATTTTAAAAATCTAAACTTTCACCCACTGGCCAATAATAATCTGTACTTCAAAAATTCCAAAACGATGATCCCAGCATTCAGATATTTTTCCTCTAGCGAACTTTTTTTAACTAATGACTAACCAAGTGACTTTAGCGTCCATGTCAGCATCAACATGTCATGTCAGCATCCACGTCAGCGTTAGCATGCCATGTCAGCATCCAGATATGCCACGCAGCATCCACTACCTTAGTTAGTTCACAGTTAACAAAAGTTCATTGTCAGCCAATACGTTGAAAGTTGAGATCGTAGTTGGGAATTTTTGAAGTAAAGATTGTTACCGGCCATTCGGCCAATGAGTGAAAGTTTGAGTTATTAAAATTCAGTACCCCTTTAAATAATAAATAAACTTTCCCCTTTAAATTAAACAAACTACCCACACGATTTTAAACGACAATAATTTCTTCATACATTAATGTTTTTCTTTAAACACAACATATATTTAGAATTTTATTAATTTTAATTTGAATATAATATAGTATTGATATAGTTTTTTTTTTTTGTTTTTTATATGCTATGTGATTAACATTGTCTAATGGTAAGCAATAACCAAACAGTTAAACCAAACTGAACAAAAGAACTGATGAACCAAACCGAATTAATCGAAAAACGGTAAATAGATTTTTTTGTACCATCGACAATGAGTCAAACAATTCGTATTTGCATATATTTCTAGCTTTTATACATCTATTTCATGTTTTATACTTTTATATCTCCATTTAATCTTATATTCCCCTATTTAATGTATTTATATCTCCATTCACGTATTTATACTTATATTTCACTAGATTATACCCCGGAAGCGTCCCGGAGTTGACAAATCTAATATGACACATCAACTTTACATATGAAATAGACTAATGCGCTTCACATTTACATGCAGGAGAGCTTCAGCTAGCACTTAACCTAAAACAATTAACAATGTATACTCCAATGTTAACACTTAACCTAAAATAGTGTATAACTCCATTACGTATAATTCTAATGTTAACATGTAACCTAAAACAATTATACCTCGGGAGCGTCCCGGGATATACATATTCTAGTTCAAATATTAGGATTTAGGATCTCCAATGTATTCATTTTTATTTCCATCTTAATAAATCTAACAAAAACTCTAAAACTCACAAACTTCCAAAGTTGTCAATACTTTTCTACACCGACTGTCAACCCTCAATAATCAACAAACTACAAAAACTTCTAATATAAATCATCGTGAACCAAAATTGAACTTACCAATTACTAATAGTCATTACTTATAGTTATTTAACATCAATACAACTACATTCAAACTTATTGTTGACAAAGATCTATTCAAAGTCTCAACTTACATAAACATAATTACATTTCTCTAGTCCCTCATAATCACTGCATGTCCATAGTATTCTAATTAGTATTAACTCTTATATTCTCTAACCTAAAGCATAATCACTAATCAGCTAAACAATCACTTAAGTAAGCTGCAACTGTTCATAAAGTCATCACATCTAACAAAAACACCAAAAGACTCCATAATCCAAAAAAAAAAAAAAACTACTTCAAACCTTATATCCTTTTAAAAAATAAGATCTAGAAGACTGGAATTGGTATGACCACAACGATTTCGGTTTTCTATTTATATATGTTCAACTTTTAGCTTTTATTTTTTAAATTCGATTAAAATATTTAAAAAAGTTTAGAAAACAATATTTCACCTGCCGGTCGAGTCGGGGATCAAAGACAGCCGAGCCAAGCTTGACCAAACTTCTAAACGGTTGTTTTCTTATCTAATAATTCAACAAAAAAGTCAAACCTTTTGGCCTTTTTCTTTCCTACACGAGAGGATGGCACAAAAAAAAACTTTAAGTACTTTTTATTTTGCACCCCGATAACAATTCAGGCTCTTGATTTTAGGAACAAACACACCTTTGACTATTTGTGGCCTTCCCTTTTGTTCGTTGCTTCTGATTTAGTTGGTCCCAGACTTCAATAGATCCAACTTGAAGGTCTGATCGATAATGATGAACATCCATTGTACCGTGTTTTATGACTGAAGAAAAATGGGTTTTGGTTCTTGATCGATTTGGCTTCTCCTTGCACGTTTGAGTTATTCCTTTCATTCTTCGACTCAACTATTCACTCATGCGCCTCACTTGCCTGCCCATCCGGTCCATTCCCCACCGGTTTGGTTCTTTCTGGTGGTAATTGCAGGAGAAAGAGAGACAGGGGTTTAGGGTTTGGGATGTTGATATTTTAAACGGGAGAAGGTGAAAAAGAGAAGATGTTTTAGTCGTGGTGATTTCGAAGGGATGTGGTGGATTGGTGGTGGTGCGTAGATGGCATGAGAATGAGAAGATTGATGGATGCTAGGAAGGGTTAGGTGGTGTTTGTTTTTTGGTCAGAAGTGCTTCTGACCACTTTTGTCTGCGCCGCACAGACGCGGGTAGACGTTTGGGGCGCGCAGATTGTTTGTTTTTCGGAAGACCTTTCACTAAAAAAGGTCTTCCTGACCTCTTCTTGGTGCAGCCTTGGACCAATGTCTTCTACCCTCTTCCTACCTCTTCTCCTTCTTTTTTTTTCTTCTTTTTCTCTTCTCCTATTCTAGTTCTAACATAATCAGACCTTCACCATTTTCTTCTTCCCCTTTCTTCACCTCCTCCTCCTCTCCCCTCCGCTCCTCCTCTCCGTCGCCCTCCGCCGCTACCTCCTCCACCTCCCCTTCCCCCTTACCCCTCCGTCCTCCTCCCTCCATCGCCTCCTCCCCGTCGCCCCCGACGCTGCCTCCTCCACCTCCCCTCCGCTTTCCTCCCCTTCACGCGGAGGTTTCTGGAGTGGTGGTGGCTGTTGACGGTTTCTAGAGTGGTGGTGGTTGTTGGCGACGTATGGTGGTTATTATTATTATTATTGTTGAGATTAAAGACATGACATAAATCTAGGTTGATTGTTGTTGTGAATGAAGATGGTGGATAGAGTAGTTTGTTCAAAGGTGCTGATGGTTGACTGGTTGGTTGAAGATGGAGGATAGAGTAGTTTGTGGGTTTGAAGGTTGTGTGGCTGAAGAACAGTCAGAGGGTGTTTTAGAATAATAATAGTACATAAAGAATTCTTGTAAATGTTGGTTTTTGTGTTTTATTTCAATTAATAAAATTTTATGAATATTATTATTTTTTAATTTGTTTATGATTACGTGGATATTCGTGGTGGATTATGGTGATGGTTTTGGGTTACACTGCAGACGTTAAAAAACAAACAGTCTTCCTCTTACAGACTGCGGACCTTTGGTCCACCTCTTCCCCTACAGATGTCTGCAGATGTGGTCCGCAGACTGCAGACCTTTTACCTCTTCAAAAACAAACACCACCTTAGGGTTTCTAATCTACAAATTTGATTTTAATTGGTTTTTTAAAATCAGCTAATGACACATGTTATGCCACATGGCCCACTCAAATGGGAGGTTGGTCTCTTTGAGTGCCATTTGGGATTTTGAGATTTGATTTATTATAATATAAAGATAAAGATATAGATATATTTATACCTTCATTTAAAAAAAAAATTAGCCCAAGTCTGGTTTTGATTATTCACCGAAATTAGACCAAACATAAAGCCAAAAATCTAACCGAATAAACCAAATCCATTAGTTAATAAAATAGATTAACCAATGATTTCAGTTTCAGTTAAAATAATAACCAAACCAAACCGTACACACGCCTAACAATATCCATGTTCGCCACTGCATCGTATTTCTATTTATCATTTAGTTTGTAAGGTACATGTTTATGGCTGCTGTAACACCCCGACCGATGGCGGAAACATCGGGATGTCACGTAGTGACGATTGTTCAATAGCTCGTGGACTAAAAGTGGTAATATAATTTAAAGCAACATGTTCATTACATTGAGAAATGGAAAATACGAATTGTCTTAAACAGGAAAATACACAAACATAAAGAGATTTATTCATTTAGGCTCTAAGTCCATGCCTAAGTGTGACGATCAACTTCACCTGAAACATGTACGAAAATAGTATATGGTCAATACAAAAATGTATTGGTGAGCATACCCTGTTTGAAGAGCATATGGAAAAGTGTTTCGCAATATATGTGCTATGATAATGTGATATGTAAAAGGGTCAAAATCAATCCTCAATAATCGTTCATACATCGTTCAATACTCGTTCACACATCGTTCAAGAAAAACCATAACATTGACCAAGGACTTAACTCGTTCACGTAAGTCACCAAGGGAAAATAATTCGTAGTACTACTCTTTGTTAGGTCCGGCCCAAAGGTTAATGACTTTGACAAATCGTTCATACAATTCACACAAAACATATCTAGAGCACATTGCTTGTAAATAACATACGTAAGTTTAGTAATAGTTGTACATGAATCACCCCAAAATTTGTAAAACATGAAAAAGGGGAAAGATATACTCAACTTCGCTAATGGGTAAGTTGGTACTTGTAGCGAGTGCGAGTGAGGCGAATCCCGAAGACTCAACCTAAGTAGTAAACGATCTAGTATAAGTGTTTGGAACTTAATCGAGTCTAGGGTTCCTAATCTAAGGCATCTAGGGTGTTAGGCCTAGGTTTTGGGGTTACTAAGTTGTTAATAAAAATCATAATTATCTATATTTGTTTTATTAAATATGAACGATTATATTGATTTATAAAAGGAGCGAAAAAAAAGGATAATTAACTTTGAGTTTGTAAAAGTGATATTTTCTGAGTTTATAAATAATAAATTTAACTCAGAAAATATTGGTAATTTATATATAAAAATATTAACTTAATTTGTATTATCAAAATGACATAAATTTGGAATAAAATGTAAAATAGTTGTAAAAATAAAGTTTTCTGTGAAAACTTCATCTTCTGACCTTAAAGGTCTGAAAATAATTTTTATAAAAGTTTTGGGTGAATAAAATCTATAGATTATAGATTTTATTGTTTTAAAACTATTTTAATGGATAAAATGAGTTAAATTACAAAAATAGTTTTATAAAAGAATTTTCCTGTGAAAACTTATTCCTCTGACCTAAAAAGTCTTGGAATAATTTTTATAAAACTTTTCTTGATGAAAATCTATTTATTATAGATTTTATATGTTTAAAAACTAGTTTATTAACCAAAAATGTAATATAGTATGAAAACAATTTAAAACTGAGTAAAACTGATGTGGAAATGTTTATAATATGTTAAAATATATTTTCACCAATTTTTATAATTAAATGAGTTAAATTCGAATTTATATGAAATAAATATGATAAATAATACATAAATCCGAAATAATTACTAAACACTTTCTAAAAATAAAAGTTTTGTAAAAACCTATTCTACTGACTTGTAAGGTCTCATAATAAATTTGATAGGATTTTTCTGATGAAAAATCTATTTATTATGTGTATTATTTGTTTAAAATTAATTTAACAAATAAAAATGAGATAACCTGTAAAATCATATAAAAACAGAGGGAAAATAGCATGATAATTATCCTAACATAATAAGATACATTTCTGGAAATTTTGATGTTTAAATTCGTTATATTCGATTTTCTACAAAATTAAACATGATTAAAGCATATTAAAAATGATTAAAAATACTAAGCGGTTTATAAAAATTCCGAAACTTTTTCTAAAACTCCTAATCAGTAATATGAACATGTCTACCAAGTTTCATAATTTTTAGATCAGTAATAAGCAAGTTATGGCATTTTAAAGTCCTTAAAACTTTTAAATGTAAAATCCCCAAAAATGCCTAGAACACCCTATCCTTAGAATTTGCAATTGGAACCCTTAGAGACTATAATCGGCACAACATTTCGAGGGCTTTTAACCTACTGGTAATAAGTAAGTAATGTGCAAAAGGAATTGGAAAAACTCACGGTTTTGGTTGTCCAAAATGACGAAAGAAAACCGAGAAAAATGCGAATAAAGAGCTTCCAAATTCGTCGGAAATACGAGATAATAACCGGAACTCCTTATGCAGAATTGATAGACCAGCCAAGAAAGACGTGTGTGTGTGTTTAATTGAGTTAACACAATCGTTTGGTGGGTGAATTGAAATGACCAAGTCTTGTGGGTTTTATAATGATCTTGACCAAAATTGGTCATAATTGATGTTGGATAAGCACGTGGGTAATGTCTTGGATGTTTAGAACGACCAGGGGACACTAGCTCAGGGCTAGAGTCACGTTAATTTGCATTGAGGGTGCGAATTTGGGGTGGTGCTCGAGGTGCCATTAACGAGGGTTTGAAAAGCTGCAGATGGGTCTCCCGCGGACCGCGGGAGGATTAAGAATTCCTCCGCGGTCCGCGAGGCTTATAATATTAATTCTCTGAAATGGTGATCTGCCGCGGAGCGCGGAGAGATCCTCAACCCTCCCGCGGTCCGCGGCGCGTAAGGAAAATCAGAATTTTTATTTTAAGCCCCCGGACTTGGTTTCTTTGCCTTCCGGGTTATTTTAGGACCGTAACTTGCGATTTTAAGCGGCGGGAAAAATTATTAATGAGTTCTAGTGGTGGCGTAACATTACCATTATCGTACATACATGAAAATACTTGATTTCATTAACGAAGAAAAACCTTTTTATTGAATACAAGGGTTCAACATGACAACAAGATACAGTACAAGGACCAGACAGTAAATTAAAGAAAGTGTGAGGGGCACAGATGTTACAGTCTCCCCCACTTTTGGGAATTTCGTCCCGAAATTATTCTGAATCAGATGACACCGGGAAAAGGTGTGGGTATTTAGCCTTCATTTGGTCCTCTCGTTCCCAAGTGAACTCCGGACCTCGTTTAGATTCCCAACGAACTTTGACAATGGGAATGCGGCTGCGCTTGAGGGATTTGACTTCACGATCCATAATTTCAACCGGTTTCTCAACAAAGTGCATCGTCTCATTAATCTGGATGTCCTCAAGAGGGACATGAAGGTTTTCATCAGCTAAACACTTCTTCAGATTTGAAACATGAAAGGTAGGATGAACATTACTGAGTTCGGCTGGCAGATCTAATTTGTAAGCCACTTTCCCGAATCTTTCGATGATCTTGAATGGGCCTACGTATCTTGGGGCAAGTTTTCCCTTCTTCCCAAATCGGAACATACCTTTCCAAGGTGAGACCTTGAGAAGTACCATATCTCCAATTTCAAATTCCAAAGGTTTGCGCCGTCGATCCGCATAGCTCTTTTGCCTACTTTGAGCCGCTTGTAAGGTCTTTCGAATCAAAGCAACCTTGTCTGTCGTTTCCTGGACTAGCTCGGGACCGGTGAGTTGTGCGTCACCAACCTCGCTCCAGCTTATAGGAGAGCGACACTTTCGACCATAGAGAGCCTCAAAAGGTGCCATCTGGATACTGGAGTGGTAACTGTTGTTATAGGAAAACTCAACCAAAGGTAAATGGGTATCCCAGTTTCCACCAAAATCAATGACACAAGCTCGGAGAATATCTTCCAAAGTCTGGATAGTACGTTCGGTTTGCCCATCGGTTTGAGGATGGTAAGCTGTTCTAAGATTTAGTTTAGTTCCCAGTGCGTCGTTAAAAGTTTGCCAGACACGAGAAGTGAACCGTCCGTCACGATCGGAAATGATGCTCAAAGGAGTCCCGTGACGACAAATGACTTCGTCAACATATATCTTAGCCAATTTCTCAGCCGAGTATGTTTCACGAATGGGTAAGAAGTGTGCGGATTTGGTTAAACGATCGACAATGACCCAAATACTGTCATGACCACGAGGTGTGCGTGGTAGTTTAGTGATAAAGTCCATTGCGATGTTCTCCCATTTCCACATCGGGATCTCTGGCTGCACGAGTAAACCGGATGGACGTTGGTGTTCGGCCTTTACCTTGGCACAAGTAAGGCACTTAGCCACGTAGTGAGCTATGTCCTTCTTCATGCCAGGCCACCAATACATTGGCCGCAGGTCCTGATACATCTTGTCGGCACCAGGGTGAATGGAGTAACGCGACTTATGAGCCTCGTCCAAGATGAAAGTTCGGAGATTATCACGATCAGGTATCCAAAGGCGGTTAGAAAGGTACAACAGGCCATTTTTCCTTTCTAGCTGGTGCTCGGCACCACATGACATTTCGTCGTATAAATTTCCTTCCACCTCTGAAACGAATTGGGCCTCGTAAATGCGAAGTTTAAGGTCGTGGGTTTGGATACAATTTAATTGGATGTGCTCTTTACGACTCAAAGCGTCGGCAACGACGTTTGCCTTGCCCGGGTGATATCGGATTTCACAGTCGTAATCGTTTAGGAGTTCGACCCAACGACGTTGTCGTATGTTGAGATCTTTCTGGTTGAAGATGTGTTGGAGGTTTTTGTGATCCGAGAAGATCACGCATTTAGTACCATAGAGGTAATGTCTCCATATCTTCAAGGCGAATACCACTGCACCGAGTTCTAGATCGTGGGTGGTGTAATTTTTCTCGTGGGTTTTTAGTTGTCGTGAAGCATAAGCAATGACCTTGCCCCGTTGCATGAGGACGCATCCAAGGCCTTGACCCGAGGCATCACAATATACCACAAAATCTTCCACACCATCGGGAAGGGAAAGAACAGGAGCGTGGCAGAGTTTTTGTTTTAGTGTTTGGAAGGCTTTCTCTTGTTCGGGTCCCCACTCAAAGGTCTTGTCTTTGTGAGTCAAATAGGTGAGTGGAACCGCGATTTTGGAAAAGTTGGCGATGAAACGACGATAGTATCCGGCAAGACCAAGGAAAGAACGAACTTCGGTGGGAGTTTTGGGTGCGATCCAACTTTTGACAGCTTCTATCTTGGCAGGATCTACGTGTATTCCTTGGTCGTTTACAACGTGTCCAAGGAATTGAACTTCTTTTAGCCAAAATTCACATTTGGAGAACTTGGCATATAATTGTTCGTCACGTAAGAGGCTCAGGGTTTGGCGAAGATGGTTCTCGTGGGCAGTTTCGGTTTTCGAGTAAACAAGGATGTCGTCAATGAAGACAATTATGAATTTGTCTAGGAAGGGTTTACACACACGGTTCATGAGGTCCATGAAAATGGCGGGTGCGTTGGTTAGACCAAAAGGCATGACCATGAACTCATAATGTCCATAACGGGTACGAAAAGCGGTTTTTGGGATATCATTTTCATGTACTCTGAGTTGGTGATAACCCGATCGGAGGTCGATTTTTGAAAAACAGGTTGCGCCTTGGAGTTGGTCAAAAAGGTCATCGATGCGTGGTAAGGGGTATCGGTTTTTTATGGTGAGTTTGTTGAGTTCTCGATAGTCAATGCACATGCGAAAAGATCCGTCTTTCTTCTTAACAAACAGAACCGGAGCACCCCAAGGTGAGTAGCTCGGGCGAATGAAACCTTTGTCAGTCAGTTCTTGGAGCTGACTGGCAAGTTCTTGCATCTCCGAAGGTGCAAGACGATAAGGAGCTTTGGCAACAGGGGTAGCACCAGGTACGAGGTCGATTCGAAACTCGACAGGGCGAATAGGAGGAAGACCGGGTAAATCATCGGGGAAGACATCGGGGAAGTCACGAACGACAGGGATGTCTTGAATACTCTTACCCTTCTCCTTCTTCTCCACAACATGAGCCAAGAAGGATATATATTTCTTGCGAAGGTATTTACTGGCCTGAGTACAGGACATGAGTTTTAACCCTTTGGATGATTTTTCTCCGTAGACGCGTAGAATATCACCGGATGGAAGTGGGATTCGAATGTATTTCTCAAAACAAACAACCTCAGCATGGTTTTTAGAAAGCCAGTCCATGCCGACAATGACATCGAAGTTACCCAACTTCATGGGTATGAGGTCGATTCAGAAGTTATAGTCGTTAAGGTTTATGGTGCAATTGCGAATGATGGAGTCGATTGAGATGGGTTCACCGTCAGCGACTTCAACGATGAAAGGATGAGCTAGACGAGTACGAGTACGAGCAAGTAACGGTTCAAACTCTAGGGAGACAAAACTTTTATCGGCACCGGTATCAAACAAAATCGAAGCATAAAGGTTATTGAGAAGAAATGTACCATTAACCACATCATTTGCGGCCTGAGCTTGATTAGCGTGGATGTTGAAGGCTCGTCCACGAACTGGAGCTGGAGCCGGTGGGATTGCTGGCATAGGTAGAGCTGGTTGAACTTGTGAGTTAGCTCGAAGATGTGGGCATGCAGCACGCAGGTGGCTGGGATCACCACAAGCGTGGCAGACTCGAATAGTGAGTCTTTGGTTCTGGTTGGCGTTCTGCTGGTTGTTCCAGTTTCCAAGGGTCATTCGACAATAAGCGGTATCATGATTGTTTCGGCCACAAATGTTACATCTTCGACAGGGTTGGGTGGTTGGATGGTGGTAGTTACAAGCAGTGCATAGTGGATGGGGTCCGGTATAAGCCTTGCGAGGAGGCTGAGGTTGAGTGGTGGCAGGTGGGTTTCTGGCAACAGGCACCTGGTTAAGGGGTGTGACAACAGCGTAGTTCTGGTTTTTGCCCTTGCGTTTCTTGTTGGAGTTGGTTGAGGTTGAAACGGTGGTTGGATTGGAAGGTTCGGTGGTAGCAGCAGATGTGGTGGCTTCATTAGCTCGCTTGGCACTCTTACGGGTCAAGTTACCATCCTTAACGTGTTTGTCAGTAAGAGCAGCTGCGAGTTGGATGGCTTCTTCAACCATTGCAGGTTTGCTTCCCTTGACCGCGTCGTGAATCTGGGAGGGTAACCCATCAATGTACTTCTCGATGGCCAGGGAGACAGGTGTAACCATGCGGGGGACCAAAAGACTGAGTTCATGGAAACGGGTGTTGTAGTTGACGTTGTTCCCGCTGTCCTGTTTAAGGAAGTAGAACTCATCTTCCAACTTCTTCATTTCACTGCGGGGGCAGAATTTGGTGGTCATGAGGGCTTTGAAGTCGTCCCATGACATAGCTAAAGCAGCTGTTGCTCCTCGGTTTTGTTTCTCACTGTTCCACCAGGTCAATGCTCGTTTTTGTAGAACACTGGAGGCACGACGAACTCGTAAGTCGTCAGGACAGTCGCTGTTGATGAAAGTATTTTCCATATTTTCGAACCAATCGAGGAGCCCAGACGCCCCTTCAGTGCCAAAGAACTTAGTTGGGTTGCAGGAATTAAAGTGTTTGAAGGTGCACTTGGTGGCTGATGATCCACCACTTCCACCCTCAAATGATACTCCACCCGCGGCGAGAGTTGGGAGGATAGCGTTAACGACAGTAGGGAGCATTGTGGCTAGACCTTCGTTCAGTCGGGCGGTGTGTCTACGCTCAGAGCGTACCTTAGCCTCACGTTTTGAAAGTCTCTTGCGCATCTCACGTCCAGACATCTACAGGGATAAGATAAGATGAGTAAGGTTCAGTGTAAGAATTTTGAAGATCATCCGATTATTGTATATTAGAGACAAGATATTGAGGAGCATAAATGTAAAAACATAAATATCGATTTCAATAAAATGAGTCAATTTTTAGGAGTGTTTCCGCAGAAACTTTGACTAACCGAAATATTTGAAATCTTTTCTAGTGACTTTGTGGGGGCGTACTTTAGCCTATAAGTGAATGCTCATCCCGAGAGTTCCCAGGTAGGTAAACGGGTCCCTCGTCTGATTGGGATTTATACGAATTACCAGGCCTAGACAGAAAACTCAGAATACAGGCGCTCACCCTTCCAGATTGCACGTGCCCCGTCACTAGTAAAGATTTCAAATTTTCAGTGAGAACAGAGAGGTAGAAATAGATCTCCGAGGTGTGGATTTCACTCCTATCTCAAAGATGTATTTCAAAAACAAAAACATACGGTAGAGTGAAACTAGTCACTAAGGTGAGGATGTCACTCCTAGCTTAGAGACGAAGTTTCTTTTGGAGGAATGATTTCCTTGAGATTTGGACGTCTCCTATCTCGAATGGCAATTATTCCAAGATGTGCATAAAAATACAAGAAGTGAAACTAATCATCAAGATGTGGATATCACTCCTAACTTGATGGTTTCGTTTCCTTTTTGGTGAAATGTGGATGTCTTCATCTTGAATATGTTGTCACTAGAATGATGAGAAAGAAAAAGAACATTAGGAATTTTAAGAATAAGATCAAATAAGGATATAAGGGGTAGCTTAGTTATAGTCTAGGTTTGAGAGTATTTCTAATAACCTAGTTCCCTATAACCACGGCTCTGATACCAATCTGTAACACCCCGACCGATGGCGGAAACATCGGGATGTCACGTAGTGACGATTGTTCAATAGCTCGTGGACTAAAAGTGGTAATATAATTTAAAGCAACATGTTCATTACATTGAGAAATGGAAAATACGAATTGTCTTAAACAGGAAAATACACAAACATAAAGAGATTTATTCATTTAGGCTCTAAGTCCATGCCTAAGTGTGACGATCAACTTCACCTGAAACATGTACGAAAATAGTATATGGTCAATACAAAAATGTATTGGTGAGCATACCCTGTTTGAAGAGCATATGGAAAAGTGTTTCGCAATATATGTGCTATGATAATGTGATATGTAAAAGGGTCAAAATCAATCCTCAATAATCGTTCATACATCGTTCAATACTCGTTCACACATCGTTCAAGAAAAACCATAACATTGACCAAGGACTTAACTCGTTCACGTAAGTCACCAAGGGAAAATAATTCGTAGTACTACTCTTTGTTAGGTCCGGCCCAAAGGTTAATGACTTTGACAAATCGTTCATACAATTCACACAAAACATATCTAGAGCACATTGCTTGTAAATAACATACGTAAGTTTAGTAATAGTTGTACATGAATCACCCCAAAATTTGTAAAACATGAAAAAGGGGAAAGATATACTCACCTTCGCTAATGGGTAAGTTGGTACTTGTAGCGAGTGCGAGTGAGGCGAATCCCGAAGACTCAACCTAAGTAGTAAACGATCTAGTATAAGTGTTTGGAACTTAATCGAGTCTAGGGTTCCTAATCTAAGGCATCTAGGGTGTTAGGCCTAGGTTTTGGGGTTACTAAGTTGTTAATAAAAATCATAATTATCTATATTTGTTTTATTAAATATGAACGATTATATTGATTTATAAAAGGAGCGAAAAAAAAGGATAATTAACTTTGAGTTTGTAAAAGTGATATTTTCTGAGTTTATAAATAATAAATTTAACTCAGAAAATATTGGTAATTTATATATAAAAATATTAACTTAATTTGTATTATCAAAATGACATAAATTTGGAATAAAATGTAAAATAGTTGTAAAAATAAAGTTTTCTGTGAAAACTTCATCTTCTGACTTTAAAGGTCTGAAAATAATTTTTATAAAAGTTTTGGTGAATAAAATCTATAGATTATAGATTTTATTGTTTTAAAACTATTTTAATGGATAAAATGAGTTAAATTACAAAAATAGTTTTATAAAAGAATTTTCCTGTGAAAACTTATTCCTCTGACCTAAAAAGTCTTGGAATAATTTTTATAAAACTTTTCTTGATGAAAATCTATTTATTATAGATTTTATATGTTTAAAAACTAGTTTATTAACCAAAAATGTAATATAGTATGAAAACAATTTAAAACTGAGTAAAACTGATGTGGAAATGTTTATAATATGTTAAAATATATTTCCACCAATTTTTATAATTAAATGAGTTAAATTCGAATTTATATGAATTAAATATGATAAATAATACATAAATCCGAAATAATTACTAAACACTTTCTAAAAATAAAAGCTTTTGTAAAAACCTATTCTACTGACTTGTAAGGTCTCATAATAAATTTTATAGGATTTTTCTGATGAAAAATCTATTTATTATGTGTATTATTTGTTTAAAATTAATTTAACAAATAAAAATGAGATAACCTGTAAAATCATATAAAAACAGAGGGAAAATAGCATGATAATTATCCTAACATAATAAGATACATTTCTGGAAATTTTCATGTTTAAATTCGTTATATTCGATTTTCTATAAATTAAACATGATTAAAGCATATTAAAAATGATTAAAAATACTAAGCGGTTTATAAAAATTCCGAAACTTTTTCTAAAACTCCTAATCAGTAATATGAACATGTCTACCAAGTTTCATAATTTTTAGATCAGTAATAAGCAAGTTATGGCATTTTAAAGTCCTTAAAACTTTTAAATGTAAAATCCCCAAAAATGCCTAGAACACCCTATCCTTAGAATTTCTAATTGGAACCCTTAGAGACTATAATCGGCACAGCATTTAGAGGGCTTTTAACCTACTGGTAATAAGTAACTAATGTGCAAAAGGAATTGGAAAAACTCACGGTTTTGGTTGTCCAAAATGACGAAAGAAAACCGAGAAAAATGCGAATAAAGAGCTTCCAAATTCGTCGGAAATACGAGATAATAACCGGAACTCCTTATGCAGAATTGATAGACCAGCCAAGAAAGACGTGTGTGTGTGTTTAA
Organism: Ambrosia artemisiifolia; assembly: GCA_032199755.1. Classification (NCBI taxonomy): domain Eukaryota; kingdom Viridiplantae; phylum Streptophyta; class Magnoliopsida; order Asterales; family Asteraceae; genus Ambrosia; species Ambrosia artemisiifolia. The sequence goes on from CM063519.1 coordinate 55,788,527, forward strand.
TTGAGTTAACACAATCGTTTGGTGGGTGAATTGAAATGACCAAGTCTTGTGGGTTTTATAATGATCTTGACCAAAATTGGTCATAATTGATGTTGGATAAGCACGTGGGTAATGTCTTGGATGTTTAGAACGACCAGGGGACACTAGCTCAGGGCTAGAGTCACGTTAATTTGCATTGAGGGTGCGAATTTGGGGTGGTGCTCGAGGTGCCATTAACGAGGGTTTGAAAAGCTGCAGATGGGTCTCCCGCGGACCGCGGGAGGATTAAGAATTCCTCCGCGGTCCGCGGGGCTTATAATATTAATTCTCTGAAATGGTGATCTGCCGCGGAGCGCGGAGAGATCCTCAACCCTCCCGCGGTCCGCGGCGCGTAAGGAAAATCAGAATTTTTATTTTAAGCCCCCGGACTTGGTTTCTTTGCCTTCCGGGTTATTTTAGGACCATAACTTGCGATTTTAAGCGGCGGGAAAAATTATTAATGAGTTCTAGTGGTGGCGTAACATTACCATTATCGTACATACATGAAAATACTTGATTTCATTAACGAAGAAAAACCTTTTTATTGAATACAAGGGTTCAACATGACAACAAGATACAGTACAAGGACCAGACAGTAAATTAAAGAAAGTGTGAGGGGCACAGATGTTACAGCTGCTCACGAGCCGAGTTGAACCGAGTGGACATTTGCTCGTGCTTGGCTCATTTACAAACCGAACCGAGCCGATCGGTTCGTTTACAATCGAGCGAACATTTTTGGAGCGCACATTTTTTCAAGCGAGCGACGAGCAACGAGCTTTTGGACAACCATAAATTTTGGATGTTTTCTTTAATGTTCTCACTGCCTAATGATGACCGTCCGAGGATGACACTAAGTTTGAGGTCCGGTTGTCCACGATGAGCATACCACAGAGAACGATGATAGCGTCGTGGCATAGCTTGATAGCAGAAGTCGAATGATGGCGGACAACTAATGGGAATAGGAAGTCAAGCATGTCTTTTCACGACTTAGAGTTTTACAATTAAACTTAGTGTTAAGTTATCATTGAGTTGATTGTGTCAGTAACTAAAAATATAATTGTATAGAGGAAGGCTATTGTACAAATGGTTCTTGTCCTACAAATAACCCTTAACGTGAGAATTGAAGGAGGGTATTTTTTTTTTCTTTTTTGATTGTTTTTCCTATATTGTTAAACATGTAATATAGTGTTGAAATCTTAAAAAAAACAAAAAAATAAATAATTTTTGGTGTAGAGTAATTACGTAATTAGTGTTGTAAAGTAATTACATAATTACTATAGTGTAAACTAATGTATTTACTTTAATGAAATAATTACCCAAAATTTTTTTTATTAATCTAGAAAGTATGTTTAAGTACATGGGAAAAAAATTCTAAATCCCCCCCCCCCCCCCTAGTAGATTAAACTTATTTGTATTTGATCTTTACTTTAATTGTATATATGCATATATTGGGCCACACTCAATAGAGTGGTATGTATAAAACTAAAATTATACTTGTAATTAATATGTGTGTGTATATGTATATATATTTATATATTATATTGAGCCGAATCTAGTCGAGCGGACCCTTGCTCGTGCTTGGCTCGTTTACAAACCGAACCGAGCTGATCGGCTTATTTACAACCGAACAGAAAATCGAACGAGCATTTTTCAATTAAATTCCAAGCGAGCGCCGAGCGATTTGAACAACCCTATACATACATCTATAGATACATGTATAATACAAACCTTCTATAAAGTATATGTTTAAATAAAAAAAAGTAAGGGTTCAGAAAACCATTCCCTCATCAATGACTGAATCGAGCATCCACGTCTCGTTATTCACAATTTTCTATCCTCTGATGTCTGTAAGGTTCTTCACACACACACACACACACTCTCACTGCTTATTGATAATAATAATATTATTCGATTTAGGATTTTATATACAAATGTTCTAACTGACAGGAGCTAGAGTTCATACACAAGAGCTGCAGCACAATTGGATACAGACAGAATGTGTTCTCCACCACGCTCTCTCATCTCATTGCCACTAACTCTCCTCATTTAATCCTACCTTTTATTCCTCTACGCGGTAATTGATTGAGTTAGGGCTTTTTTTTCTAATTTGTTACATATCAGTTTACTGTTATGTATGGCTGCAAATAAACAGAACATTCATCCAACAGTTGTTGAACCGTTTGGCTAGAAGTTCGTTTAACAAACGCGAACAAGAAATTCCGCTCATGTAGTAAAATGAATGAATATGAACATAAGCCGTGTTCTTTCACCTGTTCATGAATGCTTCTTTGTGTTCATGAATGTTCATGAACATTTGTATGTGTGCATTTGCTTTCGTTTGTGTTCATAAACAAAGGAACATGAAAACGGACATGTTCATTTCTTAATGAACAAACACGAGCATATAATCTCGTCTTGTAAGTGTTCATGAACAGTTTGTGAACACATCTTGTTCATGTTCGTTGGGTTCGTTTGCAGCCTTGAGTATCTGATGGTATGATTGACGTTTGATTTGAATTGGTGAATGACAGAGAAGATCAAAGAGAAAGTAGAAGAATTCTTCGGTTGTGAATATGAGCTTTTTATTGAATTCACTGGTTTGATCAGGTTTGTTGGTTTTTTTATTTAAGTTGTTTATATTTTAGTATTGCAATTTATTTGGCTGACAAAATAGATGTTTGTGAGTTGAAGTATATATAGTATAGATTACAATACATGTGATATTGCTAACCATACAAGGAAAAAGAAGATTTCGTATTTATAAAGTTCCTTTCTAGTTTATAATTAGTTGCCTGTTTTTATTTTCCTGTTCTGGAATCAGCCTGATTCTTCATTTTGGTTTGCTAAACAGGTATGTAGATATTGGTGTTTTGTGTGTTTTATATAAACGTTTGGACAATTTAAATTAATTGAAAATAAAGGAAAATAATTGCAAAATAATTAATTCACACTGTTTAAAAACCGTGGTCAAACACACGGTTTGCCTTCACGGAACCCCTACCAGCTCCACCGGCGGCCGTGTTGCCATGGCGGTAGTGTGGTTACCGTGAGGTACCCGTGGCCTACACCGGAAGCGCCCTGTCCCCCCTAATACTGACAAACTTCTTTTATTTTAGAATGAACTCGCTTGTTGTAAAGTGTGTTCTTTATTTTTTTTTTCTAAATATATCTCAAATTTCAGCTGGACCAAAGGTGCAAGTATCGGCTGGCATAGTGATGATAACCGGCCATATCTGAAGCAACGTGACTATGCGGCACTTGACCATTATTTGTATAATGTCATTTATAACATTTAGAATTTCTTTTTATACATCACTTCTATGCTTATGTTTGAATCTCTTTTATTGCATTGATTTTTTACCCATAATGTTTAAGGCAGTATGCTATTTGAATAGTTATGGTGTGGATTTTGGTGGTGGTCTCTTTCACTTCCAGGATGGTGAACCTGCAACTTTTGTCCCCATGGCTGGTGTAAGTTGTACTTGTTCCATTCGTATCCTATAGTCATAGCTGCTTGGTATATGAAAGTTTGACCAAATATGGTTATGTATTTTGTTAGGATGCACTGATTTACGCTGCGGATAGCCGAAACATTCATTATGTTGATGAGGTATCTTAACTTTATTCAACAATTTTATGTCATCTTCAGGGTTATAACATATCACAGTTGTTTTTTTTACTTCAAGGAAAAAAATTAAACAGGTGAAATTAGAAAAAAAATCCAATTTAAGTCCTTTTTTTTTCAGATAAATCATGATAGTAGCCATTTTTTGAGTGTTTTGCAAGTATATAGCCATATTAGAAACAGATCACTCATTTAGCCTTGAGATTACGAGCCTATTAGATTTTTTCCCATCATTGATGACTTAAGCTGATATGATACGCGATACCATATTGCGTATAGGTTCGTGTATTTATTGTTATCGCGTATAGGATGTAAATACTTGGGGTTTTAGGCGAGTGAAAATAAAAAGAAATACATAACTTAGTACTCGCTATTCTCATGGCTATGTGGCGATTTGTGTGGAATTGTTTTGACACGACCATATAGAGGTATACCACACTTAGAAAAATGGCTGCTTTCATGATTTTATCTCTTCTTTTTTATCAACGTTTATTGCAGATTACACATGGAGAAAGACTCACTCTTACGCTGTGCAAGATTACATGTTCTTGGATATCAACTGTATTATGCAAATGCAAGTTTCATTGCTGATGTACATTCATCTCGAGATTTCTCTGACATAATTCTCGAACCATTACGTGTGGTTCGAGGCAATGATTTGTTTGACTATGAATTCGCCAACATCTTACATCTAATACAGGTGCCTAGTTGTTTCAAAGTTTACGTTATACATTTTCGGTAGGAGTTTAAAACAAGCGTGGTGAGCTTTCAAGCTGCATATATTCTTATAAGTACAGGGGGCGTTTGTGACAAGTTTTCTTAAACTTTTAAATGGTCGTTATAACTGAATAATGACGCGGTCATTTAGCTATAAGTATTGGGGATTAGGGCTATTTGATCATCTTCTTAATTCGTTTACTGTAATTTCCTTTCAATTCCTGTCTTGTAATCATTTGATAGTTCTTTATCAATAATAGTTGACGGCCATTGATTTCAACAGTGAAGCTTGAGCTCGAGCTCGTTTACGCTCTGTTCATTTGTGAGCTTTTAGTGAGCCAATACCAAGCGGGTCCACTCATTTATACCCTTAGTTTTGTTACGGTTTTGGGTAATCTTCTAAGTTAACTTGTTTTCATACCCTGCGTTAGGAAAAAAAAAAGTCAACATGTGTCAGCTGGCCCATCATATTTTGCAGGAATTTAATCTTTTGAAAGTGTGTGGTTTGATTCCGAATATTATCCCTTGTAATTGTAATCCTATGCCTTTTGAATGTGGAACAGGTGGTTCAGTTCTACCATTGGAAGTAAATACGGAGCCCACCAAAATCATGCCAATTTCCACATCACAGCAGGAGAACATTCGGCTTCTAACGCTTCAACTTCTGAAGGATCAACACCTAGCGGAAACAATCTTCTCTAGTGGAAGTTGTGGTGAGCGCGTGGAGCATGATTGGGTGAGTTTTTCCAATATGGTTGATTTATGGGAATCATATACGAGTAACTTATGGCATAATATGGTTTCAAGAATACCAAATTGGATAGCAAACCAATCTATATTCATTGAGCCAAGTGTAGAATGAATATTTTATTTCATCTTTTTGGTGTTCTTGTTTGGTATTTGAAGTAGGATGAAAGATTGGTAGCCCTTGAAGATTAGCCATGGCCAAATAGCTAAAAAACTATTTTAATGTTCTAGCTGTAGACGTGTAGTCCAAAATGGAGTAGCTTGGTCAAATGAACCAATAGTTAAATCCCCGACTACCGCTTATCTACGTCCACCCCCATATTAAACACATTTTCATGAACCGGGCTGTCAAAGGGGTCCATTATCCTCTAGTCGGAGTCTTTAGTGTAGTCGGTAGGGAAAAGAACAACTCCCACCAAGACTTGATGGTTCTGCCACTGTGGGTGGCTTGATTTGTTCATAGAAGAGTCTAAAAATTAATTATTAAATTGGTTGATGGTATTTGTTAGGTTTGATGTTGATGGTAAATTGGTTGGGTTCACACCAAAGGCTTGATAAGGTGTTTAGGGGCCCCCTTTGAGACGTCTGATCATAGACTGATTTTACCAACATACCATTCAGTATCTAACCTAATATCCATACCAGATTCATCATGTACTAAACATATGTTGTTTATTTATTTAACAGTCACTCAACCAATAGAATATTCCACTCCAATAGTTCTTGACTTGTTGTACAATGACCACTTGGTCGGACCTTCTACCTGAGATAGTCAACACCATAGCCGGAAAGTTAGATTTCTATGAAGATTCCGTCAACTTTCGTTGTGTTTGCACTTCATGGAAATCTTCTGCTACCACAACCAAACACTCGATTCAACATCTACCTTCTCGGTTGCCCATGTTGATGCTTGCAGAATCTGGCACAGATGAAGACGATGAAAATGAACATGAACACGAGCTGCGTAGGTTCTTTCTTCTTTCCAACGGCGGCACCATGCGCAAGCTGCCACTACCGGAGGCTCACCGCCAACGATGTGTATCGACTCATGGGTGGTTGCTAACAACTGGTGAGGAAGAGTTTCATGCCAAGCTTGTTAACCCGTTTTCTCGGGTTCAAATCGATCTCCCAAGGTTGTATATGTTTGATGAGTTATACTTTGATCAAGATGAATGGATGTACTACTTGTTTTCCATGAGAAAAGTTGTGTTCACATCACCAAACCCTTTGTCATCGGACCCGTCGTTTCGTGTTATCATCATTTGGGGGAGAAGTATCGGGTTTTGCCGGCCGGGAGATGTTTTGTGGACTCGAATCAATGGTTGGGAAGGGCATCTGTTCGATATTGCGTTTCATAGAATGCGAAAACAGCTCTATGTAGTGGCCACCATGGGAACAATCTACGAATGTGACATAATTAACGATGTTTTGTGTCCTTTAAAGTTGTCTCGAGTGACAACGTTCCCTGGAAACGAGTTCGGGTGTTCGTGTGTTCCGTGGGCGTATTTACTCGAATGGGGGTGTGACAGTTTGCTAATGGTCATTCGTGAACGTTACTATTTCAAGAAACATGATGACGAGTATGGGCGTTATGGACCATATAGGACTAGTAAGTTTCAGTGTTTTGTGTTTGGGCTAGACAATGGAAATTGGTCAAAAATCGTGAGTTTGGGGAACAAAGCAGTCTTTGTAGGGTTCAATTCAACGTTTGCTATCGACAGTGGAGAAGGTGTGAAGCCGGATTGTATTTATTTCACTGATGATCTTTATGAACCATACCGCGGTCTACCGGAGGGTGGTGGAGGGGACGTCGGGATATATCATATGTTAAACGGTAGAATTGAAACCTTCTTCAAGTCTCAAGGTTCGGTTTTCCGGTGTAGTCCTCTATGGCTTCAACCATGCTCTCTTCCTGTAACAAAAGAGATTGAGTAGCTGTTCGGGTGCAAATAATGTCTATGTTTAGCTATTAATTAGGCTACTTGTATAGGCATATTGTAAGATATTTGTTTGATCAATGTTCTCTACTTATGACGGTTAATCACAACAAAGCTTAACATCCAGTTTAAAAAATAATTAAAAAAAATCCAGGTTAAGTTTATAAAATTTGGATGTTAGTATAAGTTGTCTAGGTGTCACGCAATGTTCTGATAACACCAAATGCTTGATTGTGCAATGAAGTTAGTCACTTAGAAAACGCATAAAGGAGTACAATCCATCCTTCAAGAATCTAACCTCATATGCCTACCAGGTTCATTCCACAATGAAAATATACGGTAGGAGCTGAACGCAACATGATGGTTGTTATCGGCTCATGAAACTGACATGTGGCGTCCATTTCATCATCCACGTTAGCATCCATGTCATCATCCACTAACTGAATTAGTTCTCAGTTAACAAAGGTTCATTGTCGGCCAATAGATTGAAAGTTGGTATTGTTGTTGAGAATTTTTAAAGTATAGATTATTGCTGACCAATGGGTGAAAGTTTGGATTATTAAAATCCAATACCCCAATTAGTAATAAAAAATAATGTTTTGAAAAGATATATGTATTGCGCGGTTGAATAAATTCGTGTATTATAATTTATACCTATGTCAGGATGCATGTACACCTTCGGGATGGGTTGGCAAAAAATATGGCTGTTTGGTGTCAAAGTGAACATCGCCTTCCCCCCCCCCCCCCCCCCCCCCCCAGGTAGGTATTGAAAAATTCATCATAAACGGCATGTCCGTCCCAATTATACCACATTCTCTCTCTTTCTCTTGTATATACATCTGTCTCTTTGCTTATCCTCCTCTCTCTTGTTTTATTTTATTATATTAATTATCTAAAAATTGTTTTGGGATAAAAATGTTGCATTTTTATGGTTTTGGGTAGGCCTGTAAAGGAACCGAACGAACACGAACAAAGGCATGTTCATGTTTGTTCATTTAACTTTAACCGAACTTGAACACATTTTTATGTTCGTGTTCGTTCATTAAGAAATTTGTCATGTTTGTGTTCGTTCATTTAAATGAACGTTCACGAGCATAATAAATGTGAACGATTTTGCATTACTAAAAAAACCCAATTCCTAATTATTTATATTCATACAAGTTGCTAAAACCCAATTATGTTTATATTTATATAAATATAACTACTTATGTTATTAATAAACTTAAACGGACATAAATGAACGTTCACGAACACAACGTTTGTTCATGTTCGTTTATTAAATAAACGAACACAAACGAACCTCCCGCTTAACAAGTTCACGAACAGTTCATAAGCGTTCGGTTCATTTACATGCCTAGTTTTGGGTATGGGTGGGTCGTGAGCAGATTGCGGTTCGGTATCCCCTTAACTGTAACCCGTTTTATAAAACTTATCCTTAGAGACCATGTACTCGTCAAGTAACTGCTACAAGCAGGGGCGGATCTAGGTTTTACAGAACAGGTTCCCGAAAACCCACTCGGTTTGTAATTTTTAGTGTTAATGTATATAGAAAATTAGAAAGAAACCCATAAGAAAATAATGGTAGGAACCCATTACTAACACTTCGAGCTGCTCTAATTGTTTAAACCCGCCATCAGATGAACAAAGTTTCAGGTTCGATTCATGTTTCAAGTGTTTTTTCTTTTGTTTCTAATAGGGGTGTTCAGAATTCGATTCGGATTCGAAAAATTCGAAATTCGATTTAGTTCGATTCGATTACCAAGTATTCGATTCGATTATTAAGAATTCGAATTCGATTCAATTCGAATTCGAGTCCAGTAAATCGAATACGAATCGAATACGAATTTATGATTTTAAATTCGATTCGATTCGAAATTCGAATAAAAACTGTACATGTTTATTTTTTAAATATATATACACACATACACATTGTTATATACACAAATATACAGATTGAAAAATATAACTTTTAAATTTTGGTCAAACTCTAAGAACCCATAGTCTCTACAACCTTTACCATAACCATATTTTACATTTTTACCTTATACATCACAAAACTCTAACGAACTATACTCTCTACTATTTTTACTATTCCCGTATTTGACATATTGTTGTTTATCAATTTTGTAGATTTGTATTTTATATGTTAAAAATAATGAGTTTGTATTAGTTTTTAAAACTAAAATTAAAACAATTTATTATTTATGGTAAATTTGAACTAAATCGAATTTATTCGAATTCGATTCGAATTCGAGTTTCTTATTCGAATCGAATACGAATCGAATAAATTGAATTTTAAACGAATACGAATCGAATACGAATTCAGGTAAAAATATTAAAAATTCGAGAAATTCGATTCGAATAATTCGAAAATTCGTTATTCGATTCGATGAACACCCCTAGTTTCTAACTATTTTTTTAATTCAAACATAGGTAAAACCCAAAATCTTGTGAGCAGCCAAACAAAAACATACAGAACCAACAGCAGCAGCCACAAAACCCTCCTCCCCTTGACCTCTGCTTACCTCCGCCTCCTGCCCTCCGGCCCCTCCGCCGGCTCTTTTTCTTTAACTATCTCTCTGGTTATAGCCAACACCTCATTACATTCTTCAATAATCATCGTTATATTCACTGTAAGTTATTCATCTATCCACTAATTTTTCTTATATGAACTCCTTTTAATCTCTCTAATGAAGCATTCAACAAAGTAAGTAAAGTTGACCATGTAAAGAACATGAAATTGTTAGCTGTTAGCTGTTAGCGGTGCTCTTAATTTGTAACATCCCATTGTTTAGCTCTATATTAGCATGTTTACATAGCAAAATGATCGAAAACATTACTGCAACTTTCTTTTAATGTTAATAGTATTATCTTCATTGTACTACTTTACTTGATTATGGTTAATTAGTTAAGTACCACATGTAAAATATATTAATATGGTATTTATCATGAAACTAATTTTGATAAAAAGAACATGAGAATATGATAAATGTTGCTTACTAGAAAGTATTTCTTGAGGTATCATATATTCAGTGAAAAGTTTCAAGTCGTTTGGATTGTCTATTTTAGGGAAAAGCTAAGTGAACAAGCTTTGATAAAAAGAACACGAGAATATGATAAATGTTGTTTAGTAGAAAGTAATATTGCGGCTGATCAGGTTCACACTGAATGGGTTGAACAATATGAGCCTGGTGTGTATATAGCGCTCATGGTTTTACAAGATGGAACCAAAGACATCAGAAGAATTCGCTTCACTCTTAAACATAGTTTTTGTTAATAGTTAGCATAGCGCCCTTTATAACGAATGGCGTAGCGTAGTGGCTAGCGCTCATGTGTGGTTATATAGTTAGTAGCGTCAGATAGTGCCATAGCGGGAATAGCAAGATTTTTGTTTTATATATTTTTTTTTTTTGGTAAATATACATATAAAATATTTTTTAGAAATGAGTTGATTAGGGTAAAAGAAGTTTTGTATCACTTCATTACAGAGCATAACAAGAGGCTCTAGTGAGGGTGAAGTTTTATAATTTTATTAATTTTTGTTGTCTTTTTTTTTTCTTTTCTAAGGCTGAAATTCTCATTTAGACAGACATATTGAAATTATATCCATGTATTCCATTCCATATTCCATAACAGTTCTTTCCATTCCATAAGACTTGTGTTATTTGTGCAGGATCACATTGAAGTGGACATGTGCTGGGATGAGTTGGTATCTTGCTGTGGTAAAAGACATAGTTTTTTTTTTTGAACGGTCAACGGTACACACCCATAACGAAGCCCTGCACCCTTCAGGTCCGATCCCCGGCCCCCCCAAAGCTCCAACCCCTCATTTCAGAATAACTCTACTCTAAGTGGGATTCGAGCCTGTGACCTCCCAGAGTAGGAACCCCACAAAGTGGGTAAACCTTCCCACCTCCATTGCAACCACTAGGCTACAACATCATTGGCGGTAAAAGACATAGTTGGACAGACAATTAAAGGTATGTAAATACTTAAAAACCTCCTAAATTCTTATAGAATTATTGTATTAGTTATAGTCTTGTTATTATCGTATTAGGTATTTTGGGGATGTTAAATTTTGACCTGTTGAAACCTAAACCGACCTGAACCCCTAAAACGACCCAAATTGTCAAACTGACCCGAACCCATGTACCGACCCAATTATTTTATGTTCAGTCATAAAAAAATAGAGCATCTAAAATGGGAACCCCCCACGAATTCCGATTTCTGTTTTTGTTTGTATTAAAAGTGTTGGTAGCTTCTAGTCTCGAGCTGGAAAGTCTCATCGGTGCCGGACCAATTTTCTTTTACTCCTACTAGTTTCTCAAGTTAACATCAATCAACTTATCAACATATAACTTCCTAACCTTCCACTTTGTGTTGGAGTGGTGGAAGAACCGGGTGCCTCTTCGTGAGCCCCGAGTTCGATCCTCATTCCCCTTAATTTGGAGGGTGTGCTAATGAAGAGGAGAATCTTTGAGCCATGAGATGCGGAGGTTCGAATCTGAGGCGACCCGGTTTCATCCGGTTGTTACTCTAGCGGGCTTGCCCGTGTAGAGGCAGTACGGTTCCGGGCGGATGCCGAAGCCCCCACCGCACCAGCGTCCTCTAATGCAAGATAGTCTGGGCGAAGTGGAAGGGTTAGGGCCCCCAATGGTGGGGTGTGATGATCTCTGCCACGTCCAGTTTCGAAAAAGTCACCGTCCAAAAAAAAAAACATAATAACATCTTTAACAAATTCGCGGTTCCATAGGTTACATAAAATAAAAACGTAAAGGGTTGAATATGTCATCATTAAAATATACAGGTGTCTGAGTGTCTCTATATCATAACCCAAACATTTTTATAGACTATCTGTATCCTCACCGGACAACCCATTCCACCGTCCGTACAACCACCAATGGCGGACTCCAAACATCCACGTCTCTTTCTCCACAATTTTCTATCCCTCATGTCTGTAAGGTTCGTCACATACTCACACGCACTGCTTATTATTAATAATAATAATATTATTATTATTAGATTTAGGATTTTATATACAAATGTTCAACTCACACACACGAGCTTGAATTCATACACAAGAGCTGCAGCACAATCGGATACCGACAAAATGTGTTATCCACCACACTTTCTCATCTCATTGCCACTAACTCTCCTCATTTAATCCTACCTTTTATTCCTCTACGCGGTAATTGATTGAGTTAGGGCTTTTTTCTCTTTCTATGGCTGCAAACGAACGGGACGTTATACGGTTTAGTAAAAATGGACGAACATGAACAGACGCCGCGTTCGTTCATTTATGTTTGGGAATGTTTAACATCGTGTTCGATAGTTCACTGTGGTTTTAATATTTTATATTTTATTTCAGTACTTCAATATTTTAGCTAATAAAATACTTTATTTTAACTAATAAAATACTTGACAAATAGTAGTGTACTACTGTATATTAATTACGTCGCTTTTAATATATTTTCATTTCGTTAATGAACGCTTGTTTGTTTTCATGAACGTTTGTTTGTGTTCATTTGTGTTCCTAAAGTTTAACAAACACAGACACACTCATTTTCTTAATGAACAAACACAGACTGAAATCTCGGTCTAGTAAGTGTTCATGAGTAATTTGTTAATGCATCTTGTTCATTGGGTTCGTTTGCATCACTGAGCATCTGATAGTATTATTGACGTTTGATCTGGATTGGTGGTGAATGACAGAGAAGATCAAAGAGAAAGTAGAAGAATCCTTTGGTTGTGAATATGAGCTTTTTATCGAATTCACTGGTTTGATCAGGTTTGTTGGTTTTTTGTTACTGTTGTTGTGCTTAGTTGTTTGCTATAGTATTAGCGTTACAGTTTATTTGGCTAGCAAAGTAGCTGTTTGTGACTTGAACTCTTGAAGTATATCGATTATCAAATATGTGATACTAACCATGCAAGGAAAAAGAAGATTTTGTGTCTGTAAAGTTTCCTTTCGAGATTTTGATTTCTGGCTGCTTTGTTTTCCGGTTCTTGAATCAAACTGATTCTTTATCTTTCTGATTAGCGGACTTAATATTGCATTGCTATGAATGACACCTGTGTTGTTTTATATATTTTGCGAAGTTTTATCTCGTTTGGTAGGGTAGTTTGACAATTAGTTACTAATTCAAGTAGCTTAACAGTCGTATATGAGACCCCCGGCTTATATGAAAATAGAGCCGAATGTCAAAAAGTCGTATGCTATATATACTAATAAGGGAAACTCATATTTTTGGGGCCACGGTCACCACATGTGCAAGGTATATGTGTAGTTGTGCATCTATTTGTGCAATGGATATGTAATATACAGTTAATGATTATCATGAAATATTAGGTCATCCGCAACTGCCATTTGTACACAACTGTGAGGGGAGAGTGGAATCTGGATGACTGATCTATATTTGGGTGCATAGATGATGTGAACAAACTGTAAGTTAGAGAGCAAACTATTAGTTGAAGACCATAACTTAAAAGATAGGATTTGGTACCTCCCCAGTCCCCATGTTAAAATGGCATAGAGAATATAAGTTAGCTTTGTGGTTCATTTTACTAGAATACTAGTAAGGTTTATGCATGGTATTCAAACATTAATAGAGGGTGAGGGTGAGGCTGGTGGTGCAACAAGGTCCATGGGGTTAGGACTCAAAAGCAAGGATTAGAGGTCTGTCTTAGTATAAGGCAGTTATTGATAAGGTTATTTCATTATATTCATAGGTCTAAAGTTGATGATATTATTGCGTAAATGTTGGAAGTCGTACAGTGTATTACTTTGGGTACAGGAAAACCAAGAAATTTAAGAATATTATGTATTCTAACGTATAATTTATAATATCGACAGACTTCTATTATTTGCAACTTTTTTTATTTATTTCTGTATTTATTTTTCCCTAAATATATCTCAAATTTCAGCTGGACCAAAGGTGCAAGCATCGGCTGGCATAGTGATGATAACAGGCCATATCTCAAGCAACGTGACTATGCGGTTCGCACTTTATTATCTATATAATGTCATTTATAACATTTAGAATTTCTTCTTATATATCACTGCAATAGTTATGTTTGTATCTATTTGGTTGCGTTGATGTTTTTCCCATTATGTTTAAGGCAGTATGCTATTTGAATAGTTATGGTGTGGATTTTGGTGGTGGTCTCTTTCACTTCCAGGATGGTGAACCTGCAACTATTGTCCCCATCGCTGGTGTAAGTTGTACTTGTTCCATTCATATCGTGTATTATGAAAGTTTGACTAAATATGGTTATTGTACTTTGTTAGGATGCGCTGATTTACACTGCGGATAGCGGAAACATTCATTCGGTTGATGAGGTATCTTTACTTTATTCAACACTTTTATATCCTCCTCAAGTTAACACGTCACGGTTGTTTTTGAACTACAAAGAGTTGAAATTTAAAAATTTGAAATCGGAAAAAATCTAATTTTCCATGTTTTTTAGAAAATCATGAAAGCAGCCATTTTTTTTTTGTATTTTGGTGGGATTAATTGAGTATGATGATGATATACGAGCCTACCAGATTTTTTTCCCATCATTGATGACTTAAGCTAGTCCAAGGTTGCAAAAGGCGCTAGGCGGGCGGTGAGGTCCAGCCTAGGGACTAGTCGGGACTAGGCGAAAATTAGGCGGAATTAGGCGTTTTGGTATTTTATACGTATTTTATATATACACACACAAATTTAGGTGTTTTTTGAAAATATGTTAAGATATATACACATAATACTTAGAAATACTTAGATATATACACATAATACTAAGAAATACCTAGAAATACTTAGAAATTTAATAAAAAAAATAAAAAATACCACCGCCTAGGCCCGCCTAGGACCGCCTAACTGCCGCCTAAAGGCCAAAACGCCCAGGAACCCAACTAGGGCTAAATTCCGATATTTTGTTCAGCCTAGCGCCTAGGCGCCGCCTAGGCCGCCTTCTGCAACATTGTGCTAGTCTGATACGCGGCACCATATTGCGTACAAATTTGTGTATCTATTGTTGTCGCGTATAGAATGAAGATAAAGTAGATACACAACTGAATACTCCCAATTCTCATGGTATATGCCGATATGCGTGGAATTGTTTTGACACGACCACAGAGTTATAACACACTTAGAATTATGGCTTCTTCCATGATTTTCACTTCTTTTTATCAACATTGATTGCAGATTACACATGGAGAAAGACTCACTCTTACGTTGTGGTTTAGTCGGGATAAATCTCATGATGAAGATCACAAACTCATTTCATTTCTAACAAAAATTCCGTTAAACTATCCTGACACCAGTTCAAACTACCTACCATTGCCAGCCTCACAGAACATGTACTGGTTTCCTCCTGAACAATCGGCAACTTATCAATCAGGATTTGATATACGATGTGCAAGATTACATGTTCTTGGATACCAACTTTATTCTACAAATGCAAGTTTCATTGCTGATGTACATTCATCTCGAGATTTCTCTGAAATTATTCTTGAACCATTACACGTGGTTCGAGGTAATGATTTGTTTGACTATGAATTCGCCAAGATATTACATCTACTTAAGGTACCTAGTTGTTTCAAAGTTTTATAGTAGGAGTGTGAAACAACTGAGCTATAGCTTGGCTCGTTTCGTTTTGTTTCAAGCTCTAGCTCCTGTTGTGGTTTGATTCCGAATATTATTGCTTTATAATTGTAATCCTATGCCTTTTGGATGTGAAACAGGTGGTTCAGTTCTACCAGTGGAAGGTACCCGAGTTAAAACTACCTGAAGTAAATATGGAGCCCACCAAAATCATGTCAATTTCTACATCACAGCGGGAGAACATTCAGCTTTTGATGCTTCAACTTCTGAAGGATCAACACCTAGCAGAAATAATCTTCTCGAGCAGAAATTGTGGTGAGCGCGTGGAACATGACTGGGTTAGTTTTTCCAGCATAGTTGACTTATGGGAAACATATACAAGTAACTTATGGCATAATATGGTTTCGAGATTACCAAATTGGCTAGCAAACCAATCTATATTTGTTGACCCGGGTGTAGAATGTGTTGAATGACTATTTGATTTCATCTTTTTGATGTTCCTTTTTGGTATTCAAATTCTGTTAGCATGAAAGATTGGTAGCTGTTGAAGATTAGCCAAGGCCAAATGACTTGTATTTGAATGGAAGTAGTCTAGATTCTAATGTTGTAGCTGTAGACTTGTAGTCCAAAATGAAACCAATAGTTATGGACTAATAACATCCCCGACTACCGCTTATCCCCGACCACCCCCACATTAAACACATTTTTACGAACCAGGCGGTCAAATGGGTCCGCCATCCTGTAATCACCGGAATCTGTCTGTTTCTTTTTTAAAATATGAGATTCTGAGGTTTTTTCTTATACGAGTCGGTAGGAAAAAGAACACCAAGACTGGCTGGTTCTGCCACTGTGTGAGTGGCTTGGTATGTTAAGGTAATATTCATTAGGTTTTGATGTTGATGTAAATTGGCATTACAGGTTTGGCCAAATTGTATTTACTTCACCGATGATCTTTATGAACTGTACTGTGGTCTACCAGAGGGTGGAGGAGGAGACGTTGGGATTATCATATGTTTAATGGTCTAATTGAACCCGTCTTCGAGTCACAAGAATTAGTTTTCCGGTCTAGTCCTCTTTTATGGCTTTAAACAAGCACTCTTCCTGTAATTAAGGGAAAAAAATAGTTGTTTTAGGGTGCTAATGATGTCTAAATTACTTGGTTTATTAGGCTACTTGTATATGCATGGTGTGAAATGTTTGTTTGATCAAGAAATAGCATAACACACATGGTTTAGTTATGATTATGGGCCAATATAAGAATAGAAAAGGCCAGCCCACCTAATTAGAAAATGAGCCTTAGCTTTGGGTGTCTAAACTTTATCGACCCATTTAAAAGTTTTATGTACAGATACAGGGACATGTTTAATGTAATTCAAACTTTTAAGTTGATTAAACTCATGGTTGGAGAAGTCGCAACGCACTCCCATGTCGGTCGAATAGGGAATTGCAAGTACTCCGCCCAGACGGAGAGAATTTAGTGAGTACCCGTAGATTTTAGATTATAAAGAAATTAATTTTCGAGAAAGTATATAACATTGAATGATTACTTGCCAAGTACTCGGACGCCTAGACGTATTTTTACAGCATTGAATTTAAACTACATAATCAATCAAACGGTTTATGGATTTGAAGGTAAATTAAATTGAACTTTCATTGAATCCTATAATGTTTGGGCCACAATCCAAATTCTAATTTACATATCTTTTTGTATATAATAATTAAATCTTAAAAACTTAACCATTTAGATGAATTATATATACTAAATCACAGGTGACATGTCAATATTTTTTTTTTAGTCTTTGTTTGATTACAGATCTTACTAATTTATCAACAATACATTGTTGCTTATATGAAATTGGTTGAGCTGCACTGAGAATAGACGAAGAAATCAGATAGTTTGCAAAGTGGCATATAGGTTTGAGGAGTGTAAGGCGAGCCTGAAAATGGTTAATCAGATATTGTTGCGTTGTATTGTTAGTTGTTATGGTATAGATGGTAGAACTATAGAAGGGCGAAATGCAATCATGTAATAAATAATATGGTTAAATTTAGAAGTCAAAAAAATAAATAAATAAATTATAATTTGGTTACATATGCAGGTCAACATGCGGGTCAAATGGCAGTTAACTAATCCGCCTTTAATTGACAAAGATAATTGTAAATAACCTTCAAAACTATGGCTATAAATAGCCTTGCATCCTGCCAGTGTATGTATGAATGCTTGCTGTTATTAGTTTGATCAATTATATTTTGTATGTCTACAGAATCTTAGATTTGGTATCAGAGCTGAACGCTCTTAGGAGCAACCTTGTGAAGGATAAAGAAAAGCAAGTGTTTGTAAAATTGAAGCAAGAATCAACGGAAGATGTTTATGTGTACAGTGCCCGTGATGGTGCAGATCTGTCCCATATGAATGATGAATCCCGCCCTTGTCAATGGTCTGCGTGACCAAGTTGAGATAATTACAGTGAAGGCCTTGGAGAGAATGATCCAAATGCCACTGTAGTGCAATCTAAAGAAGACTTTCAGTCCCCGGTTGGGGGAATACGAAGAGCAATCAATTTAAGAGAAACACATGGCTGCAAAAGAACAGTTCAGAAAAAAGATATTGAAGAACATGATGTATGTATTCAAGTTCCATGTTTGTCTCTGCTGCAAACAGCCTGCGCATTTTCGAAAGGTATGTTAATTAGCCCCCATGTTTGCAAATCGGAGTTTCTGATCAAGGGTAGTGACCAGAAAGGATGGAACAAACTATGGATCGTAAGTTTGATAAAGAAAATCCACATTTTGGGTACAAGAAAAGATTGTTTAAAACTTGTAAAAATTCACATAGAGTAGAGACCCGAATAGGAGAAAATAAAATGCTATTTAAAGGAATCGGTTAAGTAGAAGTAAATTGTAATGGTGTTTTAAAAACTTTGAAAGGGTGTTTTATGTTCCTGGTCTTTATTAAAATGTTACAAGTGTTGAACAACTTGTTCAACAAGGATTTGAAATCACATTTGAAGGCACAATTTGAAATTCTTGATATTGAAAGGAAAACATCAAAGGCAATTGATGTTTATGATCTTTACATGGTCGTTCAAGCCATAGGAGGTTACCGGGTTGCATCTTGCAACAGTATGAATGTGTGCTAGTATTGTGTAACTCTACCCTCTCAGAATCTCTGCAGCTTATTAGTTTGGTTAAGCATATTTGTGTTCCCACCAAATCTTACAGTTGGCTCAATGGCTACTTTTACATCATCTTTGATGAGTTTGCCTCTGTTGGCCCAGAACACTAATTTGCAGCGGATGTTTAGACTAGAATACACACGACAACAACAGAATTGTAATCAAACAAACGAAAGATAATTGAATTGTAATGACAAATGGTTTCGGACAGAAATGTTTTGATAGAAAGATTATGAGTTTACAGGGATAATAGGATTGTTTGTGTACAATCTTGATAAAGAATATAATAAAACACTCTAATCCTATATATACAAATGAATCGGCATGACATGTTTGACAGTTAAGGTTTCGAACAGACATGTTGTTTCATGATTAACTGCCACCGGTTGATGTTTTTGGCATCAAACAAAACAGAAATAACTGTTAGGGGCATTCTGGTCATTTCACCTTCTGTCCCGCCAATTTGTTTTGTGTTTTGCTGCTGTCCCTCTTCGGTTTATTGACCCATTTAGCTTTCATATGTTTGCAGCCTTGTGATTCAGTCTTGAACCTTCTGTTGCAGCCTTGTATGTAACCGAATTGACCCATATGCAAATTTATCCTACCTATTCTAATGCATCTTACAACTAAGTTTGCATCCAATGACTAACATACTAAATATACAATCACAAATGCAGAAAATATATGTTCAAATGTACATACTAAAACATAAACAGAAAGTTATATTTACTATTCTAACAGCCTCAGCCAGAGATGCTTCTCGTGATTCTCTGTAAGTTAAGGATCATGTGGTTTCTCAGGTGCAATTTCAAACATAGATTAATAAATAGAACAAGAGGATAATAACATAAGAATTTGTTGAACACTACCTCACATTTATCATTCCACGCATGTGTTATATATATATAAACATATGTGAACCATTGCGACTGAATGATTACACCGTTTAATGGTCTGTCGGTTACGTTAATGCAACGAATTTTAACTGTTCGACTTACTGGAGCTAATAATTCCAACATAATAATTACTAATTATACACATAAATACATGTATATATAAAGTATAGTTTAAATTAACGTTGCTAATATTTTTCGCACAGTAAATTTGCTAAAAGAGCTACAAACTGAAAATCGGCAAGTTTAATTATAATGCACACAATAGCCTAGATCCTTGTATTCAAACATATAGGCTATTACTGTAATTTTGTTGTCTTGTATTGGTAAATAACTTCGTATCCAAGTGATGCATCTTCTTCTCCCTTTAAAACACAAACACATATGGTGTCTTACCATGGGCCCTTGTTTACATCTTGTTTAACTTGGTTCATCGTAATTAATCATCATCATCATCATCATCATCATCTTCATCTGAAAGGAAATCCAAATTATAATAATAATCATAATCTGAACCGAAATCCGACTTGTAATCATCGGGATCATCCTGGATGCCATTGACAGGTTGAAGAACCAATTCAGAATTGTAATCATTGGGGTTATATCGGATGTCATTGATAGGTTGAAGAACCAATTCAGAATCCACAACATCACTATCATATATCAAGCGTAACCCACATCTTATACATGAATTCGGATCTTCCCCGAACTTAAGTTCCACAGTATCACCTGCTTCCACCACAAGTGTTGTATCGTCAAATGGAAAAAAAATGATCTCCATGCAAAATTCAAGGCCAATTTCTTTTAGGCATCGACTTGTATTTTTTGTTTTATTAAAGATCTTAATAGTAAAATCCAATGCGCGAGTTGTATATAAGATGATACCACAAATTTTCTTGTCCAAGTGCATTGGTGCCACGAAAGATAAAGGGTTTCCCCTGTTTCGATAACTACACCAACCGGAAATTTCCTTGTTGTTCACTTCGAGACAGATCCGTTTACAGAAGGTTGATTCCTGTTACAAGCAACAGGATGCATATATATAATTACAATACACAAAAGAGCTAGCTACTTCTATTTATTAGAAAATTTGCTTATGAAGGATTGATTGCATACCTTGAAGGCTTTAGAACGAAAACTATAACTTGTTTGCATCGGGTCAAATGGCATTATACGTAACGACTCACACCCTTCTGCTTCTATAGATGTCAAGTTTGATGGAAGAAGTGGAAGCAATTCTAGCTCTGAACAACCATATATGTAGAGGTCAACCAGTTGGGAAAGGTTGCTTAAGCTATCAGGAAGGCTACAAAATGTGTTATATGAAAGGTCTAATTTCTTTAATGACACCAAATTCCCAATTTCAGCGGGTACTTGAGATACTCTGCATCCAATCATTGATAATTCTGTTAGGTTTGTTAGGCCTGTAATTTTCATGAGAAATTGAGGGTCTTTATATCCAAGCTTGTAGCAATATTTGAAGTCGAGGACTGTTAAAGATTTTAAGTCGGACATGTTCGAAGGAAGACTCGCCAGATTTCTACATAGAAATGCTTCGATTTTGTTCAAATTATGGAGTTGGAGAAGGCTCAGAGGTTCTTTTAACGAAGACAAAAATGGATGCATTTCCTCATCGGCTTCTAATATATTCCTGGTGTAAGGTGCTTGATTCCAGCTATAACTACCTGGCAGTGCGAGTTCTCGAAGAGATGATAACTTGATTATCATTTCCCAAGGGATCTTCTTTAACTTTTCACAGTAAGATAAATTCAAGATAGCAAGTTTGTGAAGGCAACCAATAGAGTCGTGCAACTCCTTTAGGTTTTTGCAACCTTGAAAAATAAGCTCCTCAAGATTCTCAAGGCCGTAGAAATCGCCGGTCTTCGTTAATTGATTGGACCAACTCACATTGAGGATTCTTAGCTTCTTGAGATTCTGGATACACATATATATAATAGAGTAAATATCATAAGCAACGTTACATGTGTGTTAAATGGGTGGTTGATAAATATAATGCTATATAATTAGGGCTACAAACGAACCGAACGAACACGAACAAAGCCCTTGTTCGTGTTCGTTTGTTAAGAAAATTATGTGTTCACGAACAGTTCATTAACATTTACCGAACGAAATTTTCTGTTCGTGTTCGTTTGTTAATTTTGTTCATGAACACACACGAACACAAACGGACAGTAATTAACACAAACAAGTGTTCATGAACGGAAACAAACACAAACGGACATATATTAACTTTTGAATAACATCGAATTCACATAGATTAAGACATTAGTTACATCCACCTAAAATATAACCTAATTGTCCAAACATATTTAGTACTGGAGAAGGGCGCTGGAGGTGGAGGGCATCAACGCTAGAATGTGGAAAAATATATTAGATACAAAAAACCGGTTTATTGATCCATATAGTCATATATTTACCTCATATATATTATTTATTGGGTATGATAAATAAAAATAAAAGAACATTAAAAAATTATAAAAATTAAAAACCTTAAACTATCGAACACAAACAAACATGTTACTGAACGTTCAAGAACATAAACGAACGAACACTACCTCTGTTCATGTTCGTTCAGTTATTAAACGAATGAACACAAACGAACTTCCCGCCGAACGGTTCATGAACTGTTCGCTGAAAGTTCAGTTCATTTGAAGCTTTATATATAATTAATAAAAAAAATTATGTTTAAGAAAAGATATGTTTTTTATGGTTGAAAAAATCGGTGTATTATATTAATAGAATCTATATCTATATATCTATATCTATATTAATAAAGGAAAACACTAAAGTTGACATGACGCTTAATGAGGTCATCCTCCTCTTTGGGTGTGCCACGTGGCATCCTCCCTCTTATTTCCCCCCAAAAACCTTTTTCTCTCTCATGTTTTCCCCACACAATTTTTAAACGTTAATAACTTTTATATACGAGTTTTTTTAAAAAAAAAATTACACCACATATTGTCTTTCCAACAAGTATTGTAGTGCTATACAAAAAGCGAAAAAAAACCCATCTTTTTGTTGGTTTTTTGTTCGTTCATACAAGAAAAAACAACACAATGTGTTCAGGTAATTTATTAATCATGTCTAGGCAAGTCATTAATCATGTTCAAACCAGTAAATAGGAATTCTACTTTCATCCGGAGCAAAATATACCACTCATTTCCAAAAAAAAGAAGTCACACTTTCAGTACTAACTTCTCAATCAAGCTCTGTAATGGTTGCTTCTGGCTCTACTCCTCATCAAATGTAAATCTTCTTTTTAATATACAATTTCATTCTTATTCACATGATTAAAATTTTTGTTTTCTCGTATTGTAGTACATTAATTTCTATGTTATGTCATAACACATATTTTATCACTTCATATTAGATTTGTTATCCCGGAAAGCTCCCGGGATATAATCTAGTAAAATATAATGTAATTTGTTAACATGTACAACCGTTAAGTAAAAAAATAAATATTTATGGTTTATTTAAAATATTAATAATTAATTTTATATTAAACTTATCTCGTTAATAATATAATAACTATCTTTAAGTAGGAAAATAATTATCCATAATTAAGTAACATATAAACAAATATTATCTTTAACTAAAAGATAAGTTTCCTTAATTAAGTAGAAGAAATAATAATAAGTATACATACTTAAGTAGGACAAAGAAGTGGAAAAAACAGATGACTCCAATGAAAGACACATGTCCAAACTTATATTGGTTTATTAGACTGTACAAATATCTATACTATATAGAACACATTTCATAAGACATTTTAAGATACCCAAAAGTTAAGAATTTTTTTAAATTTAATGTATAAGGTATAACCCTAAAACAGGGTAAATTAGTCTTTCAAATACTAATTACACTTTAATTCTCTCAGGTTCACTAAACTTGTGCTTATTTAAGTAACAATTACTTTTTTCTCCTAATTTTAATGCAACTTAATAGAAATTGTGGGATAGTTGCCTTAAAACAAGGGAGAAAATGTACCTATTATTAAAAAGAAAAAGTTGAGTAAGTTAAGGAAAATAAGATAATGGGAGCAAAGTATAATTAGTGTTTAAAAGATTAATTTACCTATGTTTTAAGATTGTTTACATTCTAGAAAACTCTTAATTTTTGGGTATCTTAAAATGTCCATAAGAAATTCAATATATATAGTATAGATATTTGTGTGTAGAAATGATTGTATACATTAGGGATGAGCATCCGGTCCCGAATACCGATTCCGAACCGAAAAAATACCGATCCCGTACCGAACCGATACCGAACCGAGGGTGTTCGGTATCGGTATCAGTACCCACATTTAGAGGTTTTCGGTTTCGGTATTATCGGTATCGGTACGGGATCGGTATCGGTTCGGTATTTTAAGGTAAAATACCGATACCACACCGGTACCGTACCGATACCGAACCGATACCGATACCGATACCGTACCGTTATAATCGGTATCGGTATCGGTATTGGTTTTTTGGAATTTTCGGTATCGGTATTGTCGGGATCGGTATCGGTTCGGTACCGATACCGTCCCGAGCTCATCCCTAGTATACATATGTACCAGGATTATACACATATGTACACATGATTACACATTATGTGTAAAAAATGATTGTACATATATGTATTTAGAAAAACATTGTAGTTCTACACATGATTATACCCATATGTACAAGTAAAAAAATTGTGTAGAGAAAATGTTTAGTTCAGAATAGTTCTCAATTAGCAAGTGGTTATCTTATAATCCATACCCTATATATGGAATTTAAGTATTGTGGTAAAAGTGTGTGAAAATTCGCCCCAAGGACCCAAACAGTAATAGATAATATTAGTTTCAATGTGGAACGGAATTAATATATCAAGCGTAGTCAAACACCAGATAGAAATAAAGTAATAGAAACACAAGGATTTACGTGGAAAACCCAAATCGGGAAAACCACGGATGGCGGAAGCCGAGAAACAACTCACTATAATTTGCAGTGTTACAAAATTTAGAGTATTTGAAAATATACACAGAGTATTTTTGTATATCTATTGTATATGTGGCTTTGAGTGTGTGTATTCGTGATGGTACTTAATGGTGGCACAATTTGAGAGAGGTGCTTCAAGCCTTATTTATAGGAAAAAAAACGAAATGTGAACGCCTGACACTTGATCTTCTTTAGGGGTGTAATCGAGCCGAGCCGAGCCAGGCTAAACTCGAGCTCGAGCTTGAACTTAAACGAGCCAGCTCGGCTCAGCTCGTTTTTTTGGTCGAGCTGAAAAGCCGAGTTCGAGCTCGGCTCGTAAATGTTCGAGTCGAGTTCGCTATTTTTTTAAATATTTATAAAATAAAAACCAAAAAAAAAATAAAAATAAAATTACACATATACATGTGTATTTTTTATTTTTCTAATATTTTAATGAATGAAACGCATACTGATAATATTATTTGTATAATTTGTGTTTTTGTTATATTATTTTTCATATTTTATTGATTAATTCAAAGTATTATTAAGTATATAAAAGATGTTTATCGAGCCACCAAGCCGAGCCACGAGCCAAGACCCCTAGCAGGAGCTTGACTCGATAACAAAATGACCTTTTTAGAGTCGAGCTTTTTTCGAGTGAGATTCGAGCGAGTTGCGAGCCGCAAACAGTTTGTACACCCTTAATCTTCTTTGGTGTATAGTTTCTTCACCAACTTTTCTTCCTCTCATTTTTTTACTAAAAATCAAACTTATGCGCTGATCAATATGCACCACACAATTATTACATACTATTAATAATCAAGTGTATTTGAATAATGTTTTATTATTTTTTTATTATTTTTGTTGGTATTTATATTGCTATGTTTGAGTACTATAAATAAATCTTCCAACATAGATGGTGTGTTTTTTGTTGTGTTCATGGAAGTTGGCCCGGTGCGAATCCTGCTGAGCGCCGTTTTATTTTTTTATCCATTATTCTCACCTTTTTTTTCCCTCTTTTGTCTCTCGCTTCTCAACCTCTTCTCTTCAATCAACTCTCTAGACACTTCTCCCACCCATATCCACCACCCATCATCAACGACAACTCCCGCCAACATCTCCGATTCACAGACTGAGACCACCACTTTACAACACACTACACACACCCACTAATCTGATGGTTTAGAGAGAGAAACATAGAATAGAGAGAGAAAGAGGATACTTCTTTAGCGGCGCTTACGATCACCTTCCCCGCCATCACAGGTTCGTTCTCTTCATCCTACGCCTATTTTAAATGTGTCGTTAATATGGGCATATTGTTATGTATTGGCTTTTGGGTGTATTGGTAATGATTATTATTTGTTGTTTGTAAGAAATCACATATTTGTTTTGTTGGAATATGAGTTAGAGATGCTATGTATGTCAATTTAGTTATGTTTGAGGAGAAAAAGATGTGCACACTAGGTGTTTGATGTTTTGTCTCAGTGAGTTTTTTTAGTGTAATGTCTGATTATTTAGCGGTCTAAGGGTTTAGACCTTATGGGTATGCCAAATATAACTTTTCGTTTTAATAAATAAATGTTAAACCATTAAGAAACCGAAAGACGTTTACCGTAGAATGGCAAGTAGACGTTTACACATCTGCCCGATTGTTATCGGTTGCTGAATCAAGGTGAGTTTGTTTAATTTTTTTTTTTGAAATTATTTTATGTTGGGGCTGTGTCTTTAACGTCTTTTGTAGAACTGATAGGACATGTCATTGTGTAGCCTATAAAAAGGCGTCGTGGTCTGATTTCGCCATTAGAGGCTGGATGTTCGTCTCAGTTGGAAGCAGGCTCTTCATCTACTACTACACTTCAGAGGACGCGTAGACAATCAATGTTGTGTCCAGAGCAGTGTACGATGTTGGCGCTGCTTCCAGTTCTGGTTCAACTGGTGTGCAAGAACTGAAGACCATTGTTATGTACATCTATTTATTACATTGATTTTGGTTCTTGCAATGAGGTTTGTGAGTTTTGTGATGCGTATTTTTGGTTTGTGGAATGCCTTTCCTCATTCCCTTTGAGTACCCGACCTCGCTTTAACTGTTGTTGTCGTGGTGGAAGGTTGGTACTTAATTACCCATCACAACCTCCTGAATTATTGGTCAGGTGAGTGACCTTTCGTAAAGGACATCTCCCAAGATCACAAATCTTTGGGAAAGTTCCCTTCCCAAGCGCCCGACTTTCTTTTTGGGTTTCGAAAAGCAGAGTAGCTTCAGCATCAACTAGGGTTGTGTATGACTTTTTGTTGGAAGTGTATTAAAGTATTACATGAGAAATCATTTTAATTTTGTCAATCAACAGGTAATATTTTTTTGGGTGGAAACTCACCTATTGTGTGTCTTTTTTTATTACATTGAAGTCCTAATACTTTTTAGCATTAGTATTCGATGCAATTTGATTTTAGCTTGAACAATTATAGTCGTAAGTTTAACTTCAACTTCAATTGGAGACTTGAGCTTTGAGTAAGGTTGCGACTTGAATTTTTAGCTTGAACATATTTACTTAATATAACTAGCTCTTAGATATTCTCTTAAAATGAGTTACTGACCACTATATATTTATCTTTTGATTTCAATTTTTTTTTCTCGAACTTGATTGTTAAAGTTGGATATTGAAGTTGATACATACTTAATTACATTGTTACTAACTTAACAAGTAACAACCCATGTTCATTACATATAAAGGTCTAATAGTTGATACTCTTTAGTTAACAAGTGGTGTATATGCATATAATATAATACATTTAGTTTGTTTGCTTTGTAGATAAGAGTCTACTAATGATTGAATTGTGTCTTTGCTTAATGTAGTATTTAGTCATTATCTATGTGGTTCTTGATTAGATGAGGAATGAAATAACCTGAAATTTAACAGCCACATATCATAATCCTTATCATTGACAATAGTATTAACCCACAAGACATCATATGCAGAAAGCGACATCAGCGACACGAACAGGATCTGACACCCAGACTGACCTAATTAGCAAAAAAAAAAAAAAAACTTTACGGGCGTTGTGAGCTCTTTTGTAATAAATTGTAGGTATAAACCAAGTCTTTTTTTGTAACAAAACCCGTAGGCATATGTATACTTATTTATTATATCATTCAACTTTTAGCATATGTTGATTTTGGACGATTCTAAGCAAAAGATCTGATTTTTTTTTTGTTTTTCTTTTAGCTTTCGAGTTTGGATGGTGTGGTGGCAGTAGTTAATGGTGCATATGGGTTATAACTAGAGGTGTACAAATCGGGTTTTTTTTAAAACCGAAACCGGTTTTTTTAGAAACCGGTTTTTTATTTAGGTTTTAAGACCGGTTTTTTTTAAAACCGAACCGGTTTTAAAACCGGTTTTTAGTCATTAAAACCCAAACCGGTGAAACCGGTTAGGGTCGGTTTTTAAACCGGTTTATCTTAAAAAACCGGTTTTTTTATTAAAAAAATCGGTTTTTTTTTTTTAAAAAATCGGTTTTAAAACCGGTTCATCCTTGGTGCTGAAAAACTGAAAAAAAAACCGGTTTTTTTTTAAATAGGTTTTTTTTTTTAACCGGTTCTTAAAAAACCGGTTTTTTTTAAACCGGTTTCGGTTAGGTTTTAGGTTTTTTTTTTAAAAACCGGTTTTTTTGTACACCTCTAGTTATAACCCAATGGTTCATATAACAGCATGGTTGCCTTATGTTTTGACACCATGGTTTAAAAAGGCTGTCTGAGGCTCGCCTCGAGGCTTACGCCTCGGCTGAGGCTATGAAAAAACGCCTTAGAGGCTTAGCCTCATGGGGGTCAATTGAAACCTAAGCCTCGGCCTATCCGAGGCTTCCCGAGGCGGTGAGGCTGTGAGGCGAGGCGTGAGGCTTAAGCCTCACCACCTAAGTTAAAATTGGGTCTAGGTGGTGAAAATTGGTTCAAGTAGGGTCAAAAATTGTACTTGGAACGAGTTCCCACCTCAAAATCCAACCAAAACACACATGTCCCTCTACCTTATTAACTTTTGGTATTTTTACATTTAACCCCCTCAATGTTCACTAGTTTACATTTGATCTCCAAACTTAAGTTAAAGATTAAAATGCTATTAAAACTATTTTATGATGTTTGTTTCATTACTAAATTAGATTTTATAATATCATGATGTTTTGTTTTATATTATATTGTATTTTTATGATATATACATATATATTTTGTTATTTTTAATAATGTTTTGAGGCTTACGCCTCAGTCCGCCTCGAGGCTTACGCCTCGTGAGGCTAACGGACAGCGCCTCGAGGCCCGTTTCAGCCTTTTTAAACCTTGTTTGACACAATGGTTGATGGTTATATAACGTGTTGTGCGTAACATACAATTCCATCCGACGCTCGCCGCGCGTTACAATTTTATCCGACGCTCGCCATCGCATTGCGCGGCGGGTAAAAATCTAGTTTTTACTAAAAATCAAACATATAATGGGCCGATCAATATGCACCACACAATTCAAATTGGAATTGAATTGTGACAATGATATGTTACGCCTTTAGCCCTTTGAGTTTTGATACTTTAGCATTTGGAAGAAAAAACACTTCAAAGATAAATACATGAAATGAAGGTATAATATATGAAATACCTCTCCTAGTCAATGGATTTCATATTTTATACATCTATTTTTTGTATTTATACTTTTTTTTCATATATTTATACATCCATCATGTATTTATACATCAATTTCATATATTTCTAAGCAAAAGTTTTAGCCCTAGTTTGATTCTAACGAACTGAATAAAAAATTGTCAATCTAATAGAATAAACCGAAGTGATTAACCAAAAATTGATTGGTTAATAAAATAAACTAACCGATGACTACGGTTTTTGCTTCAGTTGAGGATAATAACCGAACCGATCGAACCATGCACACCCTAGCAGTGTTCTTGTTTTATGCCATGTCGCGCCAACACCTTTTAAGTACTTAATTATATAGTTTAGTTAGTTGGAGTTAGAAAGTCTCAAATTAATCACCATCTAGATGTTGACGCGACTTGTCATTCATGTTATTGAATGGTGTGTTATTAATTGGAACATTAGAAATTAAATAAACAAACTCATACCTTCATTCCTTCCCAGAGTATTTCCAAATTGCTGTATTTAACTCTTATAACCACCACATTAGCCATGTCAATATGGTTGAAGCTTTTGAAAGGTAAATGAGACCACAACATGCATTGCAGCTTACAGAAAGACAAGGGAGATGCCATTTCATCATGGGAACTACCACTCCAAAATATTTGACCTCTATCATCATCAATACAAAGCAACCTCAAATTGCTCATCTTTCTTAACGCCTCTACTTGCACGATCACATTTTCTTCTTCATTACATACCAAATGAATGCTTTCAACCGATTTAGTTCCCTGTAAGTATACAAAGGAAAATGGATAATGGTATATATTTTTTCAGTATGCTATTTGAGTGTTAAGCCAATGTACATGCTTTATATAACTTTAAACACAATAATAACATACCGAACATTCAGTCAATACGCGTATCACATCACCTTTCATCCATAATCTAGTGCGTTGTCCCGGCTCATCTTCATTTTCTTGTCGTACAATTTCATTAGCCATTTCCCTAATTGCCCAAGGCATGGACCACTCATAGTAATCTGTTGTTTTTTCAACTAGACTTCTATCAACTAAAAAACGAAATTCTACATCTGGGAAGAATGCTCTCTCTTCATCCTGTAATACTTTCACAATTGAATTTATAGAACTAAAATATAATCTTTGATCTTCAAAGAAACAAGCAAGATCCAGAAATAACTTTTTGGTTCTATTAGTAAGTGGATCATAGCTCATCTTAAGCTTCTCATGAATATCACCATGTGGAATTCTTTTTAATTTTTCCAATTCACTTGGAAGTTCTTTCTTTGCACACTGTTTAAAATGGTGGCTCCAAACCTTAAGGACCAAGGGAATGCCTCCAGCATGACTGACAACTTCTTCTTTGAACTTTGTGTCTACAGCTGCAGCTATAAGTTGAGTGAAGAGTTTAAAAGACTCCCTTCTATTCAACAACCTTGTAGCATAGGATGCATATAGTATGTTACCGTCAGATGCATACGGTATGTTACCAAAGGAACGTTTATCTCTTGTTATAATGATTATTCGACTTCCTTTACAGAACCACGCGGGATTAATACCTAATGTTTCTAACTGCCGAAAGTTATCAACGTCATCTAGAACAATTAGAGCCTTTTGATGACTTACCAACCTTTTTATTTTAGTAACGTAGTCATTATGATCACCCATGATTGAAAACTTATGATTTCGGGTTAGACAAGATATGAACACCTTTGGTAACTCAACCTTCCAGCTTGGAACCTGACAGAGGTCATGGATATTTGCAAGAAAACATCTAACACTGAACTTTGCAGCAATTCTATTATAAGCCTCTTTGACAATAGTGGTCTTACCTATTCCGCTAATTCCAGAAACTCCAACAACTATAACATGATCTTTGTAGTCTAACCTTAGTGTTGAGATTAGTTCTTCTGTACGAGATTCTATGCCAACAGGGTGCTCTGTAACATGCAACACTTCGGGACTTCTTATCATTGCAAGTTGTTCTACAATTTTTAATAAGAATTCCGCCTCATCCCTGTGAAATCACATTGAGAAATTTATTCCATGTGCCTTTAATAGCTAACTTATTTCAAGGCCTAAATTGGAGTATTGGCTTGAAGTCCTTTTCACTAAAGAAAACTAAACGTGATAATCTGTGAGCTAAAATAGTATAGTTGACTACATTAAAAAATTGATTATATATATATATATATAGTTTGAGTTTGTAGGTCGTTTATAGTGAAAATGCGTTTGTTTAAGATTTTTGGGTAAAAAATATATCCGCTCAAGGTAGATTTTTCTTTCTTCCCAATATAATACTTCAATCCAGCTTGTGTTGTTGCTATTGAGGTTGACAGGCGTATATGGTTTCTTTTTTATTTATATGGGTTAGGAGATGGTTACATGTGACAATAGTGGAGAGAAAAACCTCTCTAACAACTAGAAATCGCGTAACGTCAATTAGAGGGCCTCCTTGCAACGCTAGTGGGTCAAAGGTTAGACGGGAAGGATATGGCACATGACGTTGCCTATGTTTTTCATGCTAAAACTATTTTTTTCATCTATTTACCGTTATTCAACTTTCATTTGATATTTTAATCGTGTGTAATTAAGGGTCATGTTATTTACACTGGGTTTTTTAGGGTTTCACAACTCTCTACGGTTCGTAGAGGCCTCTACGCGCCGTAGAGGGGTCAGAGCATTGAAAACCACATCTCTATACGACTAGTAGAGGCCTCTACGAGTCGTATAGGTGGGCCCACTGCAATGATTGACACCGGCCTCTACGAGCCACAGAGGACCCTCTACGGCCCGTAGAGGCCTCTATGAGTCGTATAGGTTGGGGCCCACTGCAATGATTGACACAGGCCTCTACGGCTCGTAGAGGCCTCTATGAGCCACATAGGACTCTTTACGACCCATAGGGGCCTCTACGAGCCGTAGTCCCGTAGAGGCTGGTACAAATAAGTTTTGGGGTGATGCAAATAGGAGGGGCCGTAATTAGTTACTAGGTTAATAGGTTACAAATATAACCCTATTACCGGTTTTTCTTTTCTTTTTACAATCACCTGGAAAATATAGACTTTAGTGATTTGAATTTTTTAATAAAAAAGTTATAAGTATGAGTAAATCAAACAACCCAAAACAAGCACCATTTTTAACTAATGTTTTCATAATCGGAGTGGATAACGAACCGGGGCGTTATAATTAGTTTAAGTTCTTTTAGAATTAATAAAAATAAAATGTCAATAATATAATAGTCTAGTTTTGTTGAAAGGGGGGACGGGGAACCACCAGATTTGGTCATGGATACCATACTATCAGAATGGTAACACCGTCGTCGGTAGTGCTGGTAGGGGTCCTGTGGACTTTTGCTGGTTCTATCTAACGGGATCCTTATCGAGAGAGAGAGAGAGAGAGAAGAGAGAGTGTCAGTGCATTTATTATTTAGAGAGAGAGAGAGGAGAGAAGGTGAGAAAGGGTATTATTATTATTTGTGGAAACGGTTAGGGACCGAATCCATGGATCGATTAAACGGTTATAGCTCGGTTTGAGATGGAGATTGGAGACGAAACAGAAATAGATGAAAACAATGTCAACACAGATTCGTATTATATCAGAAACGATTATAGACACTGCCATCGGTAGGATAAACATCTATCTCAGGGCCGGGGAGGTCGGACATGACCTCCCCCTTGAGAGCATTCTAAACACAAACTCACAATCTTTTTGAAACACAACACATGAGATTGCTATATATAGGCCCAGTTGGTTCGACCCTTCAAAGGTGCGAACCAACTGGTTCGACCCTTCTATTTCTGGTTCAACCATTCGATGGTATGAACCAACTAGGTCAACTCTAACCAAATACATTAGATCCATAAAATGACCTTATGGATCACCACAATCTCATGTTATACAACACACGACTCAACCCTAGTTTATTCGACATGGATGACCACACACAAAGTGTATCAACATTATTATTATTGTTGTTGTTGTTGTTGTTATTATTATTATTATTATGTGTAAAAATAATTAATTGTTGGGTAAAGAATCAGTGACGTGCTACCTCTAAAAAACTGTTTTAGTGAAGTGAATCTGTGAAGTGATGTGGCAGTGCATGATTGGTAGAAATCAGTGAAGTTGAAAAACTACACGGTAAGCGCTCCTACCCCCTAAGACAATGTATAGTGATTCAAGCTCTTTAGTGGCGTTTTCTGCTATGTGAATGTCACATCAGTAGGAAAAGATATAGTGGTTGAAGCCGATTTCGTGCTCCTTCCATCATTATATATATATATATAATGTTAATTTACAAATGCTTTGTGCTTCATGGTCTTGTACGTCATGCTTAACAAGTATTTTATCCATTAAAGGGTTGTATACAACGTTGTAGGTTGTACCCTACTTTGTTTTTGTTTTTTTTTTTAACCCTAATAGTTTTCATCTTTTACATTAAACCCATACACTTTTTTTACTTTGAACCATTTCCCATGTATCTGATAACAAATTTTTAATATTACGTTTCGATCCAATTTTTTCGAGTTGACGCGCCAGAACGTGCGTAATTAGTTCAACGTTTTTACCTCTATTTTTTCCATCGAGCGGCGACATTGTATTTTAAGTTTACGTCTAATTTTTGCGCATTATCACGCCGCAATGGGTGTGCATGGTTCACCGTTTTTACGTCTATATTTCACTCAGTTTTATTTTTTTCGTTTTTTATTTGTTTTTTTGTGTCGTTGGTCGCTGACAATAGTGTAGCATTGATGCTACGTAGTATGGTTTTATGCCCTCCGCAGTAACGGGGCTTAATGCTAGTTACATAATAATT
The DNA here is from genome assembly GCA_032199755.1 of Ambrosia artemisiifolia. Lineage (NCBI taxonomy): Eukaryota > Viridiplantae > Streptophyta > Magnoliopsida > Asterales > Asteraceae > Ambrosia > Ambrosia artemisiifolia. The sequence goes on from CM063519.1 coordinate 55,822,655, forward strand.
TAATAATTTTACAATTTTTTATTCAGTTATTTTTAAAATATAAACAAAACCTCATAATACTTAGAAAACATAAAATATTTTATTAAAATAGATAAAAAAGCACAAAACATTTCACTTTCTTTTTAAAGTGCATAATATGAATAAATTAGTGTTATGAACTTTTATGCATGATTGGTGTATGAATCGATTATAAAAATAATGACTTTGATTTTATTTTACTCTTGAAAAAATTAAGACCGTGAAGGCTCCATGGAAGTAAAAGTAAATAATACATGAAAGTAAATATAAACTAGAGTGACTTGGATTTTTTTAATAAAAAAATTAAAAGTATGCGTAAATCAAAAAGACCCAAAGCAAACACCATTTTAACTAATGTTTTTATAACCAGACCGAATAATGAATCAAGGCATTATAATTAGTTTGATTATGTTGACTAAATAACGAATCAGTGTATTATAATAAATTTGATTACGTTTTGACACAATCTTTCAAAGCACCCCGATCTACAAAACCCGAACTACTGCCTAGAAGTATTATATACTCCCACCGTCCCGATTTAAATGTCACATGTCGAAAAACACACATTTTAAGAAATTTTTTGTTTGTATGTGATAAAATGACAATAATATCCTCAAAAGTGGTGATTGTGTTTTGTCTTTTATGGGCAAAACTGGAAAGTACATTTCTATTTTTGGAAAGGGACATTTAATTTGGAACAAACAAAAAAGGAAAGGAGGACATTTAAATTGAGACGGAGGGAGTATTTATAACAAATAAAGAGAAGGGAGAGAAATTTTACCCATTTTGCAAGGTTAGACCAGACAATAGACCTGCTTCGTTCAAGGCTTTCTTCCATGTTTGAACTGTCTCTTGATTTACATTGGTCTCGTGAGCATGAAAAGCTTCCATAAAAGGACCTTGTTGACTTCTAACAACAGATGGTTCCACCTTATAAAATATCGGAAAAACTTTCCTATCATCAAACTTGGGCAAGCAATCCATAATATCAACCAACTCATCTAGACACCTTACAGAAGAAGCATAGTTTTTGGAGAATACTACAACAAAAATCTCAGATTCATGAATAGCTTTCAACAACTCTAAACACACATTTTGACCAACAGGGATCATGGTGTGGTCAGAGATGGTATAACTGTTGCGATCTAATGCTCCCTTGAGGTGGCGTATGAAACTGTTGCCGATGTCTTCAAACGAATAATTCAAGAACACATCATTCTTCGGCTTTTTACAACAGGGTTCATCATCGGAATAATCTTGATGCCATTTCCTCTTAGAAGATAGAGATGATGAAGTTGGATCCATTTTTGAGTTTTAAAAGGGAAGTTGTGTGTGGTTGCTGCCTCTCTCTATTAACATTTTAACATTTTATAGATATAATGTAATGAGAAAGAATTATCTTGGAAATTTCCTACATTTTATTTTTTCTAGCAATAACTACCCCTTTCGTCCATTTTTCCTTGGCATTCCCTGCTTGTAGGTATTTCAACGCGTTTTATCATAAGTATAACATTTTCAACAAATTATTGATTACCAATAATACAACCAACTGCATTTTTGTACCCCACATGACCGACATATTCAAACCAAAATCATACCAAAAGACATGTAAAATTCAAAATTTTTAAATAATAAATACATGAGTTCTTCTAGAAAAGTTGTGATGGTCATTGTTATTATTATTATTTTAACAAACAAACGGAAGATTTTATTATAACACCACCACCATACAATAGCATCACCCAAAAGGTCGCCTGTAGCTACATGGGCGATACAAAAGTTAAAGGGAAGTGAAGCGTGTGTTTGGGTGAGAGCTCACCCACGCCCCAAACACCTACCCACTATGGCGTGGGAATCGGCGTGGCCCCCTAAGCATGGGTTTTGGACTGGGCGTGGGGGGTAGGAGGGGGCGAGGAGGAAGATTTTGATTTTTTTAAGATAACCTTTAGAATATTTGAAACCCAAACCCATCCACTCATCTTTTCTAGGGAGTTTTAGACTCCACTCTTGTCACATGTCAACTCATGCCCCCAACTCAAGCCTCCCACTCTCTTTAATCTTAAATGAGAAATGATAATGATACAAAAGATCATTCATCTCTCTTTCCTTGTGAATATTTAGAACATATGTTAAAAGTATATTTTAAGATGGTATCGTTTTATTGTTGCAAGAGTAAATTCGTTTTTGAGTCCCCGAGTTTTGTTGATTTTAACTACTTGAGTCCAACATTTTCATTTTTAACATTCTGAGTGCTAGTGTTTTAAGTTTGTTATGGTTTGAGTCCAATTTTCTAACGTCGTTAACTAAGTCAGTTAACTATAAGGGTATCTCAGTCATTTTACATATAGGTACAACTCTGTAATGCATAATGTATAACGTACAAGTCTTTAATACATAAATAAAATATAATATATAATAATAATAATAATAAAGCTCTTTCTCACACACAACACACACTCTCTCTTTTTCTCTCTCACACACACACACACACACTTTCTTCTCCACCCATCTACCACCACCACCACCACCACCCCAAGCTCCACCTGCAACCCACCACCTGCAACACACCACAACAACCTCCACCTGAAACCCACCACAACCACCGTCGCTTCACCCTCACCCCCAACCGGCCACCTCCACCTAAAACCCACCACAACCACCTCCTATCTGAAACCCACCACCACCGTCGCCTCACCCTCACCCCCAATCGGCCACCTCCATCTAAAAGCCACCACAATCACCTCCTATCTGAAACCCACCACCATCGTCGCTTCACCCTCACCCCAATCGGCCACTTCCATCAAAAACCCACCACAACCACCTCCTATCTGAAACCCACCACCACAAAAAATTATTCACTCTCTCTCTTTGTATCTTTTCTTTTCTGTTTACCCTTCTCAAGAACTTTCTCTTTCATTCACAATCCTCTCTCTCTTGTATAACTCTCTCTCTTCTTAATTTTCTTCTTCAACAAACAACCAACTTTTCCTACTAACTCTCTCTCTCGTCTCTAAATTTTAGCAGTTCCCTTTTCTTTTCTTTAACAAAAATTTAAACCAACAACCCCAAAGACCCTTGTGTCCTTCTCGATTTGCGTGAAGGAGCAAGAACAACCTGTCGGTGACAGTTAGTCTTGGGTTTGGGTCGGACCTTGGTTTATTTAAAGTGACAGAAGTTTAGAGGTGGTGGTCGGTTCTCCTCCAACCGTTGCTTACGGAGATCTTCAGAGTTTTGTTTTGAGACCACCATTTTCTTAATGTTAATGTTACTTTGATTGATTACTGATGGGAGAAGAAGATAGAGGGTTTTGTTTAGGAGATGAGGTGAATGTTACAGATTCATATCTGTTTTCGTGAGAGAGAGAGAGAGAGAGAGAAAAGTGAGAGAGAGAGAGTGAGAGAGAGAGAGAGGTGAGATCTATTGTGTGTAGGTGTAGTTATGTGTGTATATATTAAATATTATAATATAATAAAGTATAACATTTAATAAAATTTATTTTTAATGATAGGGGTACTTTGGTCATTTCATAAACATTAACAGAAAAAATCTAACAGAGTTAGAAAATTGGACTCAAACCATAACAAACTTAAAACACTAGCACTCAAAATGTTAAAAATGAAAATGTTGGACTCAAGTAGTTAAAATCAACAAAACTCAGGGACTCAAAAAGGAATTTACTCTTGTTGCAAATATATTTGGTAAAGTAGTAGGGTTATATTTATGATAAAATGTTGAGGAACTGATTTTGAAGAACTGGGAACTTGAGGTAGTATGTGGAATTAGTTTGGAGTCGCAACTCATTCAATTCAAGAGAGTAAGGTTTCATCTTGTATTCGTCGTAAAAAGTTTGTGCTATCATTTGGGTAAGACTATGAGGTGTGGTAGAGGCAAGTCTTAGGAAAACTACTTGTCACGTCAGTAAATTGTGGGTCCTTCTCTTATGATAACAACATGAAGACTACCCAAAGGAATCTGATGGTATGATTGACGTTTGATTTGGATTGGTGAATGACAGAGAAGATCAAAGAGAAAGTAGAAGAATTCTTCGGTTTTGAATATGAGCTTTTTATTAAATTTCACTGGTTTGATCAGGTTTGTTGGTTTTTTATTAATGTTGTTGACCTTAGTTGTTTGCTATATTTTTAGCATTGCAATTTATTTGGCTGACAAAATAGATGTTTGCAAGGGATATTTAATAAATATTTATTAAGTGGAATCTTGATAGCTGATCTATATTGTGTAATTAATAATGACAACAAGTTGTTAGTTAGAGACTAAAACTTAAAACACAGGATTTGGTACTTTTCCATGTTTAAATGGCATAGAGAGTTGTTAGCTTCATGGTTCATTTTAATAATAACGTTTACGGATGGTATTTAAACATTAATAAAGGGTGAAGCTGGTGCTGCCACAAAGTTCATAGGTTATTTTGTAGGTGTAAAGTTGATGATGTTATTGCGTGCATGATGAAAGGTTCAAAATTAAGTTTTCTTTCGTGTTTTTCTCTTGATGTCAGACTGTAGGTCATGCTGCAAGTCGTACAATGTAGTACTTCAGGTATAGGAAAACCCAGAAATTTAAGAATATCGTATATTCATTTTTATAATTTACTAGCTTTTATCCCGGGAGTGTCCCGGGGTTGAAATATCTAATATAACATACTAAAATATCTAATATGACAACATAATTAATGATTTGCCAATACATGATTAATGAATAATAATAATAATAATAATATTATTATTTATTTTAAACAAATTTCTGCCATAAGTTATCATATTCAAATATAAAAAAAAGGAATCTTTGCCTATGAAGTTATGTTTATAAACAATCAACCAAAATCAAGATCTATCAATTAATTTTTAATTTGTATTTAATATAAGGAAAATTAGATTTTAATAATCTCACCTTTTTGTTGTTGACCAATAATAATCTCACATGAGTCTATTCTTCCCACCAGTCTCACCTTTTAATTTAGTTTTTCTCATTGCACCCGCCGTTAACTCACACTTACGTTGTTGGATGAAACTCGCAATTATAGGCGATCGTTCACCGGATTTGAAAGAGAAAATCGGAACGATAATATTGGTATGTTCAATTGTAGAAATGAGCAGGGTTTGATGGGTTTCAAGATGGTGTTCTCGTGGGAGGGGATGACTGGAACCGACGATTAAACCATCAAACCATGCTCATATCTACAATTGAACATACTAATATCATCATCTCGATTTCCTCTTTCAAATCTAGTGAATAATCGCCTAGAATTGTGAATTTCAGCTAACAACGTTAGTGTAGGTTAACGAGGGTGCAATGAGAAAAAATAAATTAAAATGTGGGACTGGTGAAAAGAATAAACTCAGGTGAATTATTATTGGCCAATGACAAAAATATGGGATTATTAAAATCTAATTTTCCTTAATATAACTTTCTTTTTAAGAGGACAACCCACTTTTTCTCTTTAAGGGTCAAGCAGGTGGTCATCACTAAACATATTTTATCACTAGCTTTTATCCCGGGAGTGTCCCGGGGTTGAAATATCTAATATAACATAATAAAATATCTAATATGACAACATAATTAATGTTTTTCCAACATATGATTAATGAATAATAATAATAATAATATTTATTTTAAACAAATTTCTGTCATAAGTTATCATATTCAAATATAAAAAAAGGAATCTCTGCCTATGAAGTTATGTTTATCGTTTGTGATTTATTAGTAGAGTAAAATATATCTGAAAACAAAACCCCACAAAAATAGTTGTTTTTTTTCTTCGTTTTTTATATAGCACTATGGTACTCGTTGGAAAGATAATAAAACGCTCGTTAATTTGGTGTAATTTTTTTCTTTAAAAAATCTTGTATATAAAAGGTATTAACGTTTAAAAGTTATGGGAGGAAACATTAGAGAGAAAATTTAATTTTGTTTTAAAATTATTATCTTTTCCTAAAATAATTATAATATATATAGATTTATTAAAAAACTCAAAAATTTAAAAAATCCTACATGATGCCATGTGGCACATTCAAAGAGGGGTTGAGGCCTCCATTGAATGTCATATCATCAAAGTTCAATTCTTTTATTATAAGTTATAGATTATAGATAATATTGACAAACTTCTTCCATTTTAGAATGAACTCGCTTGTTGTAACGTGTGTTCTTTATTTTTTTCTAAATATATCTCAAACTTCAGCTGGACCAAAGGTGAAAGTATTGGGCCATTGGCTGGCATAGTGATGATAACAGGCCATATCTGAAGCAACGTGACTATGCGGTGCGCACTTGACCATTATCTATATACTGTCATTAATAAGATTTAAAACTTCTTAATATATATCACTGCAATAGTTATGTTCGTATCTATTTGATTGCATTGATTTTTTTTCCATTATGTTTAAGGCAGTATGCTATTTGAATAGTTATGGTGTGGATTTTGGTGGTTGTCTCTTTCACTTCCAGGATGGTGAACCTGCAACTTTTGTCCCCATGGCTGGTGTAAGTTCCATTCATATCGCATAGTTATAGCTGCTCGGTATATGAAAGTTTGACCAAATATGGTTATGTACTTTTTTAGGATGCGCTGATTTACACCGCGGATAGCCGAAACATTCATTCTGTTGATGAGGTATCTTAACTTTATTCAATAATTATATGTCATCCTCAGGGTAATAACATATCACAGATGTTTTTTTACTTCAAGGAAAAAAATTAAACAGGTGAAATCAGAAAAAAAATCTAATTTAAATCCGTTTTTATTTTCAGAAAAAATCATGATAGTAGGCCATTTTTTGAGTGTTTTGTAAGTATATAACCATGTTAGAAACATATCACTCATTTAGCCATGAGACATACGAGCCTACCAGATTTTTCCCATCATTAATGACTTAAGCTAATATGATACACGGTACCATATTGCGTATAGATTCGTGTATCTATTGTTATTGCGTATAGGATGTAAATACTTGGGGTTTTAGGCGTGTGAACATAGATACACAACTGATCAGTACTCGCTACTCGCTACTCGCTATTCTCATGGCTATGTGGCGATTTGCGTGGAATTGTTTTGACACGACCATATAGAGGTATACCACACTTAGAAAAATGGCTGCTTTCATGATTTTATCTCTTCTTTTTATCAACGTTGATTGCAGATTACACATGGAGAAAGGATCACTCTTACGCTGTGGTTTAGTCTGGATAAATCTCACAGAACATGTACTGGTTTCCTCCTGAACAATCGGCAATTTACCAATCAGGATTTGATATACGATGTGCAAGATTACATGTTCTTGGATACCAACTGTATTCTTCAAATGCAAGTTTCATTATTGATGTACATTCATCTCGAGATTTCTCTGACATAATTCTTGAACCACTACGTGTGGTTCGAGGTAATGATTTGTTTGACTATGAATTCGCCAACATCTTACATCTAATACAGGTACCTAGTTGTTTCAAAGTTTACCTTGTACATTTTCGGTAGGAGTGTAAAACAGCCGTGCTGAGCTTTCAAGCTGCATATTTTATATTTATAACTATGGTTTTATATATAAAACAAGATATATTAGTTAGTTATACATATTGTAGTTTTACACATAAGGTGGAGATTTTTGAATGTTGAAGTCAACAGAAGTCAACTGTGAAATTCAAATAATAAGTTCAGGGTCTCGGCTTATATTCTTACAAGTACAAGGGGGCATTTGTGACAAGTTTTCTTAAACTTTTAAATGGCCATTATATATATCACTTAAAAAGCATGGTCGGTGGACCTGCTTTTTAAGTCTTCACCCTTTCACTTTTTTAAAGTGACAAATTTCACCCCTTAAGTTTATGATTTGACAAAAACAAGTTTCTATCTTGATAGAAATTATCCTTCTACTTTTTAACTTAATAAAAAGGACCTCCTTACTTTCTAACTTAAACTTTTGCATGTAATGCATTCTACTCCACACTTCTCTATGACGTCAAAAGTAACCCTCTAACTTTGCAAATTTCACATTAACCCTCTCAAGTTTCTAAAGTTTTGAACTTACCGTAAAACTAATATCGTACCTTTTTTCTTGATGGATTTTTCGATACAAAGTCGAGTTTGGTCTGTGGACCTGCTTTTTAAGTCTTCACCCTTTCACTTTTTTAAAGTGGCAAATTTCACCCTTCAAGTTTATGATTTGACAAAAACCAAGTTTCTATCTTGATAGAAATGACCCTTCTACTTTTTAACTTAATAAAAAAGACCTCCTTACTTTCTAACTTAAACTTTCGCATGTAATGCGTTCTACCCCACACTTCTCTATGACGTCAAAAGTAACCCTCTAACTTTGCAAATTTCACATTAGCCCCCTCAAGTTTCTAAAGTTTTGAACTTACCGTAAAAAAGCTTCACCTTTTCACTTTTTTAAAGTGATGCATTCTACCCCACACTTCTCTATGACGTTAAAAGTAACCCTCTAACTTTGCAAATTTCACATTAACCCTCTCAAGTTTCTAAAGTTTTGAACTTACCGTAAAACTAATATCGTACCTTTTTTCTTGATGGATTTTTCGATACAAAGTCGAGTTTGGTCTGTGGACCTGCTTTTTAAGTCTTCACCCTTTCACTTTTTTAAAGTGGCAAATTTCACCCCTCAAGTTTATGATTTGACAAAAACCAAGTTTCTATCTTGATAGAAATGACCCTTCTACTTTTTAACTTAATAAAAAAGACCTCCTTACTTTCTAACTTAAACTTTTGCATGTAATGCATTCTACCCCACACTTCTCTATGACGTCAAAAGTAACCCTCTAACTTTGCAAATTTCACATTAACCCCCTCAAGTTTCTAAAGTTTTGAACTTACCGTAAAACTAATATCGTACCTTTTTACTTGATGGGGTTTTCGGTACAAAGTCAAGTTAATTTTGCTTGAGGCTAAAATATAAATCGGTTTTTTTGATGGTATAATTCGAGTTACATACGTTTTTTTACTTAAACTGTGTTCCGAAACGAGACGGCTAACGTGTTTTCGTATGGTTAACGCATCACATAACGTGAAGCTGTTTTGAAGCGCTGCCGCCGCAACGCGCGGCCTACGACCATAATCTAGTTATAACTGAATAATGAGGCGGTCATTTAGCTATAAGTCTTGGGGATTAGGGCTGTTTGATCATCTTCTCAATTCATTTCATTTAATGTAGTTTCCTTTCAATTCTTGTCTTGTAATCAATTGATAGTTCTTGATCAATAATAATTGATGGCCATTGATTCTTATAGTTATTGTTTTCTGATATTAATTTCAACAGTGAAGCTTGGGCTTGAGCTCCTTTAAGCTCTGTTCATTTGTGAGCTTTTAGTGAGCCAATTTATGGGAATCATATACGAGTAACTTATGGCATAATATGGTTTCAAGATTACCAAATTGGATAGCAAACCAATCTATATTCGTTGACCCGAGTGTAGAAAGTGCAGAATGACTATTTGATTTCATCTTTTTGGTATTCCTGTTTGGCATTTGAAGGAGGATGAAAGATTGGTAGCCCTTGAAGATTAGCCATGGCCAAATAGCTAAAGAACTTGTATTTGACTGGAAGTAGCGTAGATTTTAATGTTCTAGCTGTAGACTTGTAGTCCAAAATGGAGTAGCTTGGTCAAATAAACCAATAGTTATGGACTAATAACATCCCCGACTACCGCTTATCTACGTCCACCCCCATATTAAACACATTTTTATGAACCGGGCGGTCAAAGGGGTCCGTTGTCCTCTAGTCACTAGAATTTATGTCGGACCCTTTAGCTGTAGTCGGTAGGGAAAAGAACAACGACCACCAAGACTTGATAGTTCTGCCACTGTGGGTGGCTTGATTTGTTCATAGAAGAGTCTAAAAATTAATTATTAATTATAGAAATTCAGGTAATATTTGTTAGGTTTTGATGTTGATGTAAATTGGTTGGGTTCACACCAATCGCTTGATAAGTTGTGTAGGGTCCCTCTTTGATCATATATATTGACTGATTTTACAAACATACCATTCAGTATCTAACCTAATATCCATACCAGATTCATCATGTACTAAACATATGTTGTTTATTTATTTAACAGTCACTCAACCAATAGAATATTCCACTCCAATAGTTCTTGACTTGTTGTACGATGACCACTTGGTCGGACCTTCTGCCTGAGATAGTCAACACCATAGCCGGAAAGTTAGATTTCTATGAAGATTCCGTCAACTTTCGTTGTGTTTGCACTTCATGGAAATCTTCTACTACCACATCCAAACACTCGATTCAACGTCTACCTTCTCGGTTGCCCATGTTGATGCTTGCAGAATCTGGCACAGACGAAGACGATGAAAATGAATATGAACTGCGTAGGTTCTTTCTTCTTTCCAACGGTGGCACCATGCGCAAGCTGCCGCTACTGGAGGCTCACCGCCAACGATGTGTATCGACTCATGGGTGGTTGCTAACAACTGGTGAGGAAGAGTTTCATGCCAAGCTTGTTAACCCGTTTTCTCGGGCTCAAATCGATCTCCCAAGGTTGTATATGTTTGATGAGTTGTACTTTGATCAAGATGAATGGATGTACTACTTGTTTTCCATGAGAAAAGTTGTGTTCACATCACCAAACCCTTTGTCATTGGATCTGTCGTTTCGTGTTATCATCATTTGGGGGAGAAGTATAGGGTTTTGCCGGCCCGGAGATGTTTTGTGGACTCGAATCAACGGTTGGGAAGGACATCTGTTTGATATCGTGTTTCATAGAATGCGAAAACGGCTCTATGTAGTGGCCACCATGGGAACAATCTACGAATGTGACATAATTAACGATGTTTTGTGTCCTTTAAAGTTAGTGGCAACGTTCCTTGGAAAAGAGTTCGGGTGTTCGTGTGTTCCTTGCGCGTATTTACTCGAGTGGGGGTGTGACAGTTTGCTAATGGTCACTCGTGAGCGTTACTATTTCAAGAAACATGACGATGAGTATGGGCGTTATGGACCATATAGGACTAGTAAGTTTCAGTGTTTCGTGTTTGGGCTAGACGATGGAAAGTGGTCAAAAATCGTGAGTTTGGGGAACAAAGCGGTCTTTGTAGGGTTCAATTCAACGTTTGTTATCGACAGTGGCGAAGGTGTGAAGCCGGATTATATTTATTTCACTGATGATCTTTATGAACCGTATCGTGGTCTACCGGAGGGTGGTGGTGGAGACGTCGGGATATATCATATGTTTAATGGTAGAATTGAAACCTTCTTCGAGTCTCAAGGTTCGATATTCGGGTGTAGTCCTCTATGGCTTCAACCATGCTCTCTTCCTGTAACTAAGGAGATTGAGTAGCTGTTTTGAGGTGCAAATAATGTCTATGTTTAGCTAGTAATTAGGCTACTTGTATAAGCATATTGTAAGATATTTGTTTGATCAAGAAATAACAAATCAATATTTTCTCTACTTATGAAGGTTAATCACAACAAAGCTTAACATCCAGTTTAAAAAACCATTTAAAAAAGAAAATTCCAGGTTAAGTTTATAAAATTTGGATGTTGATATATGTTGGCTAGGTGTCACGCAATGCTGTGATAACACCAAATGCTTGATTGTACGATGAAGTTAATTGGATATCTTGAGGTCAGAAATGTTTTTGGGCCCACTTAGAAAACGCATAAAGGAGTACAATGCACCCTTCAAGAATCTAACCTTATAATGCTACCAGGTTCATTCCGTAACGAAAATATATAAACCGTCAAATGTATACCATACGGCGTAGGAGCTGAACGCAACATGATGAGTACATAACAATTGGTGAAACTACGACCTTGAAATGTTTAAGAAATATTTGCATATATGTCATCCAACTATACTCTAAAGAGTACTTCATCATCATCATCATCATACTCAGTTAATCCCACCTATAGCAAAGCTAAGGTAGGGTCTGAGGAGGGTAAGATGTAGACAGCCTTACCTCTACCCCTAAGAATAGAGAGGCTGCTTCCAGTGAGACCCCCGGCTCGATGTGGTTTGGTATCAAGCCTTGGACATAAGGCACAAAACACTTAGCAATCGGGACAACCCCGATCGGTGCATGTACCCCTTTGTCTTTTGGCTATCAACGCCACCACATGATGCATGATTAACCGTCCGTCGTTTTTAATGTTATTTTCACGAAATTAGTAAAATAACGTTAAAACTAGTGCAACTTTACTTTTGCCCCCCGAGGGCCACACATATATACATTATATGCGTACACCGTAAGTGGGGCGTGACTCTAAAGAGTACTTGAGGAAGCCTAATGAAGCGGATATTATACGGTTGTTATCGGCTCATGAAAGCTGACATGGTTTTCTAGGAATTTTTGGTGGCATTGACGTACTGTATGTATTGGAGATGGAACAATTGCCCGTTGCATGGCTCGAGCAATATACTTGTGGTGATCATGGGTGCACCACCATAATGCTCGAGGCAGTTGCATTATGCGACCTTTGGATTTGACATGCGTTTTTTGGAGTTGTAGGGTTAAACAATGACTCAACGTCATAAAAGAAAAAGTAGGAGATAAGGTGGATAATGAGGTGGAGATTTAAAATGATTTTTGGTTATAGAACAAAGTGGATTTGGAAGGGTTGTGGTTTAAATTAATTTGGCATGATTATGTGACGGAACCAATCTTACTATTATGAAAGCTGTAAGGGCGTTTTGGTAGGTTTATACAATTTTAATAAACAAACATAATTAACGTGATCTGATATAAAATTAACACCGAGTTCATCTTCATGAAAGGATATACTTTATTATATTTGACAAATAGAGGTTCGGGTACAAAGGCTAGGTTTTGTAAGAAGGATAAGAAGGCTTCACATGTTGACACATGGCATTAGGTTAAATTAATCTTAAGGTTAATTATGTAATTGTATACATAGCAATCAATATTCTATTTTCAATCAGTTTTAATGTAGGAGAGATTTTAGGGATTTGAATTCAAATATTTAACCGATTAAACATTCATATATTTAAAAGTCTCATAGTCTATTTCTATATTAACACGAATTCTCTGAGAAAATAAGAAATCGCCAAGTCTAATGTGTTTTAACCCATAAACATGTATTCTATTGTGTTTTAACAATGCTATATACTACCTATAGTCTAATGTGTTTTAACCCATAAAGTGGTCTAATCCCATAAAGCCCACAACCTGATGTGATTGTAAGCCCATGAAACCCATAGCCTAATGTGTTTTAATACAAATAGAGAGTAACATAAACACATAAAACCCATATCCTATTATATTTTAATCATCAAACCATTTGAGAATCAAACCAACATAAACCCATAAAACCATAACCTTGTGTGTTTTAAAACCAAACCAAAAAATAGTTACATGTTGTGTTTTAACCCCATTAGATTTGTGTGTTTGATTGTTTTAGTTTAATTTAAATGAAGGTGTTTTTACATATATACCCCCACACCATTAATTTAGTTATTAAAATTATAATACAATTTACAAGTTTGCCACTCCTTTCATCTCATTCATCAATTTACATGATCTAATGACCACATTTATTTCTCACCCTTCTCACAAAGCACATCCTTTGTATCCTAACTCCACCCATACTTGACATATCAATTTTCAACATGCATCATACATACGATTTTAAAAATACAAAAAGCGAATTCCACTAGTATTCCACATCAACTTAGCAGCCAATAGATTCAACCCTAATACTATACAACATCTTCTTGTATAATGACAAGTTGGTCAGACCTTCTGCCGGAGATTTGTTAACACGATCGCCGGAAAGTTATATTTTTATGAAGATTCCATCAACTTTCGTTTTGTTTGCACTTCATGGACGTCATTTGTCACCACAACCAAATACTCAATTCAACAATTTCCTTCATGGTTACCCATGTTGATGTTTGCAGATGCCGAACATGAACACGAACAACGTAGGTTCTTTATTCTTTCTAATGATGGCAGCATGTGTAAGCTGCCACTACATGAGGCTATTAAGAAATGATTCTAAATTCCCCATGCAACATGCACATGAGCTATTCAGTCGGATTATCCAAAGTTTGAGGATTTTACCATTTCTTGTTTATGTTATCTTTAGTTTGAATTAGTTTGAATAAGTAGTCTAGATCCGTGTTTCTTGTTATTCAGTTTATGAACGTTGTAATGGTTGCCTATATAATGTGCAGCATTGTTCTTGTTTTATTATTCACAAAAAGCAATAAAATAAAAGCCTCATATTGATCCAATTACTATTTCATTCACTTGTTCTATACCAACAGTGGTATCATAGCTAGAAATCTGATTCCTCTCTTAAACCCACAGGTCCTACTCCTATTCCTTTCTTCAAAGGAGATGGATATGAGTATTGGAGCATTCGGCTGAAAACCATATTAAAGTCTAGAGATCTATGGGATCTTGTTGATCAAGTGGTCAATGAGGCGGAAACAGATGCTAACAAACTCAAGAATGCCAAGAAGAAGCATGCTCATGCTATAGCTGTCATTCAGCAAGCTGTTCATGATCAACTCTTCTCTAGAGTTGCTTCTGCTAAATCATGAAAAGAATGCTGGGAGATATTAAAAATGGAGTATCAAGGAATACTCAAGTGAAAGCTATGAAGCTTTAGGGACTGAGGAGAGATTTTGAGAATCTCTCAATAAAAGAAGAAGAACCAGTTGGTGAGTACTTTTCAAGGGTTATGAGCATTGTAAGTCAAAAACGATCTTATGGTGAAACTATTTCAGATCAGACTATTGTGGAGAAAATCCTACATAGTCTTTCACCTAAGTTTGATTTCATTGTGCCATCCATTGAAGTATCATATGATCTATCACTATTGTGGAGAAAATCCTACATAGTCTTGCTTGAGGTCGTAAAGAGATTTCCTAAGAAGACAAACATGATCCGGATTATCTCTGTGTCGAAAATCCATAGGCTGGTACATGTAAACCGTCTTAGATAAATTACCGTGCAGAAATGCATTGGTAACGTCCAAATGATGAATTAACCATTACTGAGATAGTGCCAAGGTTAACACTGTACGTATGGTGGCTGGTTTAACCACCGGACTGAATGTTTCCCCACAGTCCACACCGACTTCTTTTAACGTTCCAAAGTACCATCAGACCTGTATTTATGGCGAAAAAGCCACATACTACTAATAACATGCATATGTTCCTGTCTCGGGACAAGTTCCCAAGTCTTGTTTTTCATTAAAGCAACAAACTCGTTAGTCATAGCATCATACCATTCCGGTTTGGACAGGGCCTCATGTGGTGTTTTTAGGATTGGAACAATGGTGGAGGTGGTTAGGTTAAAAATTTGTTTGGGTTTTGTAATACATGACATAGCTCGAGTCCGAATTGTGCGGGTCGGGAGGGTGGTGGGACGTGAATGGGGCTAGGTGTCGAGGTGGGTTGTGTCACACCCCGCCAAGTCAGAAACACGGGATGCGATTTCGAATGATTTCCAAGCACAAAGTTCACACGAGCATTAATTAAAATAAAATAGGAACTTCCATTGACAACTAAATTTCACAAAATAACGTTAATTGTCTTAAGATAAAAATAATTTTATGAAAATGTTTGGATTAAAACAACACAACAACGGTTCAAAAGGTAGTATCCCATAATACTCGCACGCGACCCTCCCAAGTTCCATGATTCATGCTAATTTCCTGAAAAACATGCATGTAAAAAGTATAGGTCAACATAAAGTTGGTGAGTTCACGGGTTTGTATATAATGGACATGTAATCCAAAACTAACTAAATTACTGCCTAGCTAGGGCAATAATCAATGTGTGAACTGACATGAGCCCATAACCAAACCTTGACATGTTGTGTCTCGCCCATTGTACACTAAAGATAATGAAATAATATGAAATACAAGCACTCTTTTGATATCCGTCATCCGGTCAGAGCGACTGACCAAGAGTGGGGGTGTCAACCCAATAGATCTATTCTGGTGTTTCATGGCGAAATCCATAGCTAATGGTTACGGTATGATGTATGAAATGAGGGCTTAATGGATCCTGAACCTTAATGTCTCATGTTCACATAATAGTCATAATTGTAATTGAAAACTGTACGCATGTTTTTCCCCTAGAAAATGTAAAAACTGTAAAAAGGGGCCGTGTAAAACTCACCTGATGTCTGAATGCTAGACTGGACTGAATCTGAAGTGGAAATGTCTGGTTTGGGATGCCCTAAATTCAATTTAAAGGCAACTTAAGTCTATGTTTTGTCCTATCTATCATGCATTTGTTCAGCCGACTTGAACACCTATGGACTGTGTGTTTCTGTACCACAATCCATATGTGTAACACACTGTATGTGTTGGGAAATGTTCGTTTGTCACTATGTGCGGCTATTATTACCTCTTTATGGTAAAACCAATTCCTTGGTTTATCTCATGTTATCATATTGTACATATGTTAGTTATTTGTACCTAAAAGTGGAAATATTGACACATGTTTCGGCTAGTGTATAAAAATACCATTTTTATGTATTTTGTCCTTGTTAACACATATACTTAGATATTTATCACATGTTTAAAAGAAAAGCTAGTGTTAAAGCTAATTAACACATGTTTATGGCTTCTTAACACATGTTTATAAAATCACCTTTATGTGTATGTATTGACTTGGTGTTCTAAAAACGATTATTTCCACCTTTAATCATGTACGTACAGACACACACACACACATACACTTGTGTGTATGTGTGTCTATTCATGGGTATTTATATGCGTAGACATATACCATATGTGTGTGAACATACAAGTGTGTTAATTTACAAATTTCTATGATTAGTGAGGGCCTTGGTCGATTTTTTTCTGTTTGTGTGCTTCGGGTATAGGTGTGCGAGTGTGAGTGAGGGTCGGGTGACACCTATTATGGACCAATCATATGTAAAAAGTATTATAAGATGGTTTTGTGAACATACCACTATAACAAGTGTTAGGACTAGGAAGTGGTCGATCTAGTGCCGGTTCCTCCTCTCCACAACCTTCAATCTTCCAAGTAATGTAGTGTTGAGGCTGTTTGTGTGTTGTTGGTTGGAAATGGGGTTCGGGTGAGGGTGGTTTGGGGTCGGCTGATTGGTCTCCAAGGGAAAAGGGAAGTTTTCAAGTGTTAGTGATAATTTGAATGTGTTTTGGTGTGATCCTCTTGATCTCTTGTTCTCTATATATAGCCGAGAGGAATGGGGAGGGCCATGGATGATTGGTTTACAATTAAGGTAAGTCAACACCTTGCTTTCATGGAGTGGAAGGAACTAGTGTCCATTTAGGTGAAAGTAGTTGACCTTGGCTTCTTGTTTGCTTATGTAGGTGTGGTGTTCAGCTGAAATGTATGGGAAAGGGCAAGATAGTTTTGGCAAGTCAACAATGCTTGGATGATCATAGGTTTTATGTTGTTTCTATGTTAGTATAAAGGCCTAGGTATTAGAAATGTGTGGATAAGAATGGTGAGGTGGTGGTGTGTGTATATATGTTGTATGTATGTGTGTGTATAAGGTAAATGGGAGTTGTTTCCATCAATGTATATACACATATGTATATAGCCAACTTTGGGACTTGAAATGAGAATACTACGATAGTCAACCAAGCATGGAAATATGTAATAGGTTTGCTAGGGTCCTAAAATGGTGTCATGTATGGTGATGGATGTTTTGGAAGCTTACGTTGGTCTTGTGCATGTGTGTCGTGATATATGTATATTTATATTTATATTGTAGATAAGATGTTCAATCAAGAGACTTATGCATGTGTGTGATTGCGAAGACATACGTAGAGATATACATGTGTGGGGATGGACTTTTGTTGATACAAGCATTCATACACATGTATATACATATCGCATACATATATACATAGATAAGTAGTCTTGAGATTTGTTTAATATTTACCTATCTATGTGTGTTCATAGGTGTTTAGTTATCGAATGATGTCTATGTACACATGTTAATTGACATTGCAACATGCTTGTGATCATATGGATATATATGTGTATATATTCACACACATATATATATATATATATTTATATGGCCGAATTAGGTTTATAAATTGGCACATTGTTCGTCGTTTGTACTAGTTTCCCATGGATTTTACGTTGGGTGATCTATTGTTGTTGAACATTGTTTGTTTTTGTTCTTGTCGGGGCAACAAATTGGAATCTTGTGCTCAATTGCATGGATTCCCACAACTAGGGTTTTGCATGGATTTCCTTAAATCTAACATGAATTATGTGACTAGTTGGAATCATGTATTAACTAGTGTGTCTACTGTTAGACTGCATGCCTCAGGATTGACTTATTGGAACCCTATATGGCTCAATTACGATGAAATAGATGACATCTAATGCTATGCACAATGTATATGTGTAAGTGAGTGTACGGTTATGACCTGTGATTTCGACAGGTGTCACAGGTTGGGTTGGTTATGGGGTCGGAGATGATATAGATTCGGGCAGGTGATAAAGTTGGTCAGGGGTCAAATTGGTGGAGTGTAGCAATGGGGTTGTGGTTGGGATGGGGGAAGGGGGAGTGGGTGTTAGGCCGCGGGGTTGGGCCTGAGGTGGGCTGGATGAGTGGGGTGAGGTAGGGTTAGTGAAAGGCTGTTGTTGTGGGTTGTTGTTTTGGGTAGTAGGGGGTCGGTGGGCTACCAGTAGGTGTGGATGGGTGGGATCGTCGAGAAAGGTGTAGTTTTGTAAGGCGGGTTTCAGCTTTTTGGCGAAGGGGAAAAATAGTTTCGCCAAAAAGAACGTGATGATTAATGGTGATTTTATTAGTTTTGAAGTCTAAGCATTTGTAACCTTGGTGATTTGGTGGGTAACCAAGGAAGACGCAAGGGGTGGAGCGGAATTCTAATTTGTGAATGTTGGTGTGTGGAATGAATGGGTAGCATAAATAGCCGAACACTCGAAGATGGTCTTATGTGGGAAGGCATTTATAAAGGTGTTGGGTGGGTGTTTGAAAGTTATGTATTTTGGTCGGAATGATGTTGTGAAGGTAGGTTATGGTTTCAAGGGCATGTGGCCAGTAAGTGTTTGGCATAGAGGAGTGGGCCAGGAGTGTTCGGGTGAGGTTGTTAATGGTTCTAATTTTCCGCTCCGATTTTCCATTTTGTAATGAAGTGTGAGGGCAGGAAAAGCGGAATTGCATCATGTTTTGGTTACAAAAGTTGTTGAATTGATAATTAGCATATTTACGACCATTGACACACTGAAGTTGTTTGATTTTAGCCCCAAATTGTGTTTTAATAAAGGTCGTAAATTGAGTGAACGTTATAAAAACATCGGATTTATGGGTAATTGGATATGTCCATAGAAATATAGTGTAATCGTCTAGGAACAAAACATAATACCGTTGTCCCCCATTACTAATTATGGAAGAGGTCCAAACATCACTGTGCATAAGATCAAATGGCATAAAAGTACTTGTAATAGAATTAGAAAAAGGAAGACGAGTATGTTTTCCAAAAATACAAGTAGAACAAACTTTATTGTGTAAACTATGACATTTAATAAATTTAGAACTTTTTAAAAGTTTGCAAAATAGCTAGTCGAGGGTGCCCGAGCCGTTGATGCCAAGTGTCTTGTGAAATAGGTGCAAAGGTAGAGGCGGTGTTTAGATTGGTGATGTTGGACGGGCTGAGAGTGTAGAGGTCCCCGAGCTATTGGAATAAGTTTCTTGGTCTGAAGATCCTTCACAGTAAAACCATAAGGGTCAAATTCTATAGATAATTGGTTATCAATGGTAAAACGACGTACATAAATTAAGTTCGTAACGAGGTTTGGTGCATATAGGGAATTTTTTAGTTTAAATGGTGGGAAAGGTGAGGGTAAGGTTATGTCACCCTGTCCAAAGTACCGGAATAGTTTTACCATCACCAACTATAATATTACGAATAATGCTAGAATTAAAAATAGACGAAAATTTGTTAGATTGAGGAGACATTGTACCTGAGGCGCCCGTATCCATAGCCCAAGACTGGTCATTGTGATGCATGCCAGGTTATATAGTGCCTGAGCTATGTCAGTCGGCGAGTAGGCAGCCGAATACGATTGGGCCGACTGGTTCGCTGCTAGTCTGGGTCTGAGAACTCCTGGGCCTGAGTTATTGGATTGGGTCGGGCCTGTGAGATAGGTACATGGAGAAGGAAGAGGAGCCCACTATTGATACTATTGTTGTTGGTTGTTGGATTCGGCCGGCCGCGTCCACGGCCACCGCCTCGGCCACGTGGTCAGTTGTCATAAGACGAACGGAGTTGGGGTGTGGAGCGAGAGGAGGAGTTTTCAGTGGTGGTATTTAAGGCGGTTCCGGCGATTTGGGAGGAGAGTTTAGCTTGGGCGTTTTTGTGGTCTTCCACTTGACAAAGACGGGACAATGTACTGTAGAAATCAGGTAGAGGTTGTGTTTGCTGAAGAATAAGATAGAAGCTCTCATATTGGTCCGTCAAATCGGTGAGGATTTGTAGGACGAGTTGGTTTTCGAATATGTTAGAGCCAAGGCTAGCCAATTGGTCATAAAATAGCTTCATGGTTTGGTAGTAGGCGGCCATGTTAGGGAATTGTTCTAGACGGGTATTGAAAAATTTGTTTTGTAGGGTGATTGTGCGGGAAGCTTGGTTATCAAGGAACAAGTTTTTGAGGCGACACCAAAGTGTTGGTTATCAAGATGGTGTGAACAAGATCTTGAGTGATGGTGCCGTAGATCCATTGTAAAACAATGAAATCAATACGACCCATGACTCAAGATGGGGTGGTTTGGCCAGTTCTATATCTTTTTTAGTGGAGGAAGATGAGGTGGCGGCACGGGGTTGAAGGTGATCATAAACTTCAAAGGCTTTGCAGTCGATGGTGAATAGTTTGGCCCAGGTGTTGTAGTGGTTGGTTTGACTGTCAAGGATGATGGGGATGAAGTTTTTGATGTTAGTAACCGTGACTGCGGGATGAATAGAGGAGGAGGTCATTAGTTGATTCAAAAGAAGAAGGAGAGTCGACCGAATGAAAAGAAAATAATCAGGCAGGAGGAAGTATGCGACGAAAAGAGAAGAGAAAAGAAAAAAAACTAGGGTTTAGGCTCTGATACCATTAAGAATGTTATGTATCAATGCTTGATTATTCTCATTGATTGATGAGGTTTATATACGAAATACAATCTCTTGAATTAGGGAAGAGATAATCACAATAATAGTTACATAACTAGGGTGTTTCCCCCACGTTGCAGGGACGTAGTTTTTAAAAACGTGCATCACAAATCTGTCTATGTAAACCAAATATCCGTTTTCTCAACACTCAAAACCCAATGAAGGAAATCCCAAAAACCAATGAAGTGTGGAATGTAGTTAATAGTTTCCTATATTCACAACAAATGTAACAGGGTTTTGAGGCTTATGGCCAAAGAACAGTAAGCGTTTAAGGAAGTCACACGTATTAGAAAATTGTGCGTACAATATAAATAAAAATCTAAATAAGAAGACAGTTATTAGTATAATGAAATTCAATACAAAAGCCAACGATTAATAGCCAGGAATATTACATTATAAAATTGATATCATACAGCATACAACTACGTATACATTAAAGTGTAGGGCGAGCTTAGTCTACGACACGTGCTTTTGGGGGCTGAAGTTGTCACACCGTTTAGTAGGGTAGGAAGAGGTACTTCACTTGGCTCTACATTATGGTTTACTGATGATAACGTATGTTTTTTCTACTTTGCATTGTGGGTCAATGTTGCCATCACATCTTTCTTCACTCCTACATCTTCAGAAGCTACTTTAGATGTTGCATATCACAATCCGAATATATAAGAGCATAGTTTAATTTCTTTGATAGGCAATTATATTTCCTAGCGAAATGCATACAGCCAATAGTAAACGTTTTATGTAGAAGTAACAATTCTAAAAAAATTGCATGAATTATTATGATTATAATGAACCCACATCATTTAAAAAAAATATTTTACCTTGCTCGTCATGTTTCATGAGTTGTTACAGCTTGGAGAAGAATCCAGAGTCGCCATGTATTTTAATTCGAGGAATTGATATCTTTCTAAACAGCGAATGTAAGTCCTCATTATGTGCATGTTTGTTGCGCGAGTTTGGCATACAATATATAAGTTTAGGTCCTGAGATTTGTCCACCTTGCAAAATTTCCTAAACAACGAAAATGTTAGAAAATTCTATTAATATTATGTATGTAAAATATGTTAAAAAAAATAAACTAACCTTCATCATATTCCAAAAGTTGTTACTACTTGGAGATGAATCAAGAACTGCCTCATACTTTATATTCCAACACTTGTTAGTGATTGGAGATGAACCAAGAACTGCCTTATAGGTATGGTTTGCTATTATTGTATGACTTGGTACATATGAAAGTTGCGTTGGTAGCCAAGTAGATATCTCTAACCTTGCATCCAATGTATAAAGAAAACTAAACAGTCGTCCGCCGCGCGAGCTTAGCCTACGATACGTGACCCCAGGAGCTAAGAATGTTACGCCAGTCTACAAAATTTTCCAAACAACAGAGACCAAATAAAAGTTTATTAATCTTTTGCATAATACAAAGTAAAAAGTCAGTCGCTACATACGCCCACATTTATGGACCTCATTGCCAAGACCAATGTGATGATCATCAACGCCGTTCAGGGGAAAATGGACCTTGTTGGCAACACCGATGGCATTTCCATTAGCAACATGAATTGTAAATCTGGCGGAAGGTAATATAGAAGAAAGAATGTAAGATGGATACTAACATTATCATCCTACACGTACCATTTTAATTGATGTCACATCATTATCACAACACAATCACCGTACCCACATAGCATCCATAGCTGATATCATTAGCACTGCCAATTTACTACCGCCTTCTGCATGCACCAGATGTAGAACCCAGCCCAGCATCATCAGCAACGCGTAGGCTTGGATCTGCGTTATATTGATTACCTTTCCAAATTTAGATGGGACACCAGTGGTAAAACGTGGATGCGTAGGCTGCCAAAGTAGACACCTCTAGTTGGTAGGCTGTCGTATGTGCACCCAACACCTTGACAAATATCAGCATTAGACGCTGATCTGTAGCTTGCAGTTTCTGTTTAAAGCGTGAGGATGATGGTCCAATATCAACATCAGCATTCGTGCACGCTGTCTACAAAACATCAGTACCAACATCGGGAAGAAGGGATCAGTTTTGGCACATTAGGCATCATCTTTTTGTCAAACCCATGAGAATAGAGTTGCAGCCTCCCATCTGCAGAGTTGTGAGCATTATTTCTACATAGGCATTGTACTCAGGTCGCGGACAAATGGTTGTGGAGGTTGGGAAATAATGGTGCGCCTACTGTGAAAGAGTGCTTAACTAATATAAGTTTGAGTATCCTTGCCAAAGCCATGTGCCAACCTGGGCTGGAGATGGGAGAAACACACGTTCTTTTAAAAGCATTTGGGCTCGAGGCATCTATCTTATGGACAGGAACCCAGACCGGTAAGATTATCGTGTAGGAGTAACCTTGAACCATGTGGCTGGGCTTGGTTTAAGAATGTTGCTCATAATAGGACTCTTAAGTAGGGTAGACATATTCAGAAATGGGTCTACTGTGTTGGAGGAAATTTCTTAATTAAAAGGCTGGAACGACTGATTGGGCAAAAGATGGTAGGCCACGGAACTGAATTTGTTTTGGCTTTGTAACTGGCTTGAGATTGTAGGCCAGTTGGAAGGTTGCTGTTTTTTTATAGCAGACAACTCGGGTTTTGGGTTTTAAAAATGGGTGTCTACCTCTAATTGCGTTTTTTGGGTGGTTGCACACGCATTGCTTTCTCGTCTTGATACACTGCATATCACAGAACCATCAGATCCTATTCCACCTCCGCTCATTATCTGATGCATAGAGGTAGAAAAAGAGGAAACACAAAACAGAGAGCCAGAAGGACTCAGGCCGTTGCCGTTATCTTCTGCAGATGCCTAAACACGTCTTTGTTTGTGCCTGTTTCCAAGAAGTGTTTGGTGCCTATTTTCGGGGGACCAGAATACCTCGCCTAATACACGCTCCCAAAATCCGGTTGATGTGCCTTAAAAATGATCTAGGGAGCAGAAATTGGGGATGCATTGTAATGATGGATGCTTTCGTACGCCCTGACAACTTTGATACGTGACGCAGCGGAACGTTTTTGTGAATCACTACAGCAACATTGGCCTATACGACGATCCGTGAGTAGTGTGATAAGACGACAGGCAGCCGTGTACAATCTCTTTACCACTCTGTCTCCCACACAGCAAGACAACATCCCCAGACACTACTATTACCTGATGACTCCGTTTAGCCCAACAACAACGAATAAATTATAGAAGAACCTACATTACGATGATGTAGCTGCCTAACGTTTTGAGTAGAAACAGGGCCGGTTAAAAATATTTAGCATCAGACATTTCAATATAACATTAAACAAAATCAAAATCCTACGTAGGAACCTAGAATACGTAACTATTTAGGTTGTCATGCTGAAAAACAAACGTAGCCTTAAAGAGAGAAGATCATTAGCAGCCATTTATGCAACAAATCTGAACCAACAGGTATTACCTATCCAACAATAACAGCTATAATGCACCTAATTAATATCACGACCCAAAGCCTTACCAAAGATGATAAACTCATATTTGTTGATAATACCGCGCGCTATTAATTCATCAAAGCCTTATCATCTTATCTTAATTACCACGTCTTTACCCTTAAACAACCATATCACCAAAAGCACCAAACTATGGAAAACATTCTCATAAGTCTTACACTATAGACAATTCAAAACACTACACAAACCTCCATTATAAACCTACCCAACATCGCTATGATCCTATCCCAATTACCACGTCTTTACCCTTAAACAAACATATCAATGAAAACACAAAACTATGCAAAACATTCTCATAAGTCTTAAACTATAAACAATTGACAACACTACACAAACCTCCATTATAAAGCTACCTAACATGCTATTTACCGCCAAATAAATCATTATGAAGGACAACTTAATCCTAACCCCTCACCACAGAAACCTCTATTATCAATCTAATACATACCCTACTCAACTACTCTATATAACCACATAAAGCTACATTACCAATTTAATGACTTCACTACATATACCCTACATCACCACAAAGACCTTGATCAACAACAATGACATCGTCATCCACTATATAAGCTTCTTAAACTTATTAAACGAAAACAAACAACCACAAATTAATATCAACCATACGAAAACCCGAATCAATGTAACACTAACAAACAATCAAAGCAATGAGCAAAAAACAGTAGCCTTACATCAGATTCTTCAAAAAACATCATGTCTGTAACACAACCGGCTGAACTCGGATCTACCTGCGTAAACAAAACAATCAAGAATCAGATTTATCCACACAACCACAATGCATGCAAACGATTTCAGCAACCAATAATAATAATAATAATAATAATAATAATAATAATAACAACAACAACAACAACAACAATAATAGTATTAACAATAATAATCAGAAAACATACCATCTGAAAGGAAAAACCTCACACCATAAACGACGGTCGCCGAGAACGAACGGTGGTGTAATGGCGGCCGACGATGACGTCTCAGATGGCAAGGAACAACGGTAGTATGGCGCCAGACGGCGGTAGTATGGCGCCGGACGGCGGTCGTATGAACAGACCGATGGAGAAAGGAGATGGAAGGTGTGTGTAGTAGGATCTTGTGTGTGTGTGTGTATAATGATCGGTCATATAACACGTACGTTATATGTATGAGAAGTCACAGGGAAAAGACACGTGTCCGGACAGGTGGAAAGTTAAGAAAAAAATAAAAAAACAAAAAAAGGGAAAAATCAGGCTCCGTCTGACTCGAACCCGGGTGCGGGACAAACATAAACAACACCCACAGCAACTAATCTACAACATCCTTTGATTATTAATCCTATTTTTGTTTATAAATAAGCTTGTAAAGAAGATGAGTCATGCCTCATAAATGCAGGTACTGTTCAATAAGCATCGGTATTAATATATTTATAATATAATAATCTTCTTAAATTACAATTGATATTCTACATTTATATTCCATTAAGTTGATCAATTTCGTGTTTGCTTATTTAATTGAAGGGCCTGGTTTTCAACACTTATAATCACATATTTGATGAATAACATGAACATTCTTACATTTCAATTCTAATTACTTGAATCATTTTCCTTTCGAGAATCCCATAATATCAGGCCAATTACAATCAAACTGGAATCGAAGTTGGCGGACAGAAATAACAAACCTCATTAAACTTTTTATGTTACAAATATAGACTGTCTCTTTACATTTGGACATGCATACATATATAGTATTATATATCCACTCCAACAAAAATGACATTAATTATAGGATTCTTTTGCCCGAGAAGCATGAACAACAGTAGTGTAGTGTATTTACGTATTTTTGTTTCATTAATTTACCATTCATAACATCGCCAGTGATCACTGTCATGGGGTCATGTTACTCTTAATACGGAAGCTTAAGCGGCCAGAGTATTCATCATCAGAATGGAAATCTAAACTTGCACGTGTTCGATAATCAAACCTCTCTGATAAACAAAAGCTTTGATACGCCGTTCGTGAAACTTTAACTTCAATAGAAAACATAGCTTTCACGGGTCTATGATCCGATAATCTGGTTTCACATCTTGTGTAAAGAAGCTGCTTTAATCCCTCCCCGGTCCAAATTATCCTGTCACACCTATAAATATTTATAGTTTCTTAAAATCTCGTTTGAATTGAAAATGATCACAGATAGAAAAAAGACTTTTACTGACGAATAAATCATTTTTGGGCGCATTATTTGGTGATCATTGATGGATCACCGAATAAAGTAACAAAAACCTAAAAAGTAAAAGAAAATAATTTTCTATAAGGTCCTTTGGTACTACCATTGTCCTTGTGACGAAATCAACAATGCTTGAATTTGAAGAGAATATTTACCATGCAGGCGCACGTTTCTTTTTGGCTTTGGTACCCAAATGACCACAACCATAGTAGTCATCACAATTAAGTTGGTACTTGTAAGTAGGAGGAAAGCCGATGATTCCTTCATGCCAAGCTTCAAATGCTTGTCCATCCATGAGTTCCATTCGAAGCTTTATAAGTTATCAAAGGCGCACACAATCAATTTATATTCAATCATATTAAGTTCTAAGTTCAAATTGTGTATTGAGTTCTAGAATACATTTGAGATATTGTCGTTTTTAAGTACCTGATCATTCTCAAGTAGCATATTCCAATCCTTTCGGTGTACTAGTAATCTTGTCTCGTTCTCTGGCAACGAAATCCGATAGTTTAGGTCTCCCAGCAAGACAACTCGACTGTTATCATACAAAAAATTATTGATAAGCATTTGTACATTGTGTTGGTTACAAATAACCAAGAAGAGAATTGCCTTTAAAAAAATAAACTAAATTAAAAACGAAAGGGAATTTGTATTATGCCATTTTCTGTATAAACATATTTTTTGTAAACTAAAATTATAAGTTTCATAAGACATTAAGAAAAGTGTTAAAACCATCAGTCTTAAAAACACTGCAGCATTTGACTTCTTAAACCGTTAGAGAAAATTTTACACAACCTCATTTGGTAAAACAAATTAATGGAAGTTTTCAACATATTATTAATAAATTAAAACCATAGGTTTCATGAGATGAAGAAAAATCTTAAATAATAAGTTTCTAGAAAAAAACAATTTACTGGTTAGTATGAATTGTTGCTTCTTTTTAAATATTGAACGTGTCTTAATCATCAAGTAATAGCACCAAACACCAATACCATCTCTAATCACACATATTTTAAGCTGACATACCAAGCAAATCGATCAATCATCTCTTTGGGGCGGTTATTGGTAATTTAATATTAGTCAACAAACAATGGACCACGAGCTTGGGGTTTTAGACAACAACTAATCCATTCAGGAAAAAAAAGTCCCTTTGAAGGCTTATTTATATTATATACTTTTCAAGAAAAGTAAAGCAAAGGTATTATTTTATATAATCAAGGTTTAAAAAAATTGTATCTTTGAAGATGGAATTTTAAATTAACCATTATTTTCATAAGTCATCAAGCTAATAGAAAATCTTAACAGGCTTTACAAAAAAAATCTTAATACGCATTATAATCAATCTTAATAAGCAGGGCCGGCCCTGAAAATTTAGGTACCCGGGTCGAGCCGCGAAATATGTGCCCCTTAGTGTTAGGTCTTTTAAGAAATTTTTCATAACCGAAGCGGGTTGAACCGGTGTCATTATCGGTTCCCTAGTCGGACTGATCGAACCGGATATAGAACTGAAAGTGTCGTAATAATTATAAAATTAATATGTTTGGCTAATTGGCTCATAAAAAAATCACCATTTCTTAAAATTCCATAATAATTTGAAGGGCCATTATTTTATGTATAGATCGACTTCAAAAGTTTTTTAATAAAATGAATTTGACTTGCATCATGTGCAAGAGCGTGAGATAATTATTGTTTTGTAGTACTATTATATATTAAAATTTACTGCAAATGCTGCACAATTACTCCACAACAACACAAATCTCAAGTAACACACTTCAATTTTTCTTTTAATTCTGTCATATCCTTCCAATCTAGTTTTTCATGTAAGACTCATCTTCTTCCTTATCTACTCTTTACCTTCTTGCCTTTATAACCAGTTATGTTCAAGATGAGACCTTTTTTTTGGCTCGAAAACAGAAAGAAAACACCCGTCGCTGCTCAAAGTGCCCCTTTAGAAACTGGGCCCGGGCCGAGAGTCCTCCCCGCACCCCCTCAGGGCCGGCCTTGTTAATAAGCATTATAAAATATTAAAAGAAATATAAAATAATTAATTATTCCTACATTATTGAACAATTTAGTCGGTTTTGTTATTCTTTTTATTAAAATTATTGTATTTGGTTGTTTTTTAGAATTTATTCTAAATTAAAGTTCTTCCGAGTCATGTTAATTTTATGTATTATGTATTAACAACCACAACTTGTCGTTAAATATCTATAATCTATAACTTATAATAAAAAAATTGAACTTTGATTATGTGGCATTCAATGAAGGTTTCAACCCCTCCTTGAATGTGCCACGTGGCATCATGTAGGATTTTTTAATTTTTGAGTTTTTTTAATAAATCTATATATATTATAATTATTTTAGGAAAAGATAAGAATTTAAAAACAAAATTAAATTTTCTCTTTAATGTTTCCTCCATAACTTTTAAACGTTAATATCTTTTATATACGAGATTTTTTAAACAAAAAAATTACACCAAATTAACGAGCGTTTTATTATCTTTCTAACGAGTACCATAGTCTATATAAAAAAACGAAGAAAAAAACAACTATTTTTGTGGGGTTTTGTTTTCAAATATATTTTACTCTACTAATAAATCACAAACGATAAACATAACTTCATAGGTAGATATTTCTTTTTTTTATATTTGAATATGATAACTTATGGTAGAGATGTGTTCAAAATAAATAATAATAATAATAATAATAATAATAATAATAATAATAATAATAATAAGAATATTAATATTATTATTATTATTCATTAATCATGTATTGGCAAATCATTAATTATGTTGTCATATTAGATATTTCATTATGTTATATTAGATATTTCAACCTCGGGACACTCCCGGGATAAAAGCTAGTAACTTATAATAAAAGAATTGAATATTGATGAAGTGGTATTCAATGGAGGCCTCAACCCTCCTTTGAATGTGCCACTTGGCATGTTGAGGTGAGAGTTTTTAATTTATTTTTTTATTTTGTTTTCATCCATTCTCCTACACTTCTAACACTAATCTCTTTAAGAATTTAAAAACAAATTTAGATTTTCTCTCTTTAATGTTTCCTCCCATCATTTTTAAATGTTAATGTCTTTTACATACGAGATTTTTTAAAGAAAAAAATTACACCAAATTAACGAGCGTTTTATTATCTTTCCAACGAGTACCATAGTGCTATATAAAAAACGGAGAAAAAACCGACTATTTTTTATGGGGTTTCGTTCATACAGGAAAAGAAACACAAAGTGTTCAGGTTATTCATTAATCATGTTTTTTTCTTTTAAACTAGGTTCTTATATACAATGTTGAAATTTAGCCCAATCGTCATGCTATCATTGGAATTTTACTCTTCTAAAGATGGATAGGTATACTTCATCAATAGAAGCTAGGAGAAAGAATCGCGCAACACTGCAACACATGGTGTCACCTTATAGCAAGGTTATTTTTTATTTATTTAATTACAAGAGTAATAATGATTACTATTAGTATTACTATTATTAGAATGGTTATATTTTTCAACCCCGGGACACTCCCGGGATAAAAGCTAGTCAAATATATATTAATTTTACATCTTTTATAGAAAAGAACAATATATCCTGTCGCTAATAAATCCGAGTGAAAAGTCAGAATTTAAATAAACCATCGTCTTTTACCATAATAAACCTTTGAGTGAGATACTTTTGTTTCTTCCTCTGGATTATTTTTAAGAATGATCATAAAGAAATAATAATTATGTGGTTCTTGTAAAGGTAGTTTTATATTCATCTGCCACTTGAACGATAACGACGACACAAAAACATCAAAACATCAATAAATCGAGTATCCGTTGATTTGTTTATGTCACATTCTTATTATTAGTTTATTATAGTAAGATAATTTTGGGTAAAATAATCCTACAACTTGAGTTAAAGTATAGAGGCAAAGATAATTGGTAGTTGGCAAATATATATAAAAATATTATATCCGAAAGCAACTTATTAACTTTTCAAAACATGATATTCGTTTTTTTCCTACAAACAAACCATCTCTTTCAATTAAACGTCAATGAATACGCTATCTTCTTAGTTTTGACGAATTGTAAGGCATATTAATGATTCCTAAATAGCTTTTTCTAGTGGAAATGCAAGTTGCAAATCGTTTGAAAAAAATACTAGTGAATTGGAAACTTACTCATGGTCTAGAATCGTTTTGGGTAGGTCAAGTGATGGTCCCATAGCGGTTGGAAAACTTGTTCGAGAGAAAATCTCGGTGGCATTCGAGTTTCTTAGTCTCTCATCTCCTTCTCTCCCTCCTGATGCTAAGTGAACACATACGAAGCAAAAACTTGTCTCGTGAAACTGGAATCGAACTGAAACCGAACCCTGTATATAACATGATCACCACACACGAAAAGTTACAGGTAGTGAAGTGTAGGTGTATCCTGTCATGTATATAATGAATAGTACCAAACTAAAGCGATTTTATCGGCTTTCAACATATTATTGGTTGATTCACCATCTTTGTTTTTTGTTGAAAGAAAATTCCTACTATGTGCATGAATAAAATGATCTATTAAGTAAGAAAAAAAAAATTATAAAGCAAGCAAGCTTAAGGTAAGC
This sequence comes from Ambrosia artemisiifolia, assembly GCA_032199755.1. Taxonomy (NCBI): domain Eukaryota; kingdom Viridiplantae; phylum Streptophyta; class Magnoliopsida; order Asterales; family Asteraceae; genus Ambrosia; species Ambrosia artemisiifolia. The sequence continues at coordinate 55,854,116 of CM063519.1, forward strand.
AAGCATCTTACATGTAATAACAAAGAATATCCTATTTTAGACCATGTCTTAAATCTACGACATTTTCGAAGAGTTAATATAGAATAAATGTTATGTATTCGAATCTAAAACTAGACATACATAAATCTAGATTGGTATTCAATCCAAAACAATTACCTTGTTGCCAAGGCATCCCATGATGCCACAACCTACACAAGAGACACTTGGGTTGCGAAAAAATGGATGAAGATCGCTGCGAACCCATACTGATATCATTATCCCAACCATTTGTTTGCTGATTAGACATCGGAACTCCGGTTGGATCATGCTACTCTCCCTATTGGATTTCTTGCCTTTTGTCATGCGTTGCTTCTCATTCAAGTTATTGTTACTATTATTTTTGTTGTAGTATCGGTCGTATGATTTCTTGTTTAGAGTTCTCCTTATCAAGGAGTTCCATTTCGTTGAAATTTTCTTCTTATCTGATCCAAGAACATTAGAAGCTCTTAAAGGAACCACCTCTTGAAACCTTAAAATTAAACGTGCATGGAGTAGTTAGATTTTTTCTTAGTTTCATGAGAATATTTTATTTATTTAATAACAACTTGTGCTACAAGTTACTAAAAGATTACCCAAGTACGTAAATATCGCATGTAGTATTGCTTGTATCCAACAAATCATCAATATTTAAATCTTCGGTAGGTGCAACACCGCCAACGTTCCATGTACTAACGAAGACCCTTCATATAATTAAAATAAACACAAACTTAATAGATTAACGAACAAATTCTCTTTCAAGTTGAATTATAAAACCATATTTTAAAGAGTTAAATTACGTTTTCATCCATATGGTTTAACCAAAATAATTGTCTCAACCGAGTAGTTGATTTCTTGTTTTTGGACACATTAATGAGGTTTCCGTTTTTTGTCATTTCAATCCAGCACACTAACACCGTCTATATTTCATATATAGTTGAATTACAATGGATTAAAACGATTATTCTAACCAAACCATAGAGACGAAAACAGCATGTCACAGGCAAGCAATAAACTGAAGGGATAGGGTACCGAACTTTTGTGGATAAGCATTATCTTACTTGAACTTTTGTGTATCATGGTGATCAGTCAAGAGAATCTTAGGACTGTGGACAGGTTCGAGATCCAATGTTGGAAGATCAAGAAAAGAATAGGTGTTTCCCGGGAAGTCCGCAACAAAGTTGTTAGATCCTATTGTTTTTCTTAGCAGCTTACTAGCTACCAATCTTGGCCACATAACCTAATTAAACACAAGTACACAACATAAGAGTGTCAACTTCCATGTGCATGTTATATGTGTATGTACATTTGCATGTTATTAATTTGTATGATACACACACACACATATATATATAGGTTCAGAGAGAGAGAGAGACTCACTTCTCCTCGCATGGTATGGAAGAAAATTGCTGGCCGAAATTGAAGATGATCAGGGAGAGCACAAGAGAAACCCTCAACAAAAGAGAACATCCAAAGGAATATAAAGCCATGGGAGAGAGAGAGGGAGAGAGAGAGAGAGAGAGAGAGAGAGAGAGAGAGAGAGAGTTTTCTTATATTTATTATTTTATAATTTTATTGTATATATATTTTTGTCATATTTTACTATTTTATTGGAGAGGAATGCAAGTTGCCACTTTAGAAATAAAATGACGTACAGAGTGATGTCGATGCATGAAAAAATGTAGCTTACATTTTCTCGTTAAACACTCGTAGTAATAAACTAATAAATATAGGCATAAAAAGGCTCCTACTTTCTTTGTTTTCTTTTTTATTTACATTATGATCAACACATGTTTAACTATTCTCATGATAGTGCCATTGTGGTAAGTAGGTGAAGACCAATCCAAAAAGTTTCATTTGAGGGTGTATAAAATGGTTCATGTTACAACGGTATAAGTCAAAATGGATCACGTCAAAAACTTAAAACAAATCATAGTAAAAATAATCCAACTCTCAAGATTAGTGCAGGCTTAAGTAATAACATTTTAACCGCAAATATGTTTTGGTTTTCAAATTTACCAACAACATTTGTCGTCGCTGTTGCTCCAATTCTTTGTAGTGGGTCTTCAAGAGATTGGTGTAACACCATTTTATTACCGAATTTTAAATAGGATGATAATTTGTTTATTGGTGAGTTTCATTTGAAATAGATGTACGCGTCTTTGTGAGAAAGAAATAGTGTGAAGAAACAATAAGTCTAATTTTCGGTTAGGGATGACTAGACTATCGATTCTCAGAAATGATCCTTTACTAATTTCTCTAGGGCTAGAAGAACCTGAAACAATATAAAAATATATGGGTAGAGAGATGACTACTTTTGTAGTTGTTTATCACAAAAATGAGTGATGATGGATACTATATGAATAGCTTTTAGGGTTGGGAAAAATTGTCATCCTTAAGGATGTCAAGACCTTTTTATATAAGAGTGGCATATGCCAACATCACCAAACCCTAATCATTGTGAGCTCAAGCCATATTAGGGGTATCTCCACTACACTAGCCTATATTAGTATAATTTTTAATAATAATAAAATAACCAATGAGGGACTAAGAATGCGTACCGTCTTAACTGTATGAAACGTGGCGCTATCCTTGTGGTAATGAGTGGACAATGTTGGTGACATACTTCGTGCTCTTCTCCACCCTACAAGATCTTATAGTCGTCAACTATGTCATTTGTTATGTCATGAGATAGGGTGGACACGTGTCATGCGATGGGCACACACATCCATTGATTGTGCGTGGTTCGTTCACTCGTGTCCTTGTTGTACTATCAGCCTTCTACTTCACATGTGCTTTGTCTTGGAGTTATAGTAGCCAGCTCAGAGATGTTGTATTGTGTAGGTGAACGTATGCGCCTGGGGCTTCGTATATATGGGTTGACATGATCTACATAAGGATTCAGTACTCTATCCCTTCATAATATGATAGATTTTTCATACAAGGATTGGGTAATGAAGATGCTTTAATTTAATTGGTTTATTTTAGGTTGATAAAGATGCAATGCATAACTACTTTTCTTTCGGTTATGGTGTATCATTTTATGCAACCTTCTTTTTTTTGAACGATCAACTAAAGTATTGCCGGGTACTGTGTACGCAGCCCCCAATGGCCGAAAGGGGCCCCAGACGGCCTCTAGTCCGTACGGACAGAGCCCTTCGGCCCACCCGTCTTCTGTTCCAGGGAAAACCCGGCCCACAAACCCGCCCGAAGGCACGACGGTAGTGAACCGGTAAAACCTGGAGGGATCAGGAGTCGAACCCATGACCACAAGGGTCAATGGTCTCTCCATCACTTCCCAACCCTATGATCCAAAAAGTTCATACTTATACCATTTTCCCTTCATAGCTTATAATTGCTTTTCAAAACTAGCATATATTTGTTATACCCCGGCTACGACATTCTGATTTATTTTCGAAGTTGTAGTCTAGAAAGATAAGGCGAGCAAAGAGCGGTTGACGGGGTTGAGTTTTTTTTAATCTTCAAATGGACCAACTTTATTATGACTGAGTGAATGCTACATATGTAATTCTCAAACCTAGATCTAACATATGGACATACCACCCCGAACTATCTTTGATATTCTTTTTCTTTTCTTTTTTACAAAAAAAAAAAAAACAGCCATAAAAAAGTAATTATTAATTTATAATATAACTTTTTATTCATAAATTAAGCAGTTATACAAGGGGCTATATGATTCTTAATTAACACACACATAGATATATGACAGAAAAAGACAACAACAATTAAATAATGTATCGTAATTTAGCCAATGAGATGAGCTTTGTATCTTTTTAAACATCAAGTTGTTTTATATATATTGTAGTAGTGGGTCTTCCCATGAACTTATGTAACATTTAAAATGATAACATATATGGTCCAATGAGAGTCCTCCAATCTATGTTGTGTTGTTGAGAGACCATTGGACTACTAAGGCCACAAGGGACGAACTTGTCACCATGTAGATGTAGCTACTATATAAAATTATAACATCCATACAGTGATTGACATTTTCTTAAATAGTTTAATACAATGTTTTATGTGTAACCAAATGTTTTAATATGCAATTGGTAAAAGACAAGTTTTTGATCATAATTAACCTCACTACTATATAAACTAAAAGTGTTTATTAGGGGGTGTGGCACTTCACTTCCTTTTTTTAACTTCACTAATTTTCACTAATTTCTATTAATCCAGCACTACTACATCACTTCACTAATTCACTTCATTGAAACAGTTTTCTAGGCATCACTTCGCTAATTCGTTTATTTATTTTTCATTTAAATATATATTAAAAGTTTATTTTTTCACACGGTTAGATAAACGATCAAAAAAATTAAATTTTGCAAGGTGGAAGGCAACGGTGACAGTGCATGGCAGGCAACGGTTCGGAACTTTAATTTTGCATTTAAAACCGTAGCTAACAACGATTAGGAACTTTAATTTTGCATTCAAAACCGTAGCTAGCAAACGGTCTAAAAATTAAATTTGTGTGAGTAAAAACCGTAAAAAATGCCTGTATATATACACATCACCATGGGGTGATTTACATTCACATTAAACCCACGATTAACACACACACACACACTTCAAACTCATACAATGACGCGTTAAAACGAGGAAGAAGAGATTGCCTTAGTAGTGTCAAGGATTTGAGCGGTGCTCAAACTTGATTAGAGACACTAAGATTATTTAGGGTGACCAAAGCAACAACACAAGAAAGGTTTCGGGGACGAAACCTCTTTAAGAGGGTAGACTTGTAACGCCCGGAAACCATTTGTTTCGTCTAATTATGCCATCAGGCATGATTAGCGAAATAATAAAACGAGACTCGATCAACAAGAACTTGGGTTATGTTATATTATGGAAAAAAGCTAGTGAATGTTATTATCTATGTAACGGGAATAATGTTAGAAGCTAGCTTGGTAAATTAAGTTTTAATAGCAAAATGAACCGAAACTAAACTTGAGGGACCATAGTTGCCTAAATGATAAACTTGGTTTTATTATTATGAAATTAAAAAGAAAAAACACACATATTTGGTGTGTGTCACGAAAATCATCAAGAGACAAAGTCTCCTTTGCCTATAACCCTAATCAACAAGAACAAGCTTAATCAAGGCCAAAATCAAAGGGATTCTTCTTGCATGAGCCCTAGAACGAATCACCCAAGCTTGATAAACGCAAAGGTAACTTTTATTTAGCTTAATTAGATGATTTTATTCAAGCTTGAAGTGGGTGAAAATCTTGATTGGTTATAAAACGTGGGATTATTGTATTATAGAGGTTCCTCTAGCCTTAGGGAACCCCAAACATGCTTAATTTGCTCAAAAATAGCAATACTTATAGATGATTGTTATAATATGTGAAGGATGATCATGTGTAAAATGTGGGTTTTAGGCATTTTCGTAAAACCCACATTAAAATAGAGATTAGAAGATGAAATTGCATGATTTAATGGATATATGATAGGCTAAATGTTATATAGTATACTGAGAATGAATATGTTTTATGAAGAATTCCACACAATGAGTAAACTAAGTATGTTGGTGGGTGCACACCAAATGTTCGATGAAATTCCTAGATGAGTTAATCTCAACTAGACATGTAAGAAAAGGTATAATTGCATACTTTATGTCAGAAAATAGCTATGGACTTAGCTAGAACTGATAATGAATACATGATGTTATGGATAGAGAAATAGTTCCATACTATGTATTCTAATAAACAAGTTTTACTCATCCCTAAGTTAGGTACGACCAAGAGGGAGCAAACGGGTCAAACGGATGCAAGACGGATACTTATGCAAACAGGAATGGATGCGAGGTAAGTACTACTTACAATCACTAGACCACAATTATAACTCTTGTATTGATGTAACGATCAAAACCTTGTTGTGAGATAAAGATAGGACCCCGAAGGGTGAAATCTATTAAACGAACCATTTATGCTAATTCATGTCAAAAGAGGATTTAAGGTATTAAAAAAATCAGAGAGTGTTGATCACATGATGGAAACCATCAATTGGGTCAATAAATAAAAAGCTATGTGGTAAGCAAGAGTCTAAACTCAAGTTTTGATGAACAAATCATTTGAATAAGTAAGCTATGTTAATTTGGGTAAACGGGTCAAGTGGAATTGTCACTTTCCCATAGTTAAAAGTTGGAATGTCATGAAGTTAGGAACAGTGAGACTTAATGGGTCAAATGGTGATTTTCTCATCATTTGAACCCGACATTCAAAGTCAGTAATATAAGCTTTAGAAACCTCATGATTAACGAGTCAAATGCTAAATGCATCACCATTTAGTCCCGAGAGACTAATGGGTCATTCTAGAATGTATGTAGGAGAACACTTGGAAGTTGGGTACTCAGTGCCTAAGTAATCACAATGGGTGCAAGTCGTGGGTCAATGCCATCTGGTAAGTCCGTAGCTAAATAAACGCCTTCAGAGAGAGTATCATGGGCACTAAAGCTAATCACATGAAGTGTGAGTGCCAATCCGGTAAGTTATTTCCATAACTATGTCTAATGCGCATTAATGCGCTTAGAATTGACCTAACTAGAGAAATCTTGAGAATGGCAAAGTTCTAAGTCCGTAAGGACTTAGAGGTTTCTAAACAAGTCACGAAGTCAAAAACAATGGTTTTGAACCAAGCAGAGCCATCCATGGGCGGCTAAATTGGATTTGTTGCCTACAAGGGCATTTTTGGAATTATAAAGATTCACTAAGAGTTAATGTGACATAAACTGGATGACATTTTTAGTTAAACAAGTGTATAATGAGTCAACAATATGATTGCTATGCTTTTTGAATGGCCACAAAGTGTTTTTGTATATCCTAGTCCTAAATGGGTCAAAACAACCAAATCTGAATAAAAAAGAATCAAATTGGTAGAAACCAAATGAGGTTTTGAACGTCCTCTTAAACGTGTTTGCAACAACTGAAATACTTGGATATATAGCTTGGAAAATCTTCTAATACAAGCTTAAAGTGTAGGCCATGAAATGGTGAAAAATTGTAGTTTTGAGATAGTTTACTCAAACCTTTGTAACGGCCGCATAAGGTTTCCTTGGTATTTCAAAATGGTTGTTTCGGGTGTATCAGGAACTTTTATTATTTAAATCCTAAACAGAAAGGTGAAACGGCTACGTAAGATTTCACTTAAACAATTGAAACAGTTGCATAAGAAGGCAGAGTTGTTGGACAGGCTGATTTTCAGAAATTCATATAAAATCATAGAAAATCGTTAGGAGGTGTTCTTTATACGCCTGGAAAGGTCTTTGAATGAAGAACATTTCTTTTTTGAAATTCGAAGCCAAATTATGGGTTTTTGAAGGGGTAAAAGCGACCCGAACAGCTGCTGCACAAAAAGTGCAGCAGTTTGTTCTCCTGATATGGGGCAGTTTGGCCTGGTTTGTTCCGTTTCGACGTGTAATAACTCTCATTCTATTTTAAATGTATCATTGACAACCCACTAACCATTCTTTGTGTAATTGTGCTTAGGTAAACATGTGATGGAAGTCCCGGAGCAAGGATCAAGTCGCGAGAAGAACCGAACACACCCGAACTCTCATCAAGCTTCTGCCATAGATTCAAAAGACTCCCGTTTAAAATCGTGAAATCTTAGTATGTGTTTCAATAATTAAAATGCAAACTTTTTGGGAATGAGAAATGTATTTGATCTAAATGATTAAGGTTTTCATAAACATTAAGGTTTTAATCGAGAGTGGTTTTAAGTAAGGTCTAAACTCGTGGATTTAAACGCTAATTGCGTGTTTACGGGTTAGGGTCTTACACAAAAACGGCTTTGCTAGAAGAAACATAAATATTGGAAATACAGTATGTGTGTTATGCGAAGACGGAGACAATAGACCATTTGTTTACTGCGTGTAGATTTTCGGTGGGCGTATGGGACATGATATCAAGGTGGTGTGGGATTCCAAATTTTTTTTACCTTTAGTATTGAAGATTTGTTAGAGATGCATAAGGTGAATGGGTTGTCGGTATTGTGGAAGGAGGTTATCAAAGACGTGGTGATGATTTGTTGTTGGCGAATATGAAACGCTAGGAACAAACGGATTTTTGACAATAAAAGATCCAAAGTGGTTAAGTTGTTACGAACGTGAAGGCTTTTAGCTACTTGTGGTTTAAAAATAGAAAAAAGGTTGAGATTATTGATTGGAGTGATGGGTGTAATTTGAATATGAAGCAATTTTTTGAGGCCGCCCTTTCTCCGCCTTGAAGAATAGGTGGTGCTCGTTTGGTTTAATGAAGTACAATTTTCAAAAAAAAAAAAAAAAAAAACCGAAAGTGCTGAAGAATCATTCAGGAAAGGTTACAGTTGTGTGTTGTAACTAGGGGTGCAAATGAGCCAAGCCGAGCTTGAGCTCGAGCTCGATTAACTTATAAGGGCTCGAGCGCGGCTCGTTGGCAATTTGTCAAGCTCGAGCTTGGCTCAGGCTCGGCTTGTTCAATATTGATTAGTCAATACATTAAATAAAAATAATATACGTAATAGTTCGTTTAGGCTCGTGAGCTCGATAGGTGAAGCTGGAGCTTAGGGCTCGTTTACTAAACAACTTTAAATGAGTGGTAAATATTATTAAATATTAAAAAAACTAATATTACACTACGCTTGACAAGCCTAACGAGCTTCACATGCCAGGCTCGAGCTCGGGCTCGGGCTTGATAAATGAACGAGCTTTGTTTTAGGCTCAAGCTCGGCTCGAGCTCGATAAGGCTCGGCTCGTTTCGAGCTTTTTAGCCAGCCGAACTCAAGTAGCTCGCGAGCGGCTCGGCTCGTTTGCACCCCTAGTTGTAACCCCGGTTTCAATTCAAAAGAAAACCTAAAAGCTTATCTTTGTCAATTTAATCCCGTGAATCCCTCTAATTTATTCTTCTCACAATTTTTATCATCCAAAATAATGAGTATTTAATGAAGTTCTGCGCAATGAATCTACTATAAAATCTTCAATTCTTGTTTGATATAGAATGTGATATGAAGAATTAGGGGCTGTTTGGTTGATTAAGTGCTGAATCATTAAGATGTCTGAATTGTTAAGAGGCTTTGAATGATTAAGTGCTGAATGATTTAGCTATTCACCAAGTCTGAATGGTTCAGCTCTTAACCATTCGATTCAGAGTCTTTTTTATATTGAAATAAACAGTCTGAATGTTGAACCATTCAGAGCTGAATGGTTCAGAGCCTTATTAAGAGGCTACTAAATAGGCCCTTAGTTGATTTGGTTTATAGGCATGTTGGAGTTAAAAATGAGTCATTTAAGTTAAGTTTGTTATTATGTTACCAATTACAAGAAATATTTGAAGATGGTACTGGATACCATGGATTACGTTGGTAATCAAGAAATTATGATGCGCTTATTTAGAAAGAGGACGATCACAAGAATGTGTGGATTGAAGCAACACAAGAATTTGTGTAGGAATGTTGCTTAATCTAAAGATTAATGTGTGTCATTTAAGGTGAATCTTGCCCATTGTAAGGTGAAGAAACAACGAGTATAATTACCTGGAGAGTAGGTGTAATTATGCCACGTGGGGAACTCGTGGTTGCTACAAGGTATAATCCTTTGCACACACTCGTGTACTCGAACCAACCTACAAGAAAGGAACAAGAGGGTCGTACGAAGGGAGACTACTACTAGGTAATCGAAATCGACTTCAACGTATAGACACAAAAATGCTGTTGGCTTACTAGTGTAAGATAACATTGTTGAAATATTTAATAAAATGATTAGGATCAGTCTCCTCATTTCCCAATATAGTTCCTTGACTTTGCCAATCAAGACCAAATCAAGACCAGCATGTTTCACGGCCCTTTCTTGGCCCTGCTAATTGTCAGCGATATTTTTTAATATCATTAATTGTGTTTTTCTTTTCTATTGTTTTGTAAAGATTATAAATAGCCTGTACATAGGCTCGTGCATAATACACAAGAAAAACAAAGTATCTTAATTTCTTCTTCATTACTCTGATTGTCAGGTTCAACATGGTATCAGAGCGGCGTTTATGATCCGAAAGCCTTTGTGCTCATCATCTACTAGAACTAGAAACAATGTCGGAAGAAGATACCAATAGCCTAGCCATCCAAATAGTCAATCTCCTAAAAAATGGAGTTCAAACTCAAACCCAGAACCCAAAAGCGAATCCCTCAAATAGTCAAAAAATCAGTCTTAACCTCACAAGCCAAAACTACCCTCTATGGGCTCGGATGATACGAGTCGCCATAGGGGGGAAATCGAAATCACTTTTAAACCATCTTACCCAAAATCCACTAGAACCCATAGATGAACAGTGGGAACAAGATGATTTGATCGTCTTTTCATGGCTGATACAAAATATTGAGCCAAGCCTTGCTAGTAACCTTACGGAGGTCCCAACAGCAAAAACGCTCTGGGACGCCCTTACGGTTACATATAGCAGCGGTAAAGACAAACTTCAAACTTTCGATCTCCACGTTAAAGCAAACGAGTTCAAGTAGAATTGCTTTCCGTTAGAAGAATTCTGGATCGTGATGCAAGGTATCTGGGGAGAAATTGAACAGAGAGATCCAAACCCGATGAAGTGCCCGACCGATATCGCTACTTACAATAAAGTCAGGTCTGAATACAAACGGTTTCAAATTCTGAATGCACTTGATCGAAAGTATGATTCCCTTAAAAGGGAAATTCTCCGGTGGGATCCCTTGCCGTCTGCCGAAGCTGCTTATGCTGCTGTCCGAAAGGAAACAGCGCATCAAAATATTTTCAGCAATGTACAACAAGGGGTGGCGTCGGGTTCAAACTCAACATGTGAGTCCAACGGATTGGGACTCGTTACCAGAGGATGCCGGTCAGACCAAAAACCAAATCCGTCATCATCCTGGATCGATAAGAACAAGTTGAAATGCGATCACTGTGGCATGGCCAAGCATACGAAGGAACAATGTTTCAAACTTGTGGAGTATTCGGAATGGTGGGCCGACGGACATAAAAAGGGAAATGCCTCAGCCGCCGTGGGCAGTCAAGGGACCACCAGCAGCGGCAGTGGCGGCAGCCACGATAACCAAAAGTCCACCGGAAATATAGACAGCTTCGAAAAAAGGAACAATGGAGGAACATGCCTTCTTGTAGCAAATAAGGAAGAAGGTACGGATGGTACAGGTATTGGGTTTGGGACATATCTCTCAGACCCTTCATTTTCTAAACAATATTATATAAAATCCAAGAATGCCAAAGTGGCTGTTTCTAACCCCAAATTTTTTAGTCCCAAAATATTTGATCTTTTAAATGAGTTCCAAGTTTAAGAAATCACAAAAAACCCCTAATTTCTAACTTGGATAAAAGAAAGTCAAAAAATTATTGTAATACTGGAAAGGTTAACATGGCGATAAAAAATAAAGATAAAGACTCATGGATCTGGGATTGTGGTGCCACCGACACAATGACAATTGAAATATTCGACATGTGCTCAATGTCAAAACCACAAAAATCCAAGATTCATACTTCAAATGGAGAAGTTCTTCAAGTAAAAGGAGGAGGAACTATTCAAATATCACCAAACATGAAACTGTCAAAATGCCTCTATGTTCCATCGTTATCTCATAAATTGCTATCAATCAGCCATGTTACAAAAGAACTAAATTGTATTTTGTTAATGCATCTTACCTTCTGTATTTTACAGGACATCAGGACAGGAAAGATCATTAGGCGTGGTACTGAGAAGCAAGGACTTTATTATGTGGATGAAGTGATTCAACAAGGTAATGCAATGCTTGCCCATGGGTCTACAGATAGGGAAGATTGGTTGTGGCACCGAAGATTGGGACACCCATCCAGTGGTTACTTGCATCGTTTATTTCCTGAATTATTTCCAATAAATAAAGTCTTGAATTGTGAGACATGTTTTTTGGCTAAGAGACATAGACACACTTTCAAATCCAATGATACTAAGGTTGATTCTCCTTTTTTATTAATTCATTCAGATGTATGGGGGCTAGCAAAAGTAAGGGGGGGGGGGGCAAAATTTTCATTATTTCGTTACATTCATTGATGACTGCACCCGCATGACTTGGACTTATCTCTTGAAAAATAAATCTGAAGTTTTTTCAAAATTCACAATTTTTTGTGCCATGGTAAAAACTCAATTCAAAAGTGATATCCAAATTCTTAGGTCCGATAATGGGGGGAATTTGTAAATACTTCCATGAAACTCTTTTGTCAGGAAAAGGGAATAATTCATCAAACCTCATGCGCCCATACCCCTAATCAAAACGGGGTTTCTGAAAGGAAAAATTGCTTCCTTTTAGAAATAACTCATGCACTCATGATTGAATCCCAAGTTCCGAAATCTTTTTGGCCCGAAGCTCTTGTCACTGCAACCTATCTCGTTAACCGTCTCCCAACAAGAGCTCTTGATTTAAAAACCCCAATTCAAACCCTGTCCAAATTCCATAAACCCCATCTACTCTTACCCTTGAACCTCGTGTCTTTGGATGTTCTGTATTTGTTCACCTACCAAAAACAGAACGTTCCAAACTGGATGCATGTGCCGAGAAGTGTGTGTTTGTGGGCTATGAAGTCAATCAACACGGTTATCGATGTTACAATCCCAACACACGTCATATGTACACCACAATGAACTGTGATTTTCTTGAAACCGAATATTTCTACAATACCCAACACACTGGTCAGGGGGAAAAGACGGATGATGACACATTGAGGTGGATAAAATGGATGCCATCCTCAGAAGAAATTACTCAATCCACGAGTCCTGAAGACAGTACCACTAACAATGATCCTCCCAACCTGGCGTCAAAGGTAAGTAACTCTCGAACTCAAGAGTATGATGACTTCTCTAATGTTGACCCCTCTAATAACTCTGATTCATCCACTAACTATGAAAATCATGAACATGTCAACTTATCTAATGTTGACTCTTCTAATATCTCTGAGTCATCCACTGACTGTGAAAATCATGAGCATGTTGAAAATCCTAACCATACTGCAGGACAAGAGTCATCACAGGTTGAACAAGCTGAATATGTTCTCCCTCCAAGGTCTAACAGAGGAGTTCCTCCAAAAAGATACTCTCCCGCGAGAAGGAAGCCCGAAGTTCTCGATATCCAATGGCAAACGTGGCAGCTGGGAATTTATCTCCAGAAGCCCGAGCTTTTGCCACATCTTTATGTTCTAAAGAAATCCCAACTACAGTTGAACAAGCTCTTGAGTCTAAGAAATGGAAAGAGGCAATGGAAGTTGAAATGGATGCACTAAATAAAAATGACACATGGGAGAAATGTATCCTTCCTCCTGGAAAAAAAACAGTAGGATGTCGTTGGGTCTTTACTATAAAATACAAGCCAAATGGAACTATTGAACGATAAAAAGCTCGACTTGTAGCAAAGGGGTACACTCAACATACGGAATTGATTATTCAACAACTTTTTCTCCCGTAGACAAAATTGACACAATCAGGGTGCTATTCTCTATTGCTGCAAATAAAGGTTGGCCTCTCTTCAGTTTGACGTAAAAAAATGTCTTCTTACATGGAGAACTTAAAGAAGAAATCTATACGGTTAATGAAAGCATTCGGTTAAAAACAATTATACTCTATGTTTTGATTTATTCTTATTCCGCTGCACTTTCCATTTTTACTTCATTCATACTTCATACTTAATCAAAACAGTCCAATACTCAGATCCTAACAATTGGTATCAGAGCTTGGTCAATTAAATCTGATCTAACCAATCAATTTAATACACAGATCAGCTCATAATCATTGATATCGTTTGTTTGTCGGGTTAAAACAGAGTAATAGTTTATTTTCTTTTCAACAGTTAGTAAACAGACTTTGTTTTTGAAAAACCAAGAGAATGACTTCACTCAATCAAGATCCACACAACACTGGCACACACAACAAGCCTCCGATGCTTGTCAGGTCAGAATACAACATCTGGCAGCGTCGGGTGGCTCATGTGTTAGCACAACTTGTTGCTCACAGAAGTGGCAATGTGTATGTAGTTGATATGTTGAAGGATAATCCTACTGCAAATGTCTGTTTGTTCTCAGCTGCCTCTACCAAAGAGACAGAACTGTGGCATAGGAGACTTGGTCACACCAACCTTCAAACTATCAACTCACTCTCCAAACAAAACCTTGTCAGAGGTTTACCATCAAAAGAATTCAAATGTGATGAGCATTGTGTTTCCTGTTTAAAAGGTAAACAACATAAAAGCTCTTACAAATCCATTGATGAGTCCAAAACTAGTCAGTGTTTACAAATGTTGCACATGGATTTGTTTGGCCCTGTAAAAATCATGAGTCTAAGAAGAAAAAGATTTTGTCTTGTCATAGTTGATGATTTTTCTAGGTTTACATGGACTTACTTTTTACACTCTAAGGATGAGACTGCAGGTATCTTGAAGGACTTTGTCACCAAAGTTGAAAAACAATATGACTTGCCAGTAAAAGTCTTTAGGAGTGACAATGGAACAGAGTTTAAAAATAAGGAGTTGGACGATTTCTGTGTGTCAAAAGGGATTGTAAGGCAGTACAGTATCCCAAGAACACCAGAGCAAAATGGGGTGGTTGAAAGGAAGAACAGGACTCTCATTGAGGCTGCAAGAACAATGCTAGCAGATTCTGGTTTACCTCTGTCCTTTTGGGCAGAAGCTGTAAACACTGCTTGCTATGTTCAAAACAGAGTTTTAATCAACCCTAGACATCAAAAGACTGCTTATGAAATTCTGTTTAAAATCAAACCACTGATATCATTTTTCAAAGTCTTTGGCTGCCCATGTTTCATTTTAAATCTTAAAGATTCCATTTCAAAATTTGCAGCCAAAGTAGATTGTGGATATTTTCTGGGGTATTCTTCTATTGCAAAGGCCTATAAAGTGTTTAACACAAGGACTAAAACAATAGAAGAAACTCTGAATGTGAAGTTCAATGAACTTTCATCTTTGAAAATCCCAGCAAACCCTGCTGAGTTGTTTGATTTAGATAAATTCAAATTTGAGGATATTGCTGTCAAAACTAACCCTGCATGTACTCCACAATCTTCACAACAAGACTACAGAATAGATGTTGTGGTTCCAGACCACTACAAAGTCTATCCTGCATCAGAGGAAGCAGTGGTTCAAAACAACTGTCAAAACTCTGTCACAGCTGAGTCAGCCACTGTTGGCCAGTCTTACCTTCAAACCACTGACTCACCCAGCCAATCCACTGTTCAATCATCTGTTGATAAGAGTCAATCATCTGTTGACAAAAGTCAGTCCAATCTTACACCACTTGGACCCATTCCTCCACCTCCATTCCAAACATCTGTTGACTTTTCAAAAGTGCCAACAGATGTTATGTCAACAGAGTCTCCAAACCTCTGTCCTTCACCACAAAATGCCATCATACCATATCAGGGAGATCTAATCTACCTAAGAGCTCATCCACCAGACCAAATCATTGGCAACATCAGAGAAGGTGTGCTCACAAGGAGCCAATCTTCAAACATCTGTCTTTTTGCAGGCTTTCTATCCCTTACACAACCTGTCAAGTACCAAGAGGCACTGAAAGACAACAGTTGGGTAGAAGCCATGCAAGAAGAACTCCTTCAGTTCAAAAGACAACAAGTATGGGAACTTGTACCACTGCCTAAGGATGTCTGTCCAATTGGCACAAAGTGGGTCTTCAAAAACAAAACTGATGAAAGGGGTATAGTTGTCAAGAACAAAGCCAGGTTAGTGGTTCAAGGCTTCAGACAAGAAGAGGGAATTGACTATGATGAAACCTTTGCCCCTGTAGCAAGGCTAGAAGCTATCAGACTTTTCTTAGCCTTTGCTGTCAACCACAACATCAAGGTGTATCAGATGGACATCAAGTGTGCTTTCCTATATGGCAAAATTCAGGAGGAGGTCTATGTATGTCAACCACCTGGTTTTGAAGACACATTCCATCCTGATCATGTCTACAAGCTTAACAAAGCATTGTATGGACTCAAACAAGCACCAAGAGCCTGGTATGAAACTCTCTCTACTTTTCTCTTATCCATTGGTTTCACAAGAGGTAAAATTGATAAAACCTTGTTTTTAAAATGGAAAGGAAAAGATTTAATGATTGTTCAAATATATGTGGATGACATCATTTTTGGATCCACATGTAATAAAATGTGTGAGGAGTTTAGGGAACTCATGACAGCAGAGTTTGAAATGAGTGCTATGGGTGAACTTCAGTGCTTTCTTGGTCTTCAAGTAAAGCAACTGCAAAATGGCACTTTCATTCATCAAAACAAGTATGTGAAAAACTTGTTAACAAAATTTGAGATGAATGATTGTAAGCCATGTAGTACACCCATGAGCACTGTCAAGCCACTCACTGATGATGAAAAGGATGAACTGATTGATCAGACACACTATAGATGCATGATTGGGTCTTTATTGTACTTAACAGCATCCAGGCCAGACATTATGTTTGCAACCTGTGTGTGTGCTAGATCTCAGGCTTCTCCTAGAAAGTCTAACCTTATTGCTGTGAAAAGGATATTCAGATACCTAAAAGGTGCTCCCACACTTGGTATCTGGTATCCTGCTAATGGAAACATTGAGTTTTCAGGTTATTCAGATAGTGATTTTGCTGGCTGCCATACCACAAGGAAGTCCACCTCAGGAGGGTGCCAGTTTCTAGGGAATGCCTTAGTTTCTTGGCAAAGCAAAAAGCAAGCAGCTGTTTCAACATCCACTGCTGAAGCTGAATACATTGCTGCTGCAAGCTGTACAGCCCAACTTATGTGGCTTCAAAATCAATTACTGGATTTTGGGATAACTGCACTAAGGACTCCACTCATGTTGGATAGTCAAGCTGCTGAAAATATCATCAAAAATCCAGTCTCCCACTCAACCACCAAGCACATAGATATCAGACATCATTTTGTCAGGGATAGCTATGAAAAAGGTTTGATTTCTCTGCACCATGTTCCAACAGAGGATCAGTTGGCAGATGTGCTGACAAAAGCTTTAGACACATCTACCTTCACAAATCTGATTTCTCGAATTGGAATGTTAAACATGGATTAAAAACAACAAAAATGTTTTCAATAAAAACATTAAAATGTTTTCAGAAAATCAAATTTTGCTAGAATGACACTTTGGTTGAAAAATCTGTTTTAAAACCACTGACTCAGATAAAACAACCACTGTTTCATTAAAACCACTGTTAGTTGAAAAATCTGTTTCAAACATCTGATCAGATAAAACAACTGTTTTCATCAGTCTTTTGGTTAAACAACAGAGGTTGGCAACAGAGGTTTAACAAAACAGCTGTATGCCACCAGATGTTTCAAACATCAGATGTTTGCCACGTCTGCTCTCAAAAGCAGAGTCTTTGCCACAACAGCGGTTTCACCAGAGCCTATAAAACCCTGTTCTTTCCCCCAACAGCAGTTTTACTGTCTCATTGTATTCAAAATACTAAAAACCGCTCTCGTCTTCCTCATAACCCTCAATCAAAGTTCATCACTTTCACAATCCAAATCCATTAAAATGGAACTCCAAACAAAAGTCACTCATAATTTCCTTCCATATTTGGTAAAAACCGAAGACAACACACCATTCCATTCCACCATTGACATCATCAATAACTCAAAATATAAAAATGTTCTTATTGCTGATGCCCCCATATACCTGGAAACACTCCAAGAATTCTGGGCGAATGCTGAAGTCTTATACCAAGACAAAAAGCCAACTTCCATAATTTCCAAAATTGGAGACACCAGTATCGCCATAACCCCTGAAATCATCTCCACTACCTTCTCACTCAATGACTTGTCAGGTATGGAAACTTTTCCAAAAACAGAGCTTCACACTGAGTTTCAAGAGAGAGGGTATGCTGCACAAATGACTGGTTCCACATTATACAAAAAGTTTTTCCCACCAGTCATGAAATTTTTCTTCCATACCCTCCTCCTCTGTGCCTCTGCCAAGACTACATCCTTCAATGAAATCCCATTGAGGATACAATACTTGGGATATGCTATGTTGTCAGGTTCTGACTTCAATCTATCTCAGGGATTGTTCTTAGACTTGGTATCAAATGTGAAAGCCATAAAATCTGGCTCAAACAATGCTTTTCTTCTCTACCCTAGAATTCTAAGTGTAATTCTACAAAAGATTTTACCTGCAAAGGATTTTCAAAAGGGAGAGTCTTTCAAAATGAAAAGTCTAACTGATGAAACTTTTACAAGAATGCTGGGTTCTTCAACCCAAGAAAAAGTATTAAAAGTACAAAAAGTTTCCAAAACACAACCAAAGAGGACAAAGACAACAACTGTTGTTGAAACCTCTGTTGGTGAGCCCACTGCTCCTGGTGATCATGGCACTTCATCCAGTGCTGTGAAACCCACACCAGCCACCAAAAGAAACCGTCCATCCTCCAAAACAACCACCAAAACCAAAAAGGGACTTCTAGAAGATGAGATACCAGAAGCTAACCCTGTTGCATCACCAAAGCAACATGAAACCACTGTTGTTACTTCCTCACAACAGTTGGAGATATCTCAACCCAAGCAAACTCCTCAAGAATCCTCACAAAAGGATCTTGTTGTAAGCCAAAGGGAACCTCATACTGAGGCATATGAGTCACTTGATCATATGTTTACAAGCCCATCTCCCAGGGCTAATCAGCTTCTTACTCCACCTACATCACCACCACATGTCCCACAAACAATGCAACCTCTGTTTGAAGCTATTGACAAAACTCAGGACAAACCCAGTTCCTCTCCTTCACCTATCACTGAGAGTATGCCACCACCAGTGACTGGGGCTGAGGAAAGTCAATCAGCTATCCCACAAACAGAAGAGGAGGTTATACTCCCAGAAGTCAATGTCACTTCTGATGAGGTTTCAAGAGATGCAGCTACTACTGCTGTAGAGACCATTGTCTCACAGCAGGACAGTGGTTCCATTGATAAGACTTCCTTGAAGGCAACAACTGATGAGGACACAATTGTGTCTCCTAAAACAGTTGGAAGTTCCCAGTACCAAGACAAAGGGGCAGCAGGTTCTTATTCTATGGACTCACCTCCTAGAACTGAACCAGCTAAAACTACCTCTGGTAGGGACTCAGATGATCCTATTAACTTGGGTGATGAGTCAAAACTTCTAGAATTGACGGTTAAAGTTCAAAACCTTGAATCCTCTGTTGCTGACATCAAATCTGATGTCAAGACAATATTGGAAACATTGAACAACTTTACAAAGAGTCAACCATCCACTGCTGATGTTGCTAATGAGCTATGGAAATCTGTTTCCCCCATCATCATAGCTCACAGAAAATTAGCAGATCAGACACAAGAGACCTACATGACTTTTATCAGAAATATGGTGGATGCCAGATTTAATGACACAAAGGCTGACATCAAGGTGATCAAAGACCATCTGCTGAAGACTACTGGCTCTGCCCCTACCACAATTCTCAGAGATGAAGATGATGATGAATTCACTGCTGATGATGCCAAAAAGGGGGAGAGTGGCAGAGATAGGCTACCAAAACTTGATCCATTTGGTGCACCACCCTCACAAAAAGGGAAGAAGCCAACTGCTGACAAACCAGGGTCACCCAAATCAGCTCCACAGACACAACAACTAAATGTTCAGGTCCCTGTCTCTGAACCAGCTCAAGCATCAAAGGCAAAAGAAGTTGACACTTCAGCTAATGAAAAGGCTGAAAAAGCTGCTCAAGACAAAAGGAAAAGGGCTGATACATTGGAAGTAAAGGCAGAGATGTTGGTGCAGCTGAAAAAGGAACAGCAGCAGGAAGTGGAAGATGTGAACACTTCAAAGAGAAAGAAAATGCCAGCCAAACACACTAGAAAACCACCTTCCAAACTAACTGCTGAAACCTCTGCTGTACAAACACCTGTTACCACAACCACTGCTCATAAAACCACTGCCACCACAACCTCTGCTACCCAAACCACTGAACCTAAAACAACTGAACCTAAAACCACTGATAAAACATCTGCTCAACCCAAACCAGTAACCAAACCTATCACCACACCATCAATCACTAAACCAACCACAACTCAACCAACTCCCAAACCTACTTCAACACAACCCAAAACCCAAACAACTGCTGGTTCCACAAAAGGATCAACAGATGTTTCCCAAACCACTGCCTCATCCTCACCTTCACCCAAAATCTTGTATAGCAGAAAAAGGAAATCCACCTTTGTTATACAAGATGAAAACATCCACAACACACCACCTAACACCCCAATCTCACAATCCATACCAGTCAATGCCATTCCACTCTCATCTTTCTCACCACACACTGCCCAATTTAGATCCCATAGACCACCACCAACCATTACCCCATTGGCTGAGAAGTATCCCCTTGAGTTGGATCTAATCAAGGGGGAACTTCAATCCTTCTACAATACTGATCAGCCATCAGAAAGATCCTTCCCATCTCTCAAAGGCTTCCCTGTTCCACTCAACATGGACACATATCTTAAATACAAGGGTGAACAGACTGATGCTGTTATCAAAGAGAAATGCAAAGGGAAGGATGACAGGACTGCTCAGGGCATCCATTCAGCAGAGCTTAGCAAACTCAGAAGGATTGAAGATTATGCTAAGACCCTGAGCAATTCCATGTCTACCATGCCTCTTAGCAGACACCTGGAGATGGAAGTGAGGGATTCACTGCTAGAACAGATCTTGGCATCCAAGCCTTACAAAGCAACAAAGAACCAATTCACAGGCTGGACCACACATGCTCTCAGGGAAGAACTGATCAGAATTGAGAACATGGCCAAGAATCCTCCTGCTAAGGCCTCTGCCCCTGATTTCAGAAAAGGGAGAGATCAAGCTAGAGCCTTGAAGTTCAAAAGAATGAGACAAGAGCTTGTAGCAGCCAAGTATGGAATGATGAAATCTGTTGCTAGATGGTCAGAGGTCAGACTAATTGAAACATACAAGAAACTTGAACAAGAAAGAAAGACCAATCCTGATCTTCCAAGAAAACCAGTGTATGATGATGCTCCCAAGAAACCCTCACAGGCCTTTACATTAGATAGCTTACTTGCAACCTCTGATCTTTCCATTGCTGCTCAAAGACAATACAAGAAGCAGAAGGAAATGTCTGAAGAGGATACAAGGAAGTTCAATGAAACTTATGTAAAAGAGGGTCTCTTGAACCAACTTAGATTCTTCTCTGACCCTGTCACAGAGAAGTTCAGAGAACTCATTGGCAGGCCTCCATCTCCCAACTCATCCAAAATAAAGATGCATCCCAGTCACTCCTCTGACTCTAAAATTCTAAAATGGAAGTCTGATAAAGAGACCCATGAATTGACACTGATCAGGTCAGATGGTAGTATTCAGAAGTTGAGTATGGATGATGCACCTGGCCTAAGTGCAGAAGATCTCCAGACACTTTTGAATCTGACACTGGATAGAGATGCTGAAGACCTCTTCTCTCTAAGCTTTGAATTACAATTGAAAGGGCAAATTAGAGAAAGTCTGATGAGGAATAAAGATCAAGAATAAAGCAGAGTTTTGGCATCATCTGTTCTAGGGGGAGATTGTTGGGTCTGCTGACCTGGAGAAGAACAGATGATTAAAAGCCAAAATATACTAAGTGTTTGATCAAGAATAAAGAACAGTTGTTACAATAAAGCTTCCTCCAAAGAACTGCTGATTCCCAAACTGCTGCTGCTTAACAACTGATACAAGTCAACTGCTGCTGATGGAAAGTCTGATGGATAAAGTCTGAAGAGCAAAAGTCTGATAAAGAACAAGTGCTGATCAAATATCTGAAGAACAAAGGTCTGTTGAACCAACAGCACTTTGGTTCAACAGATGATAAGAAGACATCAGAGCTTTAGTTTAACAGAGTTTATTATCAGTTGTTTCAATGTAACAGTAGTTTATTGTTTAACAGATGTTATAGTTTGTTAGTCAGTTAGGGGTCGCTTTCTAGGTGACGTCAGCAACTGATCATCAGAGGTTTGTGCTTGTCTATAAATAGAACAGTACTTGTACTGTTCTATGTGTCACTCATCATTCTCTTTAGACAAACATTCTCTGAGTGATCAGGCTGAGGGGGAGTTAATTGTACGATTGTAATCTTTCTGTTTAATGAAAGCATTCGGTTAAAAACAATTATACTCTATGTTTTGATTTATTCTTATTCCGCTGCACTTTCCATTTTTACTTCATTCATACTTCATACTTAATCAAAACAGTCCAATACTCAGATCCTAACAAGAAGTGTGTCGCTTGAAGAAATCCTTATACGGATTGAAACAGTCTCCTCGTGCATGGTTTGGCAAGTTCACTTTAGCCATGAAAAAATATGGCTTTAAATAGAGTAACTCAGATCCTACTCGGTTCCTTAAACGGAGGAATGGACTCGTAACATGTTTAATTATTTATGTTGATGATATGATAATCACAGGTAATGATGAAGAAGAGATGACAACATTAAAGGCAAACCTATTCGAAGAGTTCGAAATGAAGGATCTGGGAATACTTAAATACTTTCTTGGATCGAAGTCCTAAGGTCCAGACAGGGGATTTTCATCTGTCAAAAGAAATACGTCCTTGATGTACTTGCAGAACAGGGATGATAGATTGCAAACCCGTGGATACTCCAATGATGGTAAACCAGAAGCTCTATATGGAAAAGAATGCTAAGCTGGCTAACAAGGGAGAATATCAACGGATAGTAGGGAAACTAATGTATCTCTCACATACCCGACCCGACACTGCTTACGCAGTTGGAGTTGTGAGCCAATTCATGCATCAACCTCAAGTTTCCCATATGGAAGCCATGTGGACAATTATCAAGTACCTCAAAGGGACACCTGGTCATGGAGTTCTATTCAAGACAAACATGCATCTTGAGAACCAAGTGTATACCGATGCAGATTGGCCAGGAGATAAAGGAATCCGAAGATCAACATCTGGTTACTTTACCTTCGTTGGTGGAAATCTTGTCACTTGGAGGAGCAAGAAACAGAAGGTGGTGGCTCTTTCAAGTGCCGAAGCAGAATTTAGAGGGATAGCACGTGGTCTGGCAAAAATTTTATGGGTACGAAAACTCTTGACAGAAATCGGGTATCCTCCAACTCAATTGTTGGGACGAAGAGGATTGAAGAAACCACTTTTGATAACCTTAGTCCAAATCATATTCTGCATAAGTATAAGAAGAAACTGCTGAAGAAGAAAACACAAGTGTTGAAGAAGAGAAGAACAAAGTACTGGAGAAGAAACTGATCAGTAGTTCTGAAGTCTAACCAGACACTTCACTTCAGAACTACTGAAGACAAAACTACTCATCAGTTGTTTGCTGATCTTATCTTCAGAACCGACTTAACTTCAGTAGTTTAGTATAATAGTGTTTTGTTAAAGTCTTGGATCAAGTTTCAATGCTACAGCCTGTTGTAAGCATTATCCTAAGTAAAATATCTTTGCTAAATATCTTTATTACTTAGTGCAAAAGTCTTGTAACTTTGTCTATAAATAGATGAGTTTGTTCATCTATTTTATACATGTGATTACATGGATTTTAATTGAAAATCCTTCAAGGCTTTTAAACTTTTTATCCATTTCACATCTGAGAATCATTACTTGTGCTTATTGCTTTATACTTTCAATTGCTTATTGATTCTCATTAACTGTTCAGTCAAGGGGGAGTAATAACTCCATTAAAAGTGATACTTTGTATTTAGAACATTTATCATTCCGCTGTGCATAATAACTTTGATAAATCTGCAAACACATAAGTGTTCTAAACTGCTATAAGAGACCATCACTGATCCAATAATTGGTATCAGAGTAACTGGTTTATCTGATCAAATATCAATCTAACAAATTGAGAATCAGACACAGGCTCTTATTGATATTCAATCTAGGATTAAAAGGCTCCTATGCTGGATCAGCCAATAAACCTCCTATGCTAGTAAAAAATGAATACAATATCTGGCAAAGAAGGTTGGCTCATACAATATCTCAGACCAACACTGGTTGTTGGAGGTCTGTAATGTTTGGACCTCACAAACCAGTAGTTACTGATCCAGAAGGTAAGACTGAAACACCAAAAGACCCAAAAGACTACACTGAAGAATATTTCCAAAAATTTGAGCTAGATGCAAAAGCTTTTTCAATGTTGGCTATGGCTCTCCCAAACGAAATTTATGCTGGACTTTTACATTGTGAAAGTGCCAAAGAGCTGTGGGATTGTCTAAAAGAACAGTTTGCAGGAACTGAAGAGGTGATAGCCAACACCAGAGAAATCCTAGCTCAACAATATGAAACTTTTACACATGTAGATGGTGAAACTTTAACTCAACAATTTGAAAGATTTTCTTCACTCATCTCAGAGTTAAAAATTAATAATCAGACCTATTCAAATGCATCTATGTTACATAGATTTTTAAGGTCTCTACCTTCAAAATGGGAAACTTATTCTGTAGTCCTCAGATCAAGTTCAGATTTTAACACCCTGAACCTAACTAGGCTACATGGGAAATTACTAACTTTTGAAAGAGAAATCAATCAAAAGAAAAAGTTACAAGAATCTGGCAAAACTGCTGATGACTATATTCCAGGTAGCACAGCATTATTGGGACAGGACTCACCATCTTGTTCTAATAATTTTGGATCTTTTGATCACATTGACATAACTGCTGGGATCTCATATGATGGATCTTTCCCAGCTTATGACAATGAAGACCTAAGTCAAACTGCTGATAACATGTGTTTTATCATGGATGACTTAAAATATTTTAGCAGTGATGATTTAGAAGAAATGGATATTCTTCACCAACTGGCCTTATTAAGCATAAAAACTAACAAATTTTACAAAAGGTCAGGAAGGAAATTTCGAGGACTAAACAACTCAACAAAAGTTGGTTTTGACAAATCTAAACTGAGATGTCATAAGTGTCAGAAGTTGGGACACTTTGCTAGAGAGTGTAGAAGCTCTAGCTACAACCAACCCATGTCTGGAAATCAATTTAACCCCAACTTTAATAGGAATAATGGAACTCAAGGGAGTGCTCATTTTGTACAGGCACAAGCTCCACAAGTCCAATATGTGCCACAAGTACAATATGTCCAAATGCCTGCTCAACAACAGCATCAAATGCCTCCTTTTCCAACTGCTCAACAACCTGCACAAGCTCAACAACCCCCTCAACAACAAAGTCTATTTACCTCAGGGTATGTTGACTGGAGCAGTCTTCCGTTTGACACATCCGAATGCAGCCAGGATGCAGACAACAAAGTCTATGATTTCAACTGGGGAGAACCTGACAATGGCAGAAAGAACTTTGCCTTAATGGCTTTTGAGGGATGCTCCTCGAATTCTGCATTAACTCAGGTATCACATCAATCTCTTTTAAAGCTTTGCTCAAAATCTTGCAAAGAATCTTTTGCTTTAATCAGAGAAACTAATGTGAATTTACAAGGCAAATCCAATGATTTAGAAAGAAAATATACTCAGTCAAAATGTGATTTAGAAAGAAAACTTGCTTTGAAAAACAAAGAAATTTCTAAATTAACTAATAAATCCATTGAAACCCAGGCACAAATTAAAAGCTTGTTAGACAACCTAGGAAATGTCAGAAAAGAGCTTGCTGACACTAAGGTTGATTGTGAAAAATGGGTTGAGTCTTGTAAAGGGTACCAAATGCTGCTTAACAAGCAAACTGCAGCAAATGTTAAGTTTGGCATAGGGTATACCCACACTGAATCACCAACAGATTTCACCCACAAAACTGATAATGATGGGAAGAAACTGATTCAACTTCTGAAGTGAAAGAATGCACACCTTTTCATCAAAACTTTCTCAAAAATGAAAGTACTGCATAAGTTAAAACCACTGACAATAAGCCACCAATAGTTTCATCTACATCAGGAGTTGAGTTCCTGAAAACTACTGATGACCTATTGACAAATACTGATATTGTCAGTAATTTGCCTTCCAACTCTCTTGCTGTATCTAAAAAGAAAGAGAAGGCAAAAGCATGTGAAATATGTGGTCTGTTTAACCACATGACTGAACTTTGTAGATATAGAAAGGGAAATCAGTTTAACAAGAAAAATAAACAACTGGTTGTGGGAAAACAAATAAGACAAGATTTTGAAAACACCTTCTTTCCCAACAAACAACAACCAAGTAAAAACCTTTCTCAGAAAAAGATTTTATCTCAACAAAAACCTTTTTCTCAAAGTTCATCCTCAGAAGTTAGACCTAACTCATCAGCAGTTTCACAAACTGCTGAAGTTAAAGATTTGATAAATATGGTTAAACTTCTGATGACCAAAGTTGATGGTGGTCACCAAAAAGATACCACCATCGCCCCTCATGAAAAATCCATTGCCAAAAAGACATGGATTTCAAAAATTGGTCCTCAACAAACTGCACCTGTTCTCAAGAGCAAACCCAAAGCCAAACTGGCTTGGGTTGCCAAATCTAACTAATTTGCTATCTTGTGCAGAGGGTCTCCAGAGGCTTAAATAGCATTTGGTATGTTGATAGTGGAGGCTCAATGCACATGACTGGATGCAGATACCTGATAAACAATTTTATCAGTCAAAGAGAAGGATCTGTGTCCTTTGGGAACAATGCAAAGGGATATGTGCTAGGATATGGCAATGTATCCTCAGGCAAAATGCAGTTTGATAAGGTCAATCTGGTTGAAAACCTTGAGTACAACTTGCTCAGTGTCTCACAAATGTGTGACAAAGGATATTCTTCCTTTTTCACCAAGACAACATGCAAGATCATATCACCAGAAGGCCAGAAGTTGATAGAGAAGATTATTGAAGATCATACTTTGCTGATTGCCAAAAGATGTGGCAATGTCTATGCAGTGGACATTGAAAAAGACAAAGTATTAAACAACACTGCTTGTTTCTTCTCAAAGGCATCAACTTCAGAAACTGATCTCTGGCATAGGAGACTTGGCCATGTGAACTTTAAAACCATCAATAAAGTCACAAAAATGGGCTTGGTCAGAGGTCTACCTTTGAAGGAATACCAGTGTAAAGAACACTGTGTTTCCTGTCTTAAAGGTAAACAGCATAAGTCCTCTTATAAGTCTATTGAAGAATCTAAAACAACTGCATGTCTTCAACTACTCCATATGGACTTATTTGGACCAGTCAAGATTATGAGCCTTGGTAAGAAGAAGTACTGCTTGGTCATCATTGATGACTACTCAAGATTTACATGGGTCTTCTTCTTATATTCCAAGGATGAGGCAGCTGAAATAATCAAGTTCTTTATTCCACAAGTAGAGAAGCAATATTCTCTCTTTGTCAAAGTCATCAGGAGTGACAATGGGACAGAGTTCAGGAACAAAACTCTGGATGAATTCTGTTTGTCTAAAGGGATTGTTAGACAATTCAGCATTCCCAGAACTCCTGAACAAAATGGTGTGGTAGAAAGGAAGAACATGACACTAATAGAAGCAGCCAGAACAATGCTAGCTGATTCAGGCCTACCTTTGTATTTTTGGGCTGAAGCAGTCAACACAGCATGTTATGTTCAGAATAGAGTTCTCATCAACAAGAGACATACCAAAACTGCCTATGAAATTCTTCATGGCATAAAGCCCCTTATCTCCTTCTTCAGGGCTTTTGGATGTCAATGTTTTATCCTCAACATCAAAGACTCTATCTCAAAGTTTGATGCTAAAGTTGATACAGGTTACTTTCTTGGTTACTCTCCAATGAGAAAAGCTTACAAAGTCTTTAATTCAAGAACCAAGATAGTTGAAGAAACACTGAATGTCAAGTTCAATGAATCCAATCACACTCTTATTCCAGCACATCCTGCTGAACTCTTTGACCTTGACAATTTTAATTTCGGACCTAAAAAGACTGTTGAATCATCTAAATCTCCTCAAAATGGTTTTCAAGGGTTTAAAGATGATGATCCTACACCATGGACCTCAAACACAGTCATCAAATCAACTTACAAACCTTCAGAAGTTTCACAAGCTTCTACTTCAAAAACTACTGATGAACTTTTTGAAACTACTCATTCAGCTGAACCACAAACTCCTGTACCTCAAACAACAGCTGAACCAGACATTATCAATCTCAGCGGTTTATTTGAAGAAATAACAGAGCCATCCTCAAGCACAGGATTGCAACAACTGATTGAACACAGAGATCATCCACTAGATCAAATCATGGGTGATATTGCATCAGTGGTACTTACAAGAAACCAGCTTTCCAACTTTTGCTTTTTCTCAGCTTTTATTTCTTAGTTGGAACCTAAAAAGTATCAAGAAGCCCTCAAAGATAACAATTGGGTGCAAGCCATGCAAGAAGAGCTGCTTCAATTCAAGAAGCAACAGGTTTGGGAAATATGTCCCTTACCTCCAAACAAGCAACCAATTGGTACAAGATGGGTCTTCAGAAACAAATCAGATGAAGCTGGTATGATCATCAAGAACAAGGCAAGATTGGTGGTACAAGGCTATTCTCAAGAAGAAAGCATTGACTATGATGAAACCTTTGCACCAGTTGCAAGACTTGAAACTATCAGGTTATTTTTAGCTTATGCAGTTTCCAACAACATAAAAGTTTTTCAAATGGATCTCAAAAGTGCATTTTTTGTATGGAAAAATAAAAGAGGAAGTGTATGTCTGTCAACCTCCAGGGTTTGAGGATCCCTCTCATCCTGATTGGGTATACAGACTTGACAAAGCTCTTTATGGGCTAAAACAGGCTCCAAGAGCCTGGTATGAAACACTTTCCAACTTTTTACTTAAGAATCACTTTACAAGAGGCTCCATTGATAAAACACTTTTCATCAAACATGTTGGAAATCATGTCTTACTTGTTCAAATTTATGTTGATGATATCATTTTTGGTTCAACAAACACAAAATTGTGTGAAGAATTTATGAAACTCATGCAATAAAAATTTGAAATGAGTACAATGGGAGAATTGCAGTACTTTTGGGGACTGCAAATCAAGCAACAATCAAATGGAACATTCATACATCAATCAAAATATGTTAAAGAATTATTAAACAAATTTTCTTTACAAGACTGTAAGTCATGTTCCACTCCCATGACACCAACCACACAAGTTGAACCAGATGATCAAGGAAAAGAAATTGATCAAACCATGTATAGATGTATGATAGGTTCTCTTTTATATTTAACTGCTTCTAGACCAGATATTATGTTCTCAACTTGTGTCTGTGCTAGATATCAATCTTCACCAAGAGAATCACATCTAACTGCTGTCAAAAGAATCTTTAGATATCTGAAAGGAACTCCTACTCTAGGAATTTGGTATCCTGCTTCAAGCAATACCAAGTTAACTGCTTTTTCAGATAGTGACTATGCAGGGTGTAAGATGTCAAGAAAATCAACATCTGGTGGTTGTTAATTCTTAGGAAACTATCTGGTATCTTGGCAATCAAAGAAACAAACATCGGTGGCAACTTCAACAGCTGAAGCTGAATACATTGCTGCTGCAAGCTGTACATCACAGATACAATGGCTCCAATATCAACTTCTTGATTATGGAATCAAAGAAACCAAGACTCCTCTTCTAGTAGACAGCAAATCTGCCATTAGCATCATTCAAAATCCTGTTCAGTTCTCAAAGACTAAACATATTGAAATCAGGTATCATTTCATAAGAGATTGCTATGAAAAAGGCAAGATTGAGGTGCAACATGTCCCAACTGCTGATCAAATAGCTGATGTGTTCACCAAACCCCTTGATACAACAACATTTCAGAGATTAGTATCCATGCTTGGGATGCTAAATTTTGAATAAAGTCTGTAAGTGTTTTCACTTTTTAGTTCTACACATATTTTTACTTTCACTTACATACTTGTTAAAAACTGATACAAAACCTCCGATAAACAAAAAGATAGAGAAACATCAAAGATGGAAAATTTTCGAAAAAGATATAACTACTGATGAAAATCAGAAGTTATTTAAGTGTTTTGAAAGTTATTCTCATCAGCTGTTTCAAAACTACTGAAGAGATAACTAAAACCACTGATGAAGAAGCTTTCTTCTTCAGTAGTTTCATTAAAAAGGGTAAAACTGACATTTCACTCATCAGAAGTTTGACCTAG
Organism: Ambrosia artemisiifolia; assembly: GCA_032199755.1. Lineage (NCBI taxonomy): Eukaryota > Viridiplantae > Streptophyta > Magnoliopsida > Asterales > Asteraceae > Ambrosia > Ambrosia artemisiifolia. The sequence continues at coordinate 55,884,247 of CM063519.1, forward strand.
TCGGTTAATTTTTGACCTAGTCGGTTAAAAACTTCTGATAAATACCCTTTTCAAACACTTATCCATTCAAAAAGCATAATTCCCTCTTTCTCTCTCAAAGCAAAACCAAAACCCCTTCTCTAACCTAAAAATCACTGTTCGATCAAAGAAGAACCATGGCTCTTGTTCTTAAACAGGGACACAATCAAATAGGCTACTTTGAGAAAGATGAAGCCTGGTCCCAGTACGACGAAATCATTGATTTAGTCGTAAAATCCCAATATTCAACCGCCTTCACCATTGATCCCCCTATTCATGAACAGACTCTAAATGAGTTCTGGGCAAACGCAGAAAAGGTGACAGTGAATGACAGAGTGATTTCCCTCAAATCATCTATTCAAGAGAAACTGATGGCCATATCACCGGAAACTTTAAGCATAAGGCTTTGGTTTGAATGATTCCTGATGCTCCAGAGCATGTTTCAAACGCTGATATTCATCTTACCATGACTGAATGTGGCTATCAAGGTACTTTAGCACAGGCTACAGTTTATAAGAAATATTTTGATCCACAATATAAACAGTTATTTCATTATATTATTATGTGCCTAAGTCCTAAAACTGGATCTTATGATCAGATGCCTTCAACTTTTCAACCGATTTTTCATTCAATAATAAATGAAACACCTTTTAAGGCATCAAAACTTTTCTAATGAGTTGTGTTACACCATGAAAATGATAAGAAAAAGTTTTTGTTATACCCAAGTTTGTTATGCAATGCATAATAAAAGAACTTGGAGAGGGAGTACTTGTGGGAGAACCAACTGTTTTAAAACCATTAACTTCCCAAGTATTCTCAAGGCACAACAAACCGGCCACAGTGCCAGAAGATGACCAAGGGGAACAACAACCCATCCCTGAGGAACCCACATCTTCTAAACCCAAACCAAAGAAAGCTAAGAAGCCTTTACCTCTCAAACAAAAACCCACCAACCCAAGAAAAAGTTAGTTCAGGAAGTGGAGAACCCTGAAACTACTGATGTGCAATCTGCACTTGAAAAGGTAGTGGCTGAAACATCCTCTCAGTCCACTCCATCTCCACCACCCAAAAGAAAACCAGTTACAATCATTTTTCAAAGAAAAAGACTCAAAAAGACTGTAACTACTGACCAATCCTTTGAAACTACTGAACAACAACCCTTACCAACTACTGAACCCTTAACAACTACTGAATCTGAACCCTCACACACAACCATTGAAATTGCCCAACTTCTCTCAGGGCTAAAAGAATCCCATCCAACACATGTCACTCCCAAAACAACACATCAAACAGGGGAGATGCCTTCAGACTTTGACATGGATGTGGACATCTTTGGTCCTAACCAGAGAGATGAGGATGAACCAGAGTTTCTAAGCCCAAACTTAGAAACTTTAGGTACTTTTGAGGCTGCTACTACTCACTTATCACCCAGTGGTGAACCTGAGGACAGTAGTAACATAGCTAAGACCTCAAATTTGGCAACTACTGATGAAGGCTTATTGCCTGAGGTAGGAAATCCTCAGTTCCAAGAAAAAGAGGTTCATGAGAAGACTAGTTTAGGACTAGCTCATGATACAACTGATACTGCCCTCATTGAGGACACTATCAGGGATTCAGATGATTCCATTAATTTGGATGATGATTCACCCACTCCACAATTTGAATTGACGGCTAACATTGAAGGTCCTGAATCTGAGGTCTCTAAGCTCAAAGAGCTGGTCACCAAAGATCAGGTTAAAGACCACTTGAACCCTCATTCCCCTAAAGTGGCATCTTCAGTACACTCTGAAGATCACCCAAAAACACCCCCTTCACAAAAACAGCCTACCCAATTTTCTGGGCTTTCAAGCATAGACCTGAACCAACTATGCAGCCCAGATGGTCCCCTGTACCAGATGATGAAGGAAATTCTCACTGATCAACTCAAATCATTCACAACTGCTTGGGAGTTGAAGACCAACACTCAATTTGAGTTGATAAACACCAAACTTGCAGAGCTGAACAAAAAGATGAATGAAAACCAAAGACAGCTTGCAACATTATCTGCTACAACTTCTAAACCTTTAAGGCTTCCAGAAGTGGATGAAGCCAAAAAGGGGGAGAAGATTAAGGAACCAGTTATTGAAGTATCTTCTGAATCTCCTGAAGCTGAAAAGATAACCAAAAGACCAGGAAAGGAGATCCTTCAAGAGTTTAGTTCATCCAAGGCAACTGAAGAAACTACTGAAGACATTCCTCAAACTGCTGAAGACAATCCTTCAGTAGTTGTGAGCAAAACCACTACTATCAACCCTTCAGAAGTTTTCACTTCCAAGACTGATCAAGGACAGTCTTCCAAGGCAACAGAGAAAGAACCAACTTCTATTCCTAAGCCAGCAACAACAACTACAACAGCTATTTTAAACCCTGCTCCTATTTCAATGTCAAAAGAACTGCTGGAGAAGAGTTTAAAAGAAGCAATGAAAAAGGCTAAGGAAGACAAAGTGTGGAATAGCCTGGAAGAAAGGGATGACCTAAGCTATGAAGAAAAACTTGTTGAGTATCAAGAAAAGCTCAATGAGTTAGAAGCTGAAGAGAGAGCACTGGAAGCTGCTGCTGAAGAAGACAAGAGAGCATAGCTGATTCAAATGATAACAAAGAACTCCAGGGCAAAACAACCCTCTCTGAACAGGCTCTCAACTGAAGAACTAACAAGAAGAGCTCAACTTATAGCTGATAAGTTGGCAACTGAGAAGGAGAGAAAGGCAAAGAGAGCTGAGATAGTGGAAGAACTTGTAGCAAATGGGTATGGTTCAAAGGCCTCAGTGTCAAAATGGAAAGAAGAAACCCTATATGACACTTACAAAAAGTTCAAGGCCAGCAAAGCTGCAAATCCAGATAGATTTACAACTCCTGAAGCTCAACAAACTTCAATCATTAGAAGATCATCTGGTGCATTAAAAAGACCTGCTACAATAAAGAAGAAGCCAGAGGAAACTGTGAAGACTGATTTCAAAATGGTTTTGTTAGAAGGAAATCAGTTAGTTCATGGTGATTTTGACACAGAAGAAAAGCCTCTGCTTACACAGTTCAGAGATCCTGCTACTTATGCTTACCAAATACAACAGTCTATCAAAGACAAATCTCATACCAAGGTTGTTACAACACATCACCTACCCAACTTTGCTATCCAAGGTGGTGTTGATCTTCAAGCTAGCAAAGATTCTCACCTGAAGGTCACTGAAATTGAAGACATACCTCAATCTTCTTCAGGACAAACCCAGGAAACTAGCTTGGTTTCCTATGCCTCAGACTTTGACAGGTCTAAGGTGAATATTGTCAAATGGTCATTCACTGATTCAAACTCAGTGTTAGTGACCAGGAGAGATCGTTCAAGTAAGGTCTACAAGAACTCAAAGGAATTGAGCATATTGTCAACAAAAGACCTTCTTACCATTCAACATCTTGATCCTGAACGAGGATCTCTCACAGAGCAACAACAAGATACGCTTAGTACCAAGATGACTGCAGAAATCTGGAGGATACTAGAAGCGAGAAGAAATGAAGGCAAATAAAGATTGGATAAGGTTTTGGCTTCATCAATCCAGGGGGAGATTGTTGGGATGAAGAGGATTGAAGAAACCACTTTTGATAACCTTATTCCAAATCATATTCTGCATAAGTATAAGAAGAAACTGCTGAAGAAGAAAACACAAGTGCTGAAGAAGAGAAGAACAAAGTACTGAAGAAGAAACTGATCAGTAGTTCTGAAGTCTAACCAGACACTTCACTTCAGAACTACTGAAGACAAAACTACTCATCAGTAGTTTGTCTACTCATCAGTTGTTTGCTGATCTTATCTTCAGAACCGACTTAACTTCAGTAGTTTAGTATAATAGTGTTTTGTTAAAGTCTTGGATCAAGTTTCAATGCTACAGCCTGTTGTAAGCATTATCCTAAGTAAAATATCTTTGCTAAATATCTTTATTACTTAGTGCAACAGTCTTGTAACTTTTTCTATAAATAGATGAGTTTGTTCATCTATTTTATACATGTGATTACATCGATTTTAATTGAAAATCCTTCAAGGCTTTTAAACTTATTATCCATTTCACATCTGAGAATCATTACTTGTGCTTATTGCTTTATACTTTCAATTGCTTATTGATTCTCATTAACTGTCCAGTCAAGGGGGAGTAATAACTCCATTAAAAGTGATACTTTGTATTTGGAACATTTATCATTCCGCTGTGCATAATAACTTTGATAAATCTGCAAACACATAAGTGTTCTAAACTGCTATAAGAGACCATCACTGATCCAACATCAATCCAAAAATATGTGCAATAACAAGGCAGCTATTCAAATTTTAGAAAATCCAGTCCAGCATAATTGAACTTCCATTTGTTCGCTCAGAAGATCAACTCGCGGACATACTGACAAAAGCGATCAATGGGAAAATTTTTAATCATTTTTTGGCAAGTTGACTATCGAAAATCCCACTACTCAACTTGAGGGGGAATGTTGAAATATTTGATTAAAAGGATTGGGATCAGTCTCCTCCTTTCCCAATATAGTTCCTTGATTTTGCCAATCAAGACCAAATCAAGACTATCATGTTTCATGGCTCCTTTCTTGGCCCTGCTAATTGCAAGCCATATTTTTTAATATCATTAATTGTGTTTTCCTTTTCTAGTGTTTTGTAAAGATTATAAATAGTCTGTACATAGGCTCGTGCATAATACACAAGAAAAACAAAGTATCTTAATTTCTTCTTCATTACTCTGATTGTCATGTTCAACAAACATATCCATACAAAGAAGGGGTGACCCTCTTTATATATGACATGCATGGGCCAAACGTCACTAACCATTAACCCTTCATGGGCCTGTGCCCGAGTTAAGGGGTGCCTCCCTTCGGCCCAATATATTAGCACATGAGACATGTGGTAATTAATGCGGATGTGAGAGAAATAGTGTACCAGCCTGTTATAGAGCCACGTGGTGCGACATGGTTTGACTTGTGGAGGCGTCTTACGTGACCCCTGATTAGTTACAGGACGATGTGTGGCATACAGTACTCTGACAGTACTGCAGACAGCATGGCTTCAGCATGTTCGGAATGGAAGTTGTCACGTCATTGTACCTGGGCAGGGTGGTTGGTCCAACCCTGATACGCGTCGTCCCCTGGTTGGATGAGCATGCGCCCAGGCTCTGACCGGAGCTTCCTGAATCAGGATCTTCCGTACATCCTCATACTTGTATACGATATTGCCGGTTTGTCTTGCGCGTGTGTCCACACGCATAGTCTTTATCGTTGGTGACGTTCTTCTACGCTAAGGGGAGCTTGCGCATCAGGAGGTTCATATGCATTGAGGGCTTCGCGGGGTTTTAGTAGTTGAGTTGTTTTATTGGGACAGCGTTAACCTCGTTTTTGTGAAGATTTTGGATCATATCCCTTCATAAGGAGCTTATAATAGTGGAACGCAAACCTTCAACACAAGAAGCGAGATGCTATATGCTAGAAGCAACAGTTTCACTTATTTTCCCAACACATTCATGTGAATGCTTTGTTTGTGCATCTAGGAAAACTAATCAACACATGTGGCAAATCTCCAAAGTATTATTTCACACAATTGCAAGGGAACAATTATTGGCGACAACCAAAGTCTAAAATCTAAAGATATTGCGGCACACATATCCGCATCCACTTGATTCATGTAGACATTGCTTGTCTTGTAAATCAAATTCAAAACTTATTTAAAGCATAGTTTGGATAAAAACGAAGTTAGGGAGAGTATTTACGATAGCTAGGTGATATGTTGTTTAGTTGGAGGGTCTTAATTGTAATATTCTATAACGGAGAGGTCAATAGTGTGAAGATAGAAATGTGGTGATAAGGTGGTGAGTCAATTGGAAAAGAAGTGTTAGAGAAAGAAGCACATAGAGATTAAACTCACAATAGACTGATCATTATTAACTGCCTTTGAGTGTACTTAACAGACTCGATTAACTACCACTTAACTACCACATTTCTATCCTGACACTATTGATCCAATAGAATATTACAATTAAGACCCTCCAACTAAACAACACATATCACCAGGAGAGTAATTTTTCTTACTTACCCAAATACATCACAACACTAGAGGACTTGAGTCCTACTATTGTTGTGCAGTAGTTGCATCCAGTGTCGGCCCTTGGGGTGGGCGAGCCGCAAACCCGGCCGAGGCCCTTTTTTAAGGGGCCCAAAAATTTAATATATTATATATAAGTTATATAAGTGTTATTACAGGACACAATTTACAAAGTTGTTGTAGATCAGTTGGTTCATGCGCCTTCTCAAACGGGTTAACATTCCGTGATCGAATCATGGGCAACCCTATAATGTGCATCTTCTGCAAAGAGTAAAAAAAACGGAGTAAATTGTGTTATCTATTCGACTCTTTTTTTTGTCTTTATCCTTTCTTTTTGTCTTTACCTTTTTTCATCAATAATTCCTTCTTGGTTCATGCGCCTTCTCAAACGGGTTAACCTTCCGTGATCGAATCATGGGCAACCCTATAATGTGCATCTTCTGCAAACAGTAAAAACAAACGGAGTAAATTGTGTTATCTATTCGACTCTTTTTTTTTGTCTTTATACTTTCTTTTGGTTCATGCGCCTTCTCAAACGGGTTAATCTTTCGTGATCGAATCATGGGCAACCCTATAATGTGCATCTTCTGCAAACAGTAAAAAAAACGAAGTAAATTGTGTTATCTATTCGACTCTTTTTTTTTGTCTTTATCCTTTTTCTTTTTGTCTTTACCTTTTTTCATCAATAATTCATTTTTTTTATTTTATCATTTATGTGGTTTTCTCGTATTAAGATTTTGTTTTATATATTTACAACCAAATCTATTTAAGAAGCATCTAAATATTTGGTTTTGGTTTAAAAATAAAATCCAGGCTAAAATGCTATTATTTAGCAACTGTAGGCATTTTCGGTTCTTCAACAAAATTTAATTAATAATTTCACACAAGAATTACGAACTAAATTCAACAAACAAAATAGTTTAAATTTGTAATTTCTTTGGAATCAAGTAGCATTTTTTTAGTTTACCTTTTCATATAATCTTTATTCAAATTTGACGAGCCAATAATTCAATTAGATGTTAAATAACATTTCAACATAATTGAATGTTTTTTACATACATTCTCACTACACTGAAGCGCAAACTGAATCTTACTAGATGTAATGTGTCTTATGTGTAAGTCGTTTTGGTCATAGCACAGCCTTATTTTTTTTCCTTCGGTTGCAATGCCAAGTGCCGATACCGTATTGATGCCATTACCAAACACACCAGTAGGGACCGAATTCCCGTCGTGTAGCGTAGGGGATGCTAGAAGGACTTCATGAATCATCGGTTAGCTATTATTATATGTCTTGCTATAAAGTTAAAATCGTCGTTTAAAACAAATTATTTTATATAATTCGTTTTAGACTAAGAGCCTTTTTTTGCTTGGCTGAGGCACCACTAGTACAAATGTTGTCTAAGGACGCGGTTATTTGAAGAAGAAGACGCGGGGAAGCCCAACCGCGACTTCAGACGCTTTTTATTAACAAATCTTATTTTGGATATAAGCTAAAGACGCGGCAGTAAAGTTGAAGACGCGGACATTAGCAGTAACCGCGACTTACGATCTAGGGACCGCGACTTTTGTTGTTCTGATATATGTATATCGAAGATGAAAAAAAAGGAACAAATTTGCAACTCCAAAAAAACCCTAAGCCCGCCCTTTGACAGCGGCTCCCGCCCTTTCACGACCGCTCCCCCTCCCCTTTCACAGTCGTTCCCCGCCCTTTCGCAGCCGTTCACCGACGACAAACTCACATCCGCTTCAGGTTACCCACAGAACTACAGAAGACTCGCTCCACAGACGTTTAGGGTAAGGTTAATTTCGTTTTGAACCATTAATTTGTGTTATTTCATCTTCTATGAGGTTGTATGCGTGTTAATTAAAACAGATTTAAACAATATGTGACACAGACACACGGTATGATTGTGGTCCGTATGATTGTATATGTGGTTTAGGGTATGATTGTGGTCCGTATGATTGTCGTTTTTGAACCATACGTCTCTGGAAATATAGAATTTATAAATGAGGGAATTCAACATTTAATCAACTATTCTTTCTTATTTTAAGAATAATTAATAATGAATCATACATACAGTTCAACAACTGCAGATTGAAGGCTCATGGCTATATCTTTGCTAGGAGCATGAGTAACCAGTTTTTTAACAGGTCTAAAGCTGGCATTTGGGTGAAAAATGTGCATGTGTTATGGGCCCATATGTATGACTTTTGGGTTTGGCCTGGTATGTTATTTCTTTATAAGATTAAAAACTGTATTGGGCCGAGGAATTGGTCGGGATTTCTATACTTTCTAGGTTGGGGGTATCCGGTTTTATTAGAGCCTAAGTGCTCCCGGTGTACCAAGTTTTGTAGGCTGTGTTCTTTTTATGACTGGTCTAGTAAGTTTGTTGTATCGTTTAGGTATAGTATGGCCGTTTGGCCAGTTTTGACTAGGTATAGTTTTTGGAAAAGAAAATAAATCCAAGCGGAGGAGAACCATGGCCTTTTTGGAATACTTGGGTTCCGGTTAAAGTTGAATTCTTTGGGTGGCGGACTTGTTTGGGAAAGATCGGTTCCAAATCGGCTCTATGTCAAGTGATGTTAAGAATAGGTGATATTGATCGATCCATTCGCGCCTGGTGTTTGTGTTTATGCATGACTTTGTTGCATCATTTTTTCACTGCCAATGTTCTCATATTCCCTTTGTAATAGTGGTGTTTGGCCCTTTTTTTAAACGTTTTCTCTGTGTTTACTGTTTGCTCATTCGATTTTCTTTTTGTCATGTTTTGCTCTCGCCTTGGGAATGCTTATTTGCTATTCATTCGGATGATAGGTTGCATCTCCGTGTTTGTTTTCGTCATTTTATAATTATCTATATGCTCAATGTTAATGGTTTTTTGCATTAATATTTCAGGTTCTTTGCTGGTACAATACATTCGGTTTGTCTGAAATATGTTTAAAAAAACAGGACTAAATGCAGAATGCCAATAACTCCAGGTATCTCATTTTCTTTATCCTGGTATATCATGTACTATATATGGCAATTGATTTATTTCAAAGATGTGAAAAATGGATGTGTAATTACATTATGGATTCAAAGTAACTACTTATGTGAGTTTCAATTGCAAAATCTTATATGGGTTGGCGTTCAAAAATCTCGTAAAAAAGCCGACCCCACACCCTATCCATAGACGGTTAGGGTAATGTTATTTTCTTTTTGAACCATTAATTTGAGTTTTTCCATCTTCTATGAGGTTGTATGTGTGTGTTAATTCAAACAGATTAAAATAATCACTGTGTTTCATCAATGAAAATTATATATCACTGTGTTTCATCTGATATTACTGTCTTTTTAGGTCAAAAGTTCACCGGCTGTTGCAAATGCTCAGCTTCAAAATGCCAGGGAAGAAAGAGAACAGTTTGATGATGCTAATAATCAGCTTCTTGTTCACTGCACAAAGTTTTATTTTTAATTTTTTTAATGTCCTTTTGGCACCCTCCTACATACCCCAATTTTGACAAAGTTTGATTCAGATGTACATTAGGTGACGCCTCAAGGCACTGAAGCATTTTCATGACCGCCATGGTTTAAAATCGAGAAGCTCACCGGGGCGACAAGGTACTTTTATAATTATGATCACATATTTGCTTGATTGCAGAGTTTTTGAAGTTAGATGCTTGCATATTCCTGTACACTAGATCTTTGTTCCTATAGAAATAAATTCCATACTTTCTTCATCTTCAATAATTATGATCACATATTTGCTTGATTGCAGAGTTTTTGAAGTTAGATGCTTGCATATTCCTGTCCAAAATAGAGCACCACTAGAAGGTACTTTTAACTGAAAGTTTACTTTATGTTTATCTATAGGGTAAGGGTCAAAATAGGTAATATCTTGGTATGGGTTGAAACAAGCTGGCCAGGTCAAATTGACTGGAAACATCATGTGTCCTATAAGTTTTAAACTTTTTTTTAATAAATAGTTAGCATGTGAGTCTCATGTATGGTAACAAAAACTATATTATTTTTATTAGAATCTAGTATCTACAATAAAATGAATTTGGAGGTTTTTGCATTAAAACACTCTTTGGAAAAGTGTGGGCTGGTTTAACCTGTTTCTTATTGTACAGGTTTCTTATTGTATCAATATCATGTATTGGTTTTGCTATGGCACCTCTAAAATAGTTTAGAATTTGTTTTAGGGGCTAGCACTATTATTTTTTCTTTTGATGATATATGTTATAACTTTACTTATATGATTTACTTTTATTTTAGATGTGGAACAACACGAGATATGGTACGAACAAGGATATGGATTTTATATTGAAGACTTTAATGCCAACTTTTTCTAGAGAATTAGGTATTTATGTATTTTCGGATTGAATGTTTATGCGGTCATGGGTAGTTTTGAATAGGTTCGGAATTATTTGGTATGTGAGTTGAAACAAATTGATGTATCTTTTTAATTTTTGGTTCGGATTGATTTTGCTGTGAAACAAATTGATTTGGTATGTAAGTTGAAAGCCGGCTGTTAGATTTTGGAACAAATGTATATTAATGATTTGGTAGTAAGTAGAAAGCCAGCAGCAGGTTTATGAAGCAATAAAAACCATAGCAGCAGGTTAAAGGGATAAAAAAAACAGACCTGAAGTCGCGGTTTTAATTATAAATTTTGCTGAAGTCGCGGTTGCGGAATAGATTAAAGTATTATGTGGAAGAAGCAGAAGACGCGGTAGAATCTTAAGACGCGGAGAGTTATACCGCGACTTTTGCCCGATTTATCTAAAGACGCGCCGTATTAAGACGCGGTTGATTGTCCGCGACTTTAAGACAATTCACCGCGACTTTTAGACCCATTTTTGTACTAGTGCACTTAGATCCTCAGAACCGGCTCTGGTTGCATCATCCATAGGACTGATATATACCAATATATTTAATTTAAATATCTATTTTGGGCATTTAATAGAGTAGGGTTTTCTATTTAAAAGGGGTAGCGGCGTAACTTATGGCCTGTTTACCCGTCTCTCATTTGTAAGAGTTGTCGGTTTTAATGCTAAAAACATTTACATAAAAAAAAATTTTAAGTTTGCGCACCAATTTATAAACGGATCTTGACGGGGTATTCTGCTAATTGTAGTTAAAAAAAATGTAAACAATTCCGTAGTGCTGGTAGTTTATGAAATTATTGATAACGGATGGTGGGAAGCTAATGTTGGTTTTTAAATTGTTTCGGTTGTTTATTGCTGATTTTGCCCAAGGAAATACAACCATTTTATTATCAATACAATTAGAGAATTATATAATAGTGGCAGGTAATTGAACTAGCAACAAGTTCCCTTTCAAATTGCAAAATCGATGCTACGAAAGACAAAGATAAGGTTCTTCGACGTGAGAAAATTTTGTACATTACCAGCTGCACTTCCGTCATGAAACCAATTCAACATCTTCGAGGGCAAGTGACCCAACAATATCAAAGGCAAAGGGAATGTAGGTGTTGATTCTCGTGCTACTAGAAAAAAATGCCTTTCTTGACGCGCATTGCGTGTCAAGAAAAAGGTCTGATGACAAGAAAAAGAATGTCAAGTAAGACGGTATCATAAATTTAACATGACATATTTTGGCGTGTCATCCGTTTATGACAGTATTTATTAACACGCGTTATGACACTTTTTAATGACACACATTTTTATGACAGTTTTTATTGACATTTTAACGACACATTTTGTGACAGAAATTTATGACAGAATTTTATGACGTTCATTTGCGTGTCATAAATTATTAATCTAAAAAAAATATCCTGTAAAATTGCAAATTTACCCTCCTGGATTTATACCCATTTTATTATATGCAAAATAATTAGCAAACTAATAACAAAAACATCATTTCATTATATAATACATATTTATCAAATCACAAACCAATCCGAGACAACGTTTAGCGTTTACAAAAATATTGTATCGACAATACATTGCCTTCAAACATGTTTCGATCATTTGAAAATAAATGTTACGGCATAGCTTGACCCTTCTTCGCGAACGACATCCATGTCCTCATCCCCATAATAATCCGCTACTCCCCCAACCTGAGACAACAATAAAATTAATATATTAGTCGAGGCCGGCCAATTATTTTACATAAATTATGCGCATCGCTACATTTATTTTGTTTTAACTTACATTGCCCAATATTTTGACTCCTCCTTGAACTATCTCTTTCATGAATTTCATGACATAAAAACCCCATTTTGTAATTCCCGGCTGGCATGGACACTACACATTAAAAAATAAGAAAAATATTAAACCTAATTCATTGCCTAATGTCATTTCAATTGAATAAAATGCACGAATATATGTATGATGGTTATGAATCTGACCACCATGACTAAAAGCCAATTTGTTTTTCATCCCATGGACCTGATCATGCCTAACCTATATTGGTTTGATATCGGTCAGTTCTGCTAGCTTGAGCTGTTTGGACTGGACCAGAACCTGAATCAAAACTAATGAAACTGACTCATATCAAAACATAACTATTTTTTGCTAATCATATTCAACCAAATGCAGTCTCTAATCATATTCAACCAAATGCAATTTCTAAGGAATGAAGTATGACCGACCACAAACATTAAACATAGTGTTGATCCAATTGAATATATGCATACACATTTTAATATGAATTCCCCTTTTGGCACATAAAAGTATGTGTTATATTTTCCAACATAAAGGAATTATACACACAATAGATAATCGTGAAGAATGGAAAGAGTCGTTAAAATGTACAAAAACTTCAACTTGGTTCTTAGACTTTTCATTTTTTACAATTTCTCCTTTTACGTTTTGATCTAATTTTGCGAGCTAACACACCACAGGGTACGTGTGCGGTTCAACATTAATGTCAATCTTTTACTCTTTAACGGTTCTGTCACAATGTATGGGTCTTAGATCGACTTTGTTAATTATTATTTTTTATGTTTAACTTTTCAAGTATGTGCTTCAACGCTTCTAAGTCAAAATTTTCTTTTCATTCGGTTTTATTTTTTTAATTTTTTATTTTTTATACGAGCTTTTACAGTGTTGATGGTCGTTGACCATGATGTTGGTGCTAGTTGACATTGTTTTAAGCCCCCCCCCCCCCCCCCCCCCCCTCGCAACACGAGTGCCTCAATACTAGTTGGTGTTAAAAATAAGATTTGATTTATTTTTTTTAATTAATTAGTATATGATCATATTAACATTGGAATTCTACCAGCCCAGTTTCATCTATATCTACCACCACATCAATTTAAAATATTATAATTATTTTTACTAGCTGACTGTGAATATGAATATGTAGATCACCAAATCGGTTAAAAAGGTAACTTTAGCGGTATACAAACCACTTTCTCTACGGAGGTTGCCTGTTTGAGTTTCGCTCATGACAAAATGTCATGCGCAAGTCAGAAATTTTACCATAGTGAACCTTTTGACGATGAGTTTCACTTTGAAATTGGTGACCGGCCGAGTCATCAATGATGTATGCTGTTACGAACATGGGTGGGATTTTGTCAATGGGTATACCTGGGTGCTGGACTTTAATGAAAAAAATTGGTTAGGAGTCGATGAGTATGAATATGCAGCCACAGGAAGCAATTTGACCAATGCCAAAGTTGTGTATGCAATTCGACAGTGACACCAGAATTCTTTACTAGCTTGACTAATAGCTACCTTTTGATTGGCGATTTAAGGAGTAAAAACTTGACCAATTGAAGCTCTTTATTGATTTGTACACAATCTTTGTCATGGACATAGTAAAATCGTGTAGTTTTTCTTTCTTTTTTTTAACGGCGACTTTCTATAACAGGCGATAAGCATCGCACCCACCTCATCAGTAGGCCCTCCACCTTACTCTGGCCAAGATTATGTTGTCTTAACCGGGCTCACGCTTGGCATCAAAGTTTGGTTTGGCGCTCCCCGAGAAATTTCCAACCACCTGTCCATGGAAGAGTCAAAGGTTTGCACCATCCACAAGAGTCAAAGACTCTCTGGAGTAAATGCACTGTAGAAAACTCGGGTGTGCTCAGGATGGAACCGGAGACCAAAGGGTCACCTAAGCTCTTCGCCATCATTGCAATGCCACTCGACCACAAGGGTGGGGCAGTAAAATCGTGTAGACTTTCGACTGAAAGGGACATAAATATTGGTGTCGCTAATTATCCGTAATTTGATTGGCTGATTTTAATTTGTGCTTTGGTTTATAAAATTATGTTTAGACGTTTTATTCAGATTGATATTTGGCTTATCAACCTTCAGGCATAAGGTTGAAGCATGCTAGAAAAAGTAAGCAAATTATGTTAAGTATTGATGTTTGGCTTAGTGCATGTTTAGCTCTTATTTTTTCACCTCCTTATAACTTATAAATTATGTTAAGACATTGTGTTTAGCAAACCAAACCAAAAGTAGTTATTATTATTACAATTACAATTACTATTATTATTACTATTACTATTACTATTACTAAGAGTTAATTGTCATGTTAGAACAAGTAGTTAAATACTAAAGATATTTTATTATTACTATTATTACTGATAAGAGTTATTGTCATTTTCGTCCCTATGGTTTTAAAGAAAATTGCTAAATCAGTTCTAAATTAAAATTTTGTGTTATATCCATCCCCAACGTTTATTAAAATCTACTAGTTAGTTCAAAATCCTAACGACGTTAAATTTGGTTGTTAACTTTGGACTAGTCTAGCAATTTCTCAAAACAACAGATACGAAAATGGCATATTCCACATTTGTATTTTCTTTTTCATATTTTTTAATTAAATAACCTTTTATACCTTTTTTATCATTACATTTTCTCATTCACTTACAACCACTTTCAAAAATATTTTAATATAAAAAATGTTAAAACAATTTCTCATTCACTTAATTAAAAAATATGAAAAAGAATACAAATGTGGAATTGCTATTTTCGTCCTTGTGGTTTTGAGAAATTGCTAGATCAGTCCAAAGTTAATAATCAAATTTAACGTTGTTAGGACTTTGGACTAATCTAGCACATTTTTAAGAAATGTTGGGGATGGATATAGCACATAATTTTGATTTTGGAGTGATCTAGTAATTTTTCCTAAACCACAGGGACGAAACTGGCATTAAGTCTAATAATAATAATTGTTGTATGAGGTTTATTATGTAAATCTATCTATATACTAAAATTACATTGATGACACTATAATCTCTAACGCTATGTTCCTGAGTTTACTCAATAAAAGAAAAGAACAGAAAGAGATATTATGAGAGAAAAAGAAAGAAAATATATAATTTTATTTCGTGTTCCCGCGTTGAAAGGAAAAGAAAAGAAACTAAAGACTTTATGTGTTCCCGAGTTGAAACGAAGAGAAAAGAAACGTATATTTTACAATTATACCCTTGTAAGATTTTATTATAAGTTAAGTGAGAGGGTAAAATGGTAAATGATATACTTTATATTTTTTTTCCTTTCTCTTCCTTCCGCTTCCTTCCAATTTGGAAGGAACATTATTTGGGAGAATTTTCCTTCATCTTCTCTCCACTTCCTTCCTTTAATGAAACTCGGAACACAATGGACTCATTTTGGTGGGGTCGTCACTTTTGACTGTTTAGAAACGAACAAATGTATAAAAAAGTAACAATTTTAATATATATATATATATATATATATATATATATATATATATATATATATATATATATATATATATACTAGTGGGAAACCCGCGCGTTGCGGCGGGACCGTTAAGTTGAACAAAAAATCGATGAAAAATGTTGAACCAAACACACACATGACGGCAAGTTAACACACCATGTTAAAAAAAGAAAAGTTAAAAATTATCATAGAAAAAACCAAGTAAGTCGAAACCGTAACAAATCCACATAAAAAATAAAAAACTAAAAGAAAACTTTAATAGTAACATTGTCATGAATAATAAAAGATTTACTAACTTTTATAAAGTACTAAATTTTATATAAAAGATTATAACAAAAATGTAGCATTATGAATTGTTTTTTATATGTTTTCTATTTAATATGTTCAAAGTAATTGTAGAAATAAATAAACCAAGTCAAAAAAACGAAACCGAGTAAGAGATGAGAGAGAGAGAAAGAGAGCGAGAGAGAGACAGGGAGAGAGATGACGGGTGGGAGTATCCTCGCAGGCGAAGAAGACCAGAACCGATTCCTCAACATCCACAGCACTCCAACAACGACAGATCTACAACGTTCTTCGTCACGAATCTTCCAAGTTGGTGTTCCCTCGAAGACCTTTGGAAGAACTTCAAACGGTACGGTAACATGGTAGATGCCTACCTTCCAGGTAGGAAAGACAAACTAGGTAGATACTTCGCCTTCATCAGATATGATGATGTCGTAGATGGTTCGGAACACGCCAAAAGACTGGGTCAGGTTAATATCGGCAATAGCAGGATCGTCGTCAATGTTGCCAAGTTCGGTAAATATGACAGACTCCCCCCTACCTCCAACCGCAACCCTGGCAGATCCCAACATCCACCACCGCCTCCACCACCACCACCACCACCCCCACCACCACCTACTCATAACCGTCCACCCAACCAAACCTGGAACCAGACCGGAGACCTTTCTTACAGGGAGATAACCACGGGTCATAAAGAGAACACCGACACGACCTTCAGAATCCAGATTCCGTATAGGACCCGACTGGAATCAATGTCGTGGTCAAATTGTTCCCTCATCGGCTATGCCTTGGACCTGGACAGACTCTCGGGCATGGAGGAGTTTCTCAATACTATCAACATCGAAAATGTCACGGTTCGCTACATGGGAGGTATGAGGGTGTTATTAACCTTCCTTACAATCAGCATGGCAAAGGAGTTTTTAAGCAACATGGAAGAAAGTTGGAAACAATGGTTCTCTTCACTTGAGGAATGGAAGAACCAGGTGTTACCATTCGAGAGAGTCGCTTGGGTTAAAATCATGGGTGTCCCAATTAACTTTTGGGATGACAGGGTGTTTAATGGCATTGCTGAAAGACTTGGAAGAGTGGTGCACAAATCGGCTGCTTCCATAGCAGACGGTAACCTAGCGTCCGAACAAATGGCCATCCTACTATCTCATGGTAATCGGGTTGACGGCCAATACAACATCATGGTTCTAAACCAATCCTTCAAAATTTGGGTCACCGAAGTGGACGAACTCTGGAGTCCCGATTTTACCTTAGCCAAAAATGAAATTGGACAAACCTCAACCAAAATGATTGGCTCCTCCTCGGGTAAGCTGACACAGACGGAACCAAGCACAAACGAACCCCTGGTTGACAGCGAAATGGAAGAAGGCGAAATCCCCATCGTGCCCGACCCTGTGGCTAACATGAATAAAACTTCCGGCGACATCTCCGGTGATAATTCATCGGACACTTCTGATGGGAATGTGAAAGGTTGCATGGAAACCAACGGCTCACATGGGGAATTGCATGGGAATGATGAGAATGATATCAATCACAATATTCAAGGTATTAACTCCCTGCAAAATAATGATTCAATTAATTGTAGGGACCACCTTGGAAACATGGGAGACTTTAATTCCATTTCGGCTACTGGTCCCACATCGCTTAACAATCAGACAATCCCCTTTGGGCCAGTCTTTGAATCTTCAAGTGGGCCTATTTCAAGGAAGCGACCCAGACTAGACAAAATTGTGGTGGAGCCCATTACTGAACCAGCCCAAGACCTATTCCTTCAGGCCTACCCAAACCGTAACCCACCCCCTCCCCTACCCCCACTCAACCCAGACTGCATCCTTTTCCAATCTGGCCTTCCCTTATCACCTTCACACAACCCCCCTGCTCCTGAACCTGCTATCCCTCACCCCACCCCTTCTTCCCATATCGTCCCTCCCATCAATTTTCCTGGTTCCCAATTCGTTTTCGGTGCGCACCAAACCCCCATGGACCATCCAGACCCCCCTGCCCCTCTAACCTCTAACCCATCGGACCCCATCCCATCGGCCCCCAACGGTGCTGAACCGACTCGTCAGGAAGCCATTCTCACAGCTATCTTTGGCGAGTCCTTAGGCATTAACCTGGAAGGCTATGAGGATAAATTGGAAAGCATCATTCGGGAGGAAGGCGACAATACCGTTTTCCAATGATTTTCATGTCCTATAATATTAGAGGGATTGGAGAGGAACCCAAGATGCTCTCCACAGGTGAACTCATCAGAAACCAAATGGCGAAATTTGTTGCAATCCAAGAAACTATGAGAAGTGACGGGTCTAAAATACAAGTTCAGAAGATTTGGGGTAGAAGACCACTGGAATTCGAGTGGGTTAACGCTGAAGGTACCTCCGGTGGGCTGCTCTGCCTATGGGATCCCGGTTTTTTCAAATGCGAACAGGTCGTCAAGCACAAATCAGCTTTGATTCTTTCAGGTAACCTACTTCAAAATAACGAGTCTATACACATTGCCAATATCTATGCGCCTCAAGGAATTCCGGCTAAAAAACTGCTATGGGACTACCTTTCGGAACAAATTGAATTAAAGGGTGGGTCTTGGCTTTTATTGGGTGACTTCAATGCGGTTAGGGTGGCCGAAGAAAGAATGAACTCCACGTTTAATCAATCATGCGCCGATGCCTTTAATCAATTCATCGAAGATAACGGACTCCTTGAGTACCAAATTGGTGGTCGGAAATTTACACGAGTCTCTGACGGGGGTTCTAAACTTAGCAAAATCGATCGCATGTTGGTGAACCACAGCTTCTAGGACAAATGGCCCGATTCAACTTTAACCGCCCTGCCCCGACGGGATTCGGACCACAGCCCACTTGTCCTGTCAACCTCCTCCATTAACTTTGGCCCATCACCATTCAGGTTCTACAATTCATGGCTTTCATCACCTGGTTTCGACGACATAGTAATAAAGGCAGTGGAAGGTGTCAACTTTACGGGCAATGCGGACATGATTCTTGCAGCCAAGTTAAAAGCAATCAAAGAAGCGATTAAGGCATGGCTCACACTAGAGAGGGAAAAAAGGACCACTAAAGAAAAGGAATTGAACCAGACCATTGATGCTCTTGATGAGGCGCTGGAATCAAGATCCCTCACTGATGACGAGAAAAATAAATGGACCGAAGCCAAGAAAGATCGGGAAATTTTAAAGGCCGAGGAAGCACAAGATTTATTGCAAAAATCTCGCATCAAATGGGCAATTGACGGAGATGAGAACTCAAGTTTCTTCCATGGCATGATCAATTTTAATAACAATAGTAAGCGGATTGGTGGATTCTTGGTCAATAATGAATGGTGCAATGAACCGAATGGTATGAAATGGGAGGCCCGCAAGTTCTTTGCTAAAAAATTTGCGGAACCGATGCTCCATAGACCCTCCTTTACCTGTCCAAATCTGAAAAAGTTGACTGATGAGGACGCAAACAGGTTAGTCGAACCCTTTTCCTTACAAGAAATTAAAGACGCCATATGGGAATGCGGGAGTGATAAAGCACCGGGGCCGGACGGGTTCAATTTTGCCTTCCTCAAACACTTTTGGGAGCTCCTCAAACATGACATCTCCAATGTCTTATCAGAATTCTTTGAGCTCGGTACCATTAGTCGGGGGTGTGCCTCCTCATTCATTGTCCTCATCCCCAAATGTGTTGACCCGGTATCTCTCAGCGAATACCGCCCTATCAGCCTAATCGGGTGCATTTCAAAAATCATCTCCAAAGTCCTCGCGTGCCGAATCAAAAAGGTAATGGACAGTCTCATTTCAGATTTCCAGTCGGGATTTATGTCTTGCAGGAACATCCTCGACGGTCCATTAATTTTAAACGAGATCATTGCGTGGGCCAAAAAGCACAAAAGGCCGAGCTTTCTGTTGAAAGTGGACCTTGAAAAGGCGTTTGATAGCATTAATTGGAGATTTATCGACTCGGTTCTCCAACAAATGGGATTCAAGGAGCGTTGGAGGAAGTGGATTCAAGGAATTCTTCAATCCTCCAGGGCGTCCGTTCTCATCAACGGCTCCCCGTCTTTAGAGTTTGATTGTTTCCGAGGTGTACGTCAAGGCGACCCCCTATCGCCCTTCATTTTCATACTCGCCATGGAAGCGCTCTCCTGCCTCATGGAAAAAGCCGTGTCCCTGGGTGCTATTAAAGGTATCAAAATCCCACACTTTGACCCTCCCTTAACACACCTAATGTATGCAGATGACGTCATGATCTTGGGTGAATGGGATACTATGAGCATTATCAATTCTATCCGGTTGCTTAGATGTTTTTATTTTATTTCTGGGCTGAAAATGAACCACCTTAAAACAAAGCTTTATGGGGTAGGGGTGAGCAATGAGGCCTTAGTTGATGTAACCACCGAGTCGCGCATTAATCATGGTTCGTTACCGTGCACCTACTTGGGTGTGCAAGTTGGAGCAAACATGAATCAAATTAAAAACTGGAAAGATGTAATTGAGGTTTGTAAAGCGAGGTTGACAAAATGGAAGGCAAAAACGTTATCAATGGGTGGGCGTGTTGTATTACTTAAAGCCGTATTAGATAGCCTACCCTTGTATAACTTTTCTCTCTTCCGTGCACCCAATGGAGTTCTTGAGCATCTAGAAAAATTAAGAAGGCGCTTCTTTTGGGGTGGTAGTGATGAAAAATCCAAAACGGCTTGGGTGGCTTGGGAGAGAGTGGTAAATCCGAAAGATAAGGGGGGGGGGGTTGGCCTGGGCTCACTTAAACACATGAATATGAGCTTAATCCTTAAGTGGTGGTGGAGGTATAAGAACGAACCGAATAATCTTTGGAGAAGAATCATTGACGCCATACATCATAATGAAAGGGCGTGGTCTTATCTACCTATTAAATCAACCATTTCCGGTGTTTGGAGTTCTATCTCAAAGGTCGGAAAGGACTTCGATGAAGCTAATATTCAGGTTGAGGGTCTGTTTAAAGGGGGACTGGGGCTCGGGTTGAGGATACGGTTCTGGTTGGATTGCTGGCTTGGAGACCTCCCACTCAGGTACACATTTCCACACCTATTTGCATTAGAAACAAATAAATGCTGCAACGTTGCAGCCCGTATTGTTCAACAGGGGGACACTTGGGTTTTGGGTTGGGATTGGATCCGTGAACCACTGCAGGTACAAGAAAGGACTGAACTACTGGACTGCTCAAATCTGCTGCTGAACTGCTCGCTGTCAACTGAACCGGATCGCTGGAATTGGTCTGCTGACGCATCTGGCGTCTTCTCCACTGCTTCTTGCAGGAAACTTCTAGCCGCTGCTGCTGTCCCGTATTATCCGTTCAGCTGGTGCAAGCTAGTGCCAAAAAAAGTAAACCTACTCGCGTGGAGAAGTGAACAGGAACGTATCCCCACACTGGAAGGTCTACAGAGAAGACACATCATCAACACATCTACCGTGTGCCATCTATGCTGTGATCAAGTCGAAAGTGCCGAACACCTCTTTACTTCCTGTTATTTTGCAGCACAAATATGGCAGAAAGTATGCGATTGGTGCAACATTCCCCCGCTTATCACCTTCGACTTCCGGGATCTGTTAAATGCTCATAAATTCAGCCGGGCTATCACTGGAAAGAAGAAGATCATCCAAGCAATCTTTTTAACGACGATTTGGGCGATTTGGCTAACGAGAAACAAGAAAATATTCTCCGGGAAAAAACCATGTCTTGAACAATGTTTTGGCGAAATAAAATCACTCTCTTTCAATTGGATCACGAGCCGAGGGAAACAAATACCTAAGGATTGGAACAAATGGGTCGCCTTTGATCTCAATGTATAACTTATTGATAGGCTTGATGTATTAGGCTTGGTGTATTGTATACATATCTAACTAGCACCTTGCTAATTGGATATTGTTTGTAATTATTGGGTTTGGTAATAAAAGTTGTTTGCCTTTCAAAAAAAAAAAAAAATTGTAGAAATAAATGTCTTGAACTATCATAAATATTTATTGACTCTTGACTTCATTTAGATTTAATATGGTGTTATAAAGACAAATTTGCCCTTAAAATGTAGTTATTATCTGCATTGTATGTTGTGTCATAAGCAAATTAACTTGTACCACCTTAAATTTTAAGAAGTCCTTATCAAATGCTTTATAATATAGTATAGATATATCCTAGGATTTTAGGTAGTAGCTTTTACTGGAGGTGAGCGGCATGTCCAATTGCTTGGAAGGCCAAAAAACTCGAGGTGATACAAAGGTCCAACCATAATACTACAAGCAGTCGCGTAACAAGATCTTTGTTTTGGCATACATCACTTGGGTTTGGCCGGCACAAACAATGATATCGATGTTTTACAATCATAGAATGTGATGTTATAGACGAGGTCACACCAGATTCAACATTTTATGCAAATGATGTGGAGTGTAAGTAGGGATATTATCTTGTCGACAGCATTTATCCGGAGTGATCAACGTTAATGAAAACTCTTTCATGGCTGTGATTCACAACATTCCTAACTATAAGTGTCTTCATCCTCGTTCACATTTAACACCATGTCATGTCTCTATCACCGTTCACATATGGAACCATATGCCACGCATTAAAGCTGTAAAAAAAGAAAAAAAATTGATAAATATTCCTTTTAGATCGAGCATTTTGACCAAGGGCGAAGCTTATTGAGGACCAGGGTGATCCGACCCCTATCGATTTTTTGCTCAATAATGTAAATTCCCCTGGTTTTGTCCAAAAATTTTGTATATCAAGTCCGACTCACACCATCTAAAAGTTCAAGCTCCCCTACTGATTTTTACAATAAAAAACCAAATGAATCTTAGACATTTCTACGAATTAATTTTAACAGATGTTGGGTATCACATCATAGACTTTTTCATCACATAATTTAACAACTTGTGATAGTACAAAATCTGTCATCTTTCGGAAATTAGTTAATAACATATACAATTTCTTGTGTCACTTATCAAAAGTAATCCCACATAAAAGTAACATTTATACATATATCACACACATAATGAATTTGTGTTGATTGAAACTTTTCAGATTTTTAATTAATAGACACACACTTTTTTCTCCTTCTTTCGCTTTTCTCGATTTTAAGTATTCATAATAATAAAAGAGATCACATAAAAAAAGATAGTTTCCTTGTATAATTGATGGTCCCTCCCTTGTTGAGTAAATTAGGTAAGAAGAAGTAGCTAGAAACTAAATTTCTATAAATACTGGTTCTCCCTTTATAATTTCAGACATCTGTTTTCAATCTTAAAACATGTTTAGTCGATGTGCATTTAAAAATTTGTTAATCTAAAGACCAAGCAACTGTAAGACTGTGAGGAGTGGAGGGGGAAAGAGGGGCGTGATGCGTCATGTGATAAATGTAGGGTTCATTTTTTAAGGGTGAAAATTGTGAGGAGTGAAAGGAGAAGGGGATGAAGGGAATAATATTATTATTATAGTTTACGTGTTTGATTTTTTTTTTAAAGGGCCAATCAAAACCTCCACATATTTCTACCCCCGCCCCATGCCAGCCAAAGTCCTCCCGCCTGAGGGGATGACGCCACTTTTACCTACATGTGGGGGTGGTGTAGGTGGGCGGCAAATGCTTTCACGCCATTCCCCCCCCCCCCCCCACCCACAGACACACACACTAATATATATAGGGATAAGCAAATGATATTGGTGTCGAATTTTTCATAACATATTATTTTCGATATCAATTCGGTATCTTTTTTTTTTTTTGCGTTTTCGATACTAATAAACATTTTTGACTAATTTTTGGTACCGACATTTTCGGTACCGGTAACGATTTCATCCCTATTAATATATAATATAATAGTAATTCATTAGTTTATATTAAATTGTCAAAGAGATAAATTTATAATATACTAATTAGCAAGTTATTTGTGCATTGTCATATTGTACTCCATGCTATAATGGTGTTTTGTGTATTACTTAGTTGTATCATGTGTATTGAAGGTTGTACTGGTGGTATATAGTGGATCTATGTGCTGGTTTTGTGAATTTGGTGTATGTGCTGGCATTACTTTTCTTTCTCTCATCTACCGCTCTCATCTCTCCCTCTCCTTACCTTTTCAATTCTCTCTCTCTTTAAAATTCGCTATTTTCTTTTCTCCGTCACCGGCGAGTGTTCGGATGGTTTTGTTCCGGCCGTCTAACGCGGCAACGGACATGTAACTACCTGATTTTGTAGAGAGAGAGGAAGCCCTAAGGTGAATAGCGACATCCCAACTCCGGATAACGACAACCGTACCATTGCCGGTTATTTTGCAAGTGAAGGTGGACTTAGGTATGAAGGTCAGCGGCGGTACAAGGGACGAAGGGTTCCAACAAGATGTATTCAGATCTTAAGAATTGGGGGTTATTTCAGTTCGCTAAATCGATCAGTTTTCATTTTATGGTGCTAATCTGTAATTGAGGATTGTTTTTTGGCCAACATTTCATCCCAAAATAAGTGCAAGCACTTCATTCCAGAGGTTATTCTTGCTCCCCTACATGCTCCCGTTCTTGCTTTATTTCAGCTATTTATTTGGCATTTTTTAATGAACAGCTTTGAACTCAAGGAAGTGTCGGAATTTGGGGCTCTTTTGGCTTCTGGGGAACAGGTACGAAGTTAAAGACAAACACATCAATTTATGCGTAAAATAATGCTTTTAATGCTTCTTAACCCAAACTTTTTTCAGAGCCTTTTTAATTTGAGGTTTTATCTTGGATGTATAAATTCTTTACTTTCTTTTGCTACACTATGAGGTAGTTTGTAGTTTAATGTCTTTAATCCCTTGATATGCTATTGTTAAGAGTAGTGAAAAATGAAGCAGTTGTTGCAAAAATAATGAATGTAGTAAAAGTTATGAGATCTTCATAAAATAATCGTGAGTATTGTGTTGGTATTTTTTGTTGGTGATCTTTAGAGCTTGATAACCTTTGATCCCATCAAGTGTTAACTCAACAGAAACCAACGTAGACCTTCATTCGCCATTCAGGTACCGATCGATTAAATAGGCCTACATATATGCGTCTTCTTCAATCCAACGAATACTGGATTTTGCGTTTATATTTTCAACACGTTGTCTACGTTCATAATCGTTTAAGGAAATATATCTATGTATTACATCTGAATGATAATAAGATGATTTGCAACACAGGTTCTTTAGTTTTGCCTACCATTTATAATAAATCCTACATACACACAAATTTTGCAACATTAATCAAAATCACATTCTTGATTTTGTAGTGCGCAAAGCTGTTAACCAACCTGGGTTGTGACATCACTTGATCCTAAGTAGTTTATTTGTGGTGCATAACTTTTTAACATGTTTTGTTGCCATCCAATTAATGTGTGTGGTAACTTAGCTGCCATTCGCTATTAAGACCCATATATTGCCCATATGGTGATCGTCGTGGTGGCGGTTGTTTGCACGGAAGCACAGCGGTGGTGCTTTAGCCAGAACCCTAGACTCCTTGGTGGTAGTGATCTGATGCTCAGATATATGGTACGGATTCATTGGTTACTGCATCTGTTTTTACGAGGTATGTTTTCCTATTTTAATTTTGTTTTGTTCATTCGGCTACGTCTTGGTTTTTATTCGTTTCAAGTTGAGAGTTGGTTGTTTAAACCACATGCCTAATTATGATTGTTCTATCTACTTAATCCTTGAATAAGCAGATTTCCAAATGCTCAAAAGAACAGTTCATTATAAACAAGTGTGGTTGAAGGTACTTTGTTATATCTTCACTTTCATAGATCTCTTTTGTAGCCACAAAGTTTGTTATAGTTGGTCCCTACTATATGCTGGTACATGAAAGCTGTAAGAAGTTTGCTTATCGAATTGGGTAAAGGTGGTTGTTGCTTAAGTTGGAGTGTGAAGGCTTTAGTTAGGCAATCAGAGCCACCCGTTATTTTAAGCCAAATCAGTTTTCAACCTTTGTTTATGCATAACTTTGAGCCTGAGGCATGTTTAAAGTATTTTTCTTTTCACTTTTCATGGTTTACAATCAAGTCATAATAACATTTGTTGTCATGTTTTGATCATTTATATTGGTTTATTGTATCGATGTTGGTTAAGCAATCAAAGCCACCCGTATTTATGATCCAAGTCAGTTTTTAACCTTCGTTTTTGCGTAACTTTCAAGCTCATGCTTTTAGTCTACGTTTCCGTCGCAACGCTACCTATTTTGTACTTATCACTCAAGTGTGACGATACTTGACCATTTAAGCATGTAATACAACTTAATATATGACAATCGATATATAATATTCAACTACTCATTAACAAAAACACGATGCCCCCGCCGCAACGCGCGGGGAACGCCATCTAGTTGACTATAAAACGCGACACTTTCTAAAAAATACTCGTATGTATTGATGCATTCTCAACTAGTATATTACCCGCCGCGCATAGCGCGGCGCAAAAACATACAACCGAGCGAATTTTCATCCATTTACATAATTAACTTGTAAATAAAAGGTTCTTTAAAAGGCAAAAATAACTTGCAAATTAAACGTTATGGCATTTGCGTAATTACCGTATATAAATAAAAGTTGTTTTACATGGTGTTTTGTAATTACACTGCAATTAGAAGGTTTTTTATTTCGTATGGCATTTTCGTAATTAAATTGAAATTAAACGGTATTTTATTTTGAAGTAAAAAGAATAATAAAAAAAACACTGTAGCGAAAGCGACGTTCGCTACAGTGTTTTCTTGGATGTGAATTGTTATATATACTAATTACGTAATACTATTTCTATTTACATGATTAAACTAAATAAATGGAAGTTTTGTATGCATTGATCTACAACCTTCTATAATGGGTTTATTTAACAAGATCAACAAGATCATAATGTGAATGTATTGTTTTGTTAACCAAAGTTAAAGTCCCTTGTTCATTTATAGAAGTTTATTATTTATTAGATCAAGTGAGGTTTTTTTTTATTACAAGCATAGTTTATGCAAAACAAGTTACATTTGGATAATGGGTAAACGGGCAACAAGATGAGCCGCAACCTCCTTTTGAATCGCAAAACAGATCCTGCTACAAATAAACTCTTGGCTCTTAGGGCTCTACAAGTCACTACGGACCACCTTTTGCACTAGTCTCAAGAAATGCGTTGCCTCAGGGCCCAGGAATCCAAACATGTCAAAGGTAAACGTCAAGAACACTTGTTGATTCTCTAAACATGCTGCTTCGTGCTCAGCCACCTATTACCTTCTGCCATCAAAACTGCTTGCCCTGATACAAAGCCATTCTCTCTCAAACCCACCAAGGGGATACTCCATTAAGGTCGACACATGCATGCTTGCCTCCCACCCAACCAAACACAAGAATACCCGCAAGGCGCAAGGTTGATCTCCCCTGCTGTGGATCAGTCAAAAAATTAACTGGTGCTTTTTTCTTAACCGAGATCCCTGTAACACCCCAACCGATGGCGGAAACATCGAGGTGTCACGTATGAATGATTGTTCAGTAGCACATGGTGATCAAGTTTTAATTAAGAATTTATTTAAAGCAAAATATCCAAATTTTGAAATACATAATAAAGTCTTGAATGGAATCTAGTACATCAAATAATCAAACAAAGCATAAAACTTCAAATAACTCCTCATGCTAGCTTTAGACTTCAAGCATCAGTATTTCCTGTTGAGTTTGGAAAAAGATGTGGGGGTCAACTAGAAGTTGGTGAGAATACATAAGCCAAGTCAAGCAATAAGTTTAAAAGAATAAAAGTTTAGCAATTCATATGTCTAATGTAAGTTTAAGTTTACATGAATAAACAACAAGTATAGTATGCACATAATCAATCCTCCGACAAAGTTTAGGTCCATCCCGTATCCACGGTTCACCTTAATATAACGTTGGAACGATAACAATCACCCGCGTTCCCCATAAAAGATGTTCAACGAATCTGGGTGGGGTTGTCAATCCAATAAATCTATCATTGTATACCGCCGGCTTGATCAGGGTTAATGATTATGCAAGTTTAAGTTTAAGTCTAATAGTTTTTGTTTAAGTCATGTGGCATCAAAGATTACAACTAGACATGTATAAAGAATTGCTTAAGTATAAAGTTTCAAGTATAAAAAGTTGCATAAACAAGGTATCGTAAACTCACCTCAGCAAAGTGTTAAGTCTTGTGAAATAGAATAACTGTAGCCCAACGTTGCCAAGTATTACCCTATGTTTAAGGCAATAAATAAGTCTAAGTCTTTCTAGTCTACAAGTATTTCTAGGGTTCCTAATTTGGGGATAAGTAATTGTTTAATTATTAATTAGGTAAATTGTTAGTAAATAAGAGAAATTCGAAAAATAAATAAATAAAAGACTATTTATAGATTTTTTATTAAAGATGGTCATATTATAAGGTTTTAAGTATGAAAATAATTTTTATAAAATTATTTTCTCAAAAATTGTATATTTAGTATATTTATTTCTATTTGTCAAAATATGATTTTAATATCTAAAAATATTAAAATTAAATAAACTTCAAATTAAAATTTATATTTCTGTTCTAAATGAACAAAAATAATTCATGTAAAATTTTGGTATAAAAATATTGAAAAATGAATTTATTATGATTATTTTATGACTAAAAATAACAAAAATTAATTAAAAATATTAAATAAACGGTTTTTCCAGAATAAAATTTTTTTCTGAAATCCTTATAGATCTAAAAGTTTAAAATAATTTTTGTGGATATTTATAAAATCGTTTAGATATATTTATAGAATTTTAAAATTATAAATGAATAAACTTGTAATATTTATAATATATATTAAATAAATAATTTCTGGAAATCTAAAAATTGTATGGTAATCTTTGTCATGAGATTAATCTAAAATAATTTTTATAGAATTGATAAACCACTTTTAGTATTTAAAAACTATTTTAAAATATTAATAGGTTAAATATATAAATAAATGGTTTTGAAAAAGAAAATGTTGTTGTTGCAAAGGATCGAACCCGCGTCTGACCCGGGTTAGAGATTTAAATCATAAGCCTAGACCATCTGGTCTAGACCCTGAGAACGTTTATTGTTGGATTCAATTAGTTATAAAGGCTTCTTGATTAAGGTTTCATAAATGGTTTAGAAAATAAAAAGGGGGACGGGGATCGAACCCGAGTACAACCGTCTCCCGTGTCTTAACACAAAAGAATGATACCAACTGATCTGCAGAATCAGTTGGTGATAGATTTCAATGTACTTTAAACTTAAACGATGTCTGTTTGAAACCATATCCCCAAATCGAGCAAGAACATGAACCCTAATTAACAAATCTTGCCAATTAGCAACCAATAGCCTGTGTAATGATGGGGCTATTGTTCGCACAGGGCCGAAAAACAAAACCAACAAAAAAATTGGACTTACAATGCGATTGTAGCTTCGAACGAAAGGTCAAAAGAAAAAGTCAACAGAGACGAATTTGCAGAATTGAAAGTGTTTAAGGATAATTTGGGTATGAGGGTTTGTTTATCGGTGCTAAGAGCTTGTAAAGGGGGTATCAATTTATACTAATCGCTCTTAATCGTATATTTAGAAGTTCTTGACCCATATTAAACGTATACGCGTAAAATCTTTATAATTGGTATGGTTTAATGGTGATTCTTGGCATGGGGAATACTCTAGGGTGTCGGTTAAGACTTACCAAAAACGAATTTAGATCAAAAGACACGGAATTGGAGATCTTGGATTGATTTGGGTTCGCAGATTGACTTTCAAAAGTCAATGGTGCGTAAATAGGGAAGGGTTAAATGTGTTAGTGCTTGATAGAATTCACCAAAACAGGCAGTAGCTCAGTTGGTTAAGACGTTGGTTGTGTTGGGCCGGCCATGGGCTCGGGTTCGATTCCCGGCCCATGCCTTTCATTTTTTTGCAATTATTTTACTATTATTATATTGTTATAAGTATATAATATGATTATATAAGCCCGAAAATGTCACAAAATATTTTTAGAACGTACAATAATGATAAAATGCAACGTTTTTATTGATAGGATAATCAAACGTACATAGTTGAAAATACGAAATGTTACAATCCCAGCATGGCAAAGCACATCTCATAGAACATCTATGACCAAGTCATGGCGGTACTTGAACCTCAATAGATCCTTGCAGTGGAGTGCACGCTCGCCAAACCCATCTGGATAAGTGTTTTTTTACAAATGTGGCATGGTTCATCCATGGGGAAAAAGGTATCATGCGTCGGTATTTGAGAACAACCCTATATTCGGTCGCCGACATCCGCTGCCCAATCCCTTAAATGGGCACGACAATCAAATAACCGTGAGCGTAAGCCCCATGAAAACACGCAAGCACTGCCTTTTAGCACGGGTCATATAAAACTGCCCCTCCATAGTTTGCATGTGTTTACCATAAAGAGCACTCGCCAAGGTTTGTTGAGGTTTCTTGGAGGCGGTCTCCTTATTGGTAGAACCGCCAAGATCAAGGTCTGGAAGAGTTATTTTAATGCTACCAAGTGCGAGAGTGTAGTCAGAGTCCACCCCCACCACACCAGCACTTCACATGATGTGGTCCTACAATCCCCATGACTGGGCCCTAGACGCTACAAATGCATAAGTTGACACATCCTTTGCCGAATAAAGTCCTAGGCCCTCGTGCCGCATAGGCAAGGATGCTAACCTCTAGTTGAGGTCCCCCAAATGTGCCCTTCTTTAGACAACAATGTTTTCAATCCCCCCCCCCGGAAGCCCGCATTAAAGATGGACACAACACCTTCAATGTGCTCTGGCTGACATGTTTGCGACCCGAATACTAATATAGCAACCCCATGGACGAGCGCAATAAGAGATGGTCCCTCAGTTTCGGCAAGTGTCACATGAGTTCAACCACGCACAAGGCTCTTTTTAACACCAAATAGCGTATATACCATGCATCCCGGCTAACCGCTCCCCAAAGGAGTTTAACCCCCCCCCCCCCCCACCTATCGGGCCTACCAATATCATTAGGTAATAAGCCTGGCATTGTTTTCGAGCCATTGCACGACAACCAAAAAATATCAGTTTTCCACACATTAAACATGATCCCCAAAGGTGGCCCTTCAGATTGAATAATATCTGTCACACCCTAATCGATGACGGAACACATCGAGGCGGCGACTTGTGATAGATTGTTCAAAACTTCATGACACTAGATTTGCAACAATATAATTTAAATGGTTCCATTTCATAACATAAAGGCAAAGAAGTATATATTATTCGAATAAAAAATACAACATTCATAATAATCAAAATTTAAGACTTGAATATATAAGTCCAACCCTACTGAGTTTCTTGAATCAACGCATCAAATATCTCCTGCAAATGTATAAAATATCTTGTCAACACATAAAGCATTGGTAAGCATACTAGCATATGAATACATACATAATAATAAAATGTTTTACTCAAATCATCATGCTATAGATTGCACAAACAAATCATATAAAAGGCATAATCAATCCCATGTGTCCACTACGTAACCTAACACCGTCGTGATAGGCCGTTGAATACTTAACAATGACCCCCAAAAGGGCGGTGTGCTGCTCCTATAGCGCTATATATGTTAAGGGGGCTAAAATTAGTTAACGAATTATGCTTAAGGCTCTTGTATCTTTGATTTCTAGCATGGCAATGGCATATAGGCATGTTTGATAGATTGAGCATGTGTATATAAAAGCATTTAGTGTATTTGCATATGGTACATGTTGAGCCCCAAAAGTGATAAAGACGAAAATGGGACAAGTATGAACTCACCTTAGGTTGCATTTAGTTAGATTCCCATTAAGAGTCTTGGGAGGAAGAGATTTAGCTCTGGTTATTCTAGAATTGCAAAGGAATGGATTTTAGATTCGGAAATGATTCATATGTTCAAGAAAGTCATGCATTGCATTTAAGAAGAACCAAAACACAAACCACCATGAAGGTGATTCGGATGGTCAAGAGTTAGAGTTAGTAACCAAGCACAAAACCACCATGAAGATGATTCAGATGGTGAGTGTTAGGTTAGGAATGTGAATCCATTTTAAGAAGTTTCATGTCATGACCACTTTGCTTATGGATCAAACATGGGTCTTTGACAAAGGATTTTCCCATTCTTGTATGGAATGAATCTGAATTACAAGAAGGGTCAAGAGTTTGGTAAGATGGGATGTATCCACAAACCTTCCAAGTTATTAGATTATAGTTGTAGGATGAAGGTTTTGAAAGTATATATTAGTATTACATAGTATAACTAGGAAATTAAAGTAGAGTATGGTGACTTAGTTTGGATGAGCCTTGGCTTTCCTTTTTCAACCATTAACCATAACACAAGTCCATCTAACATTAAGTTGTTGGTGAACTCGGTTGGTATCACTACAACTAACATCCTAGTGCAAAAAATATAAAATAAACATAGAAATAAACCACCTTTGGGACCTTAAAATGGTGATGTACCAACTTTATTCACCTTGGTAAAACATGTGGTAACACTCCTAGAGGTTACCTAAGGAAGGAAAACTAATAAATAAGAAGAAAAATGAAAAAGTAGCTCAAAACTTACTTGATTTGAACTTGATCAAATTTGCCCAAAATGCAAAAAGTTGAAGGATTTGAGACTTTGGAAGTGATTTGAGAGTGTGGAAAGTGTTTAGGAGGTGGTGGAGGTTGGTATTTATAAGGAGGATGAGGGTTGGGGTAATAAAGAAGGTGGTTGGGAGTTAGGAGGTGGTTGAGAATTAATATAATTAGTATTTTCAATTTAACCCTTAGAGTTTGATCTACTTATTATTTTATGTTAAAAACTCATAATTATGAATAAGTGTATGCAAGTATGTATGATGATTAAAAATGTATCATCATATTCCGAAGCGATTATAGACTTAAAGTATGGTTCGGTGTGGTATAAAAACGTGTATTTGTGGTTGATTATATATTGTGTAAGTATGATAAAAATACGATTTCCATCATGATCAAAGTCTCAGATTTACAAAGATTGAAATTGAAATATGAATTACAAGATAACAAATATAATGAAAATACGGAATGTTACAATATCCATTGCCCTTACTACCTCCTCTATTTTACCAATAATTGGGCCATCGTCCAAATACAAAGCATGGAAGGGGAAGGAGCAGGTGTCTTGCACCTGGAGGACACGCAAATGAAGGACAAATGGAAAAAGGGGGCCCGAGTGGTCCCCTTGGTGAACCCATGTAGTGGCGCCAATGTGAGTGTCACTCACGTATAACCTGGCGAGTTGGGCATATAGGAATTTCACCCTCAGGTAGATGGTCAGGCATCGATAACTCACTTCCCTGAGTAATGTGCGGTTAACCATGTTAAAAGTGTTAGAGAAATCGACAGTTGACATAGCCAAAGTACCATCCGAATGGAACATATTCAAAAACCTGTTGATGTTGTGCAAGGCTACTTCTGCCCCATTAGGTACCCCAACCCCAAATTGGAAATCCCCCAGATAGGCAGCTAATCGCGATAGGACTGATTCCGTTGTCGGGCTTTAGCAAAGGAGCCAGTGGGTCTAAGGCAATGAACTCAGCCAGGACCCTAGTATAAAGCCCCTCTAGCCACAATTTAAATACATTGGTGATCGACTTGAGCAGGTTGGAGGCGATGGGAGACCCCTGGCCGCAAAAAGCGTCCAAAATACATTGAGCCCGCAAACCATCCCTCCCACAAGAGGTCCCCTTCGGGAAGATTTGATACATTCTAGCACATAGTCGACGTCCGCATGCAAAGCTGGAACAGATGGCACGGTGGGAGGGAAGGTCGGGGGTTCCACAAATGGGTGTTTAGCTATCAAGGCTTTCAGAGTGGCCTCCCCATGAGGTGCTACCCCAGGTGAAGATAGGACTTTGACTGCAGCTATGAAGTTCCCATCTACCACCTTTCGCAAGCACTGCTTAATGTTACCCCATCTCCTTCCTTAGTTTGCTCATAAGGCCACCTTGCACAGCCATCCACTGGGATGTCAATGAATTAGCCCTTATTACTGAAAAATTATTTCAATAAGCTACATATACAGTGTAATTAAATATAATCAGAAATTATATTTTTGATAATAAGTTAAGGAAACTATAATATATAACGGTTAGGATTAAATACACAGTAAAAAAATAGAAAGTCATAAATAACTCGAGCAACGTTAAGCATAATTAAGTTTTTATCGAGCTAATTATCATGAATGGATAAGTAACAAGGGAGCTATGAGCTAGTTCTACAACCTTACAACTTTATGTTGAAAAAAAAAGACTATTAAGTAATATTTGGCATGCATGAACAAATGCAGAACTAAATTGAGTATTGTGATTAAAAAAAAAAGATTATTAGGTAATACTTGGCATGTATGAATAAACATGTGAATTCAC
The DNA here is from genome assembly GCA_032199755.1 of Ambrosia artemisiifolia. Lineage (NCBI taxonomy): Eukaryota > Viridiplantae > Streptophyta > Magnoliopsida > Asterales > Asteraceae > Ambrosia > Ambrosia artemisiifolia. The sequence continues at coordinate 55,918,713 of CM063519.1, forward strand.
CAACTTTATGATGACAAAGTTTTTATGCATGTTTTTCAGGTAACTAACTTATGGATGGAACTTGGGTAACGATTTGGGCATGCATTCATGGATATCATCTTTTGGTTAAATTTGTGAACATGTGGTTTCAAAACAATATATTTTAATTATGATTATAAAACTCTTGACAAATTGGTATCCTAAACTTATGTTATTTTGAATGTTTGCTTGAATCTTGTGCTTTAAAACCTTTCGTGTTACATCTCGTGTTTCCGCCTTGGCCGGGTGTGACAGTTTTTTAACTTATTTCTTCTATGTTTCTGATTCATCTTCCTTGATGGAAAGTCCAATTAGATTTTTGTGATTTATCCCTAAACAAATCGGAAAAGTTTTCGTAAAACATATAATAGGATCAGGATTATAAATCCCAAACCACTATAAGTTTTCCGATGTGTTTTAGGGGGTTTACATAAACTAAATAATAAGATGTTTTCAGATATGTTGTTTTATTGTTTTATGTTTGATATTTACGTATTCTTCTCCAATATGTTTTCACTTAGGGATTCCGATTAGATTTATAATGTGCATATAAACAGTGTATGGGATTCATCTTCCAAAATTGATTACATGTTCCAATATGTTTACCGATATATGTTCTTATTTCCTATTTTTTTCTATTTTCTGATATGTTTCCAAAACTGATTAATTGTTTCTGATATGTTTTCATATCCCTTTTTTTGTGGGAGGGGGGGGAGGGGGGTCTTAATATTTCAGTGATCAGTCGCCAATAAATCATACAAGATGCATATGTTTATTATAAAAAAATAAATATTATATGGAAATTGAAAGTATGAGAGTGATTTTGTGGGTTTAAGTTTGAAGCTGTTTGTTTATGAATTGGATGGTTGTGTTTGTGTGATGTTGGAAATTTGTTGCATATGTGATCACTCCCCAAATTTTTCCTTTGCTTTTTAGGCTTCTCATTATGTTTATAATATGTTTTTTTTTTTTGAAGTTCGTGGTTCATGCTTGTGGTTCTATGTTTAAGCCTAAAGTGATCACTCCCCAAATCATTTAGTTGCAAGATATCATATTAGATACATATTTATCAATTGGACAATTGTGTTTGTGTGATGCTGATTTATTGGATGCACTATTATAGTGTTTCATCTAATATTTATAAGTCTCACCTTTGAATCGTGATTTTTTTGCTCTACTTTGTTATATGGCCGTAAATAATTATCATGTGCTTCCCTTGTAAGGCGTTTTATTGTGTGCATATTGATTTGAAGTTCTTGATTCTGGCCTTCTGATCTGGTTTTGAGCCTGTAGTGATTAGGGAAATAAACTTTCAAAGAAGGCGTTGTATTCATTTTTGGTTAATATGCTAATTATACTGTAGAAGAAGGCGTTGTATTCATTATCTACCTACCATCCATTCAATCCACTGCCTCTCTGATTATTCCAATACGAAATTCTTTTCTCTTCTCTTTGCGATTACTATCTAATATGTATAGATTAATTAGATTTTAGATTATTGTCTATTTCCTTAATCTCAAAAGGTACCATCTTCATTTGAAATCGTTTTTATCCACTTTCCAGGTACGATTTTTTTGTTTGATTGATTTTGTTTTGCTTAGGTTTGACTTTTATTCTTTTTGTTTATGATTTCCTGATTCACGATTCATGACTTGATGGCTACTGATTCACGGTACATTAAGAACGGGAATTGAGCGTGGGATTTGTTGCAATTAATGCTGATGTTATGAAGAAGTTTGAAAATTTGAGATTTTTTGGTGAAGAACCGGATTTATCATATGAGTTACTTAGACAAAATGATAAGTTGCAAGAGGATGAGGTATGTTTATGTGATTTTTCATTGGTTAATTTTATGTTTGTTTAACAGTTAGTTGACTTGATCTTGCTATTCATTTATGTGAATTGAACTTAAGATTTGACTCTGGGTAGTGATGATGTCCTATATAGATAGGATTTGCTATTCATTTTACATCTATGGTTTCACACTTTCATTATTTAATATTTTCTAAAGATTATGATTATGTGGTTGTACTTAGTACTTTGTCATGAATTTTGAGTTAGAGTTTGGAAATCTTTCTTGGAGGGGTTGATGAACACTTGAAAAATTGTAGATTAGTTAAACCAAATACAAATGAAAATAAATTGAAATGTCATGATGCATAAATGATATTATTTTGTATTCAACATGTTATTTAGCTATGCAGACCTGTTCAAGGATCTTCCCCTATCCTTTTATTTCATTATTCGTGTTTTCTGTTTGATTTTATGTCGTTTTTAAAGACAAGTGTAGGGTAATCTCATATCTCTAATGTTTGAACTATCGTTTCAAGTCTTTTGCAATTTCAATTCTAATGAGTCAAACTTGATACAAGACGGTTGTATGATTAAAAATGTCTTCAATGTTTTTAATGTGTGAAGTGTCGTTTCGACTTTTAGAAATATTGTTATATATTTCTGTTTATGTATAATCTTCACTTATAAATTTCGTTCTGTCCCCTTTTGGGATTTTCATTGACCAGTCGTACTATCTCATGCATATTATATTTATCACCGACTCCAAAAGCTAAGGAAGAAATCTGCACTTGAACCTATTGATGGAGGTTTACTTCAAATCGTTGGATGAAGATGTATCAATTTCTGCAAAAATTTTAAAATCCCAGGTAATTCGGGAACATGCTAAAGTGTTTTTTAATGCATACCGCCTCTTAAGTTGTCGTTGTAATAAAAAAAATATTATAGATTATTCTTGTAATAATATAGTTTTTTAGTCAATAGTTAATAGCATTCTAATTTTATTCACAGGAAGCATACATCAAAGAGGCACTTGGCTCTTCTCTACCCCAGTTTGGCATGATTCCGAACATGCCGTGAGACATCACAAATACAATGCTACATGTGCTGCTAAAAGTTTTTATTTATTGCCTTTTGATATTTTATTATTTGGTAGTACTTTTTATTCTGATACTACTTTTGGCTTCTAAATTTGCAAGTAAGCATTGCTGAGGAGACCTACAAGAACATCTCAAGTTCTGATTTTCAGATTACGCTGTCAAGAGCAGTATTAGTATTAGTATTTAATAAGAACGCTATTGTTGACTTATATTCAGGTCAACGATTTTATCTATTCCTTTTGTATACTATAATCTTTATAGATTGTTTGCATTTTTCATTTCACACGGGACTCTAACCTATTTATTAATAGAGCAAGACTAAGTTGTTGAAAAGTCGGTCATTTTATATTTTAGGGAATAAATATAAAATCCCGTTATTACACATCTTACTCGTCACTATCCAACTTTGAACAACTCAATCCCACTTGAAAAATTAGATGTACAAAGAAGACAACATATATAAAAGAAAAAGTATACATGCCAAAAAGAATATTAACGTCGGACCAATCAAAAGGTGTTGATTAAGTTCATAAAATATTAATTATGTTTAATGAATATTATCGTACAATTAAGGTGATAATTTAAAAAAAAATGGAAGCTGTGATATGTTGGGTATGTTTGGCAATGAGTTTTTAAGAGCTTTTAGGAGCTTCAAGCTTTTATGAAAAAGCTCATACTTGTTGTAAAACAAGCTTAATAGCTAAACAATACAAGAAAGAGATGTAGTAGGGAGAAAGATGTTTATATCATTGATAGATGTGTTTACAATGAGATACAAAAGGTTCTATATATAGGAGAAGAAAACTTGGAGAAGAAGCCTAATCTATATTAGGCATTGATAACCACAATATTATATATGTTTATAACACTCCCCCTTGGTTATCAATTTAATACGCTTTGAAATGCTGCCTCGTTAAAAACCTTGCTAGGAAAACCCAGTGGGCCAAAACCATAGCTAAGGGAAAAAGAGTGCAGCGCGTATTGTCTCCCCCTGATGATGTTGCCTCGTTAAAAACCTTACTAAGAAAACCCAATGGGACAAAACTTAGTGAAGGGAAAAAGAGTGCAACGTGTCGAATACTCCCCCTCATTTTAATATGTATCATTTGAATGATGATGTCGATCTTCTAACAAAGTTGCTCAAAGTATTCAATGAATAGGCGCTTGATCTTCTTGATATACCATTCTTTAAACTAAGTAATGATGTATGATCTTCATATGAGACTTCTGGTTCCTCCTCTTGTAAGCAAATACCATAATATCCACAACTATGTTGTGTTACATTCCCTGCATTTATAAGACTAGCCAAACTTGTTTTCATAGGTTAGTAATTTCAAATCTTACATACCTTTGATGTAGCAAAATAGTTCTAATAACCCATTCCAATGCCTCTTTGCTTGATACATACTAAACCATGACAATAAGTTCAAATAAAAAATATTATAGTCATGCATAGCTAGCAAGACACATATAAATGAACATATGCATTTAACTATGGTACATTTAGAGTGAAAATCTCTACTATGGTAGGAGATGAAAAATTTGTTTTCAATATCAAGTAAATGGACAACCTTTAATTTCTTTAAGTATCAGCTTTGTCCATTATAAAATGTCCAAACATTTCTAGATATACTTTGATGGATTGATAAACATATCATTACACATATACTCAACTATAAGTCGAGCAACAACTAAACTGTCAAGGACTTTCAAAAATTATCCCTTTAAAAGTTCTACAGAGTTTCCCGATGATGCCTAGGCATTATCAGTGTAAACTACAATTATAGTGAACTTCTAATAGAAAACATATGTTAAAAGATGGATAATATTATCATACTTATATTCCTCTTGGTCGGAATATCTCATGAGTTGTAAAACACTCAACCCGAATATTTTAGTCCATATGTATTTTGTCAACCTTACACAATACTTTTTAAGGTATTGATATTAATGCTTGAGGCATCCTCAATCCATCAAGGACTTTTTGCATCTTGACCAATTACTCAAGTACATTCACTCTTCAATTGGAAAATCAATAACATCTATTTCTTCAATCTATATTGTACCATTCTTATACATTGAAGTATCATAATCACCAGGTTCATTTTATTACCTAAGGTGTATTGGTGCACAATAATTACATCCTACGATGTTTCATATTACTTTTTAAGCACTCGGTTGCTTTAGGATACTCATGAGGAGTTCCATTTATATTCAATTCCATCATATAACAAACATAACGTATTCAGAATTGAATCTATTTATTCCGATCATAACGTTCTCGAGAACTTACGTTACAAGATTTTGACACATTAAATCCTTCATCAGGTATTTTTATGTAAACTTTCAGAGTCAAGTGAATCATGATATTTATTAGACGCATTTCAATTCTCTCTTTGCATTACCAGACTAATAAATGAAAAATCATTGTATCCACCACTTGAGAATGCGTCTCTTCATAATCAATTATGGGTCTTTGCGAAATTCTTGTGCCACCAATTTTATCATTTTCTTTTTAAATGTTGATTCGCAAAAAGACATTTTCATGTATATATGTTTTACAACTTTTGTTGTATGGACTACTGGTCCAAAAGTTTCCTTTTCAATAGAGAATTCAACTCTGCCTTATTTGCGTCTTTCCATTTTGGCCAATCATTTCTTTGTATTCATTCATAGACAGATCTTAAATCTTGATCCTCATTTCAAGCGCTACATTACATAAAATTTATAACGACGTCGATTTTATTTCGATTCCATACATTTCATAGACATGATACTATATAACGAGATCTCTTTATTTTCAGGTACCTAAGGTTCTTCTGGAACCATCATGTCTAATGTCTCTTCAGGAGACCTTTTTACTATAACCTCGACTTGACCATCTTTCTTACTTGCTCGAATTTTTCGAGGATTTTTATTCTTTGGAATCGACTAGTCTACCACGCTTCAGGCGTGCAGTAGGCTTATTGCCAATATATGATTGTCCTTCCCGGACACTTATCTTAAATAGAGCATTAGTAGTTTGTATATGTGACTTGATTAGCTATTCATCATATTTAGGTCAGTTAATGCGTCTGGTAATTAATTCGCTAATCTCTGTGAATGAATTATCTTTTGAACTTCTGGTTCACATTGTTTAGTACGAGGATCAATGATATTTCATAATAACTCATTTCTATTTCCAACCGCCTTTTATCTCCCCCTGATGTTGGGAATGTTAATCCATTGAGATGGATATCAATTAATTGAGATGTGAATAAATCTCTTGTTGAAGGCTCTATAAATCATCATATATTCCCAATCACCTTTTACGGTCCCATCTCCGTGCATCGTGGTGGATCAATTTCAATATATGTCGCACAACAAACATCTTAGATGGGCAATATTTGGTTCCTGACCAAAAACCAACTATAATGGGGAGAAACTATTACCACGTATTGGCTTGATGTGAATATATATATTACTGCATGTAAAATCAAATATAAACATGAACTTTTGCTCTCATGATCATTGACGTTGTAATCAATAGTAGACGTTTTAATGATCATCTCAATGAAAGCAATATGTTTATGAACATAAGCTACTGGTATTTCAATATTTAGGAATTGAATTCACCAAATATGCCATTTTGGAATAATGTGCTTGATATCTTATTAGCTACGCCATGTATCACACAAACTTCAGGTTGTGCACTTGATAACCATTTAGACGATGCATCGATTTTAAATACTAAATGGTATCATGTTAGGATATGTGTATCCTTTAATCAATTCCAAAAAATATAGTGATACCCACCCTACTTTATATGGCAAATATATAATTTCGCTTAAGAGCAACTCAGATTGAAGAATCTTTAAGTTCTTCATTATGTTCACATCATCATCGACTCGGTGTGGTCTTACCGGTCATGCCAACTAATTAAATAATTATGATCCATAAACTAAACTTCTAGCTTATGATCGAATATGTATTACTTGCACGTATGTAATACAAAACATAAGATATGAAAGAATGTATTGTAACTTCAATGTTCAAACCATCATGTTATATAATCAATCCTTTTATTTGCCACATGTGGTGGTCAATCTCATTAGTTACATGATCATTATTGCAATTGATGATCGATCTCTTTATTAACATGGCTATCATTATAGTCATTGATGGTTGATCACATCATGACCATCATTATAACTTCTGATGGTCGATCTCATTATCAACATAACCATCACTGCAATTTTCTCAATTATGCCCAAGATCATGAAATTTTCAATAATCGTTATATAATCACATTCAATTTAGATAATGGACTAAACAAAACAAGTTTCAAGGTCCATCATTATTTTCTCGGACATATGGGTATAAAATCACCTCAGACCTTTCACATGGTTATTGCTACTTTGGGAGCATATTTGAGGTTTGACAAACAAAACTTATTTTAGTTAACCTCCCTTATATATAAACTTCTCACATAGTATTAATGAGAAGTAATTCAATGTCTGGGTCATATAATATTACCAGTCTAAAATCTTATGACCTTTTATAACTTGATAATGAGATTCGAGGAGTTTGACATTATGGGTGTCATATTTACGCATGTATATACTCTTTCATGATAGTGATAATAAACCATGTTTTTGGTTTAATTGCTCTATTCGGTACTATCAATATAAAGAGATGATAGCATATGAACTACAGTGAAGCCAAACTATACAATATATACATTATAACATGTTACAAGTATAATAAAAACTCTATCAGATAGAATATTTTTTGTTGGAAATATGTGAATGGATGGATTTTATTGAAATTATAATTTGATAAATTATAGTTATTAATAAGACCTTAATGTGGTGAATTAAAGACTAAAACTCTTGAGTTTTATGTCTTTGATGAGAGGTCTTTATTTCTTTTAATTAGAGATTTATGTCACTTAATTAGAGTATTTATGTCTCAAATTAAGTCTCTAATTAAGAAGACTTTTATACATCCATGTTCTTATATAATGGAAGACTTTGTGCTTCATTTGGAGAGGTAGATGTAGAAAAGAGATACATACACACACATATATGTAGAGAACAAACTCAATCGAAGTCCGGTTATCTTTCAGGCAAGTGGGATAGTCCGCAGTGCACCGCGCCGCACTGTTGAACCGGTGTACCCTAGGAACAGACGACGAATCTGTTTAAGGGAATTGTGTCAAACACAAGCCCGGTTCCTTTTTCAAAATTCTATGATTTCGTTTTCTTTTAGATTTTGCTGCAGCAAGTACGGAGATTCTGATACATGTGAGCTTCGTGTAACAAAGGCGTGCGGCGATCACAATGTAAGTTTTCTAACAAACTTAAACAGATTAGTAAACAAACTTTTGTGTTCTTCCTAAGGAATTTGGATTCGCGAAAGTTTGTAAGTGTTTTCTTTTGGTACATCGAATTGGATTACATTCATGATTAGAATGCAATCTTTAATTCGAAAGATTGTTTCTACAAAACGAATTTTTGATTTAATTTTCGAATTCATGGGTTTGAGTTATGTATAGATAAACCGGACCATGAAACATTTCTAATAAGAGTATTGGAAATAAAGGGTTTCAAAATATAAGGTTGAAACATGTATTTCTAACAAGCGTGTTAGAATCAACGACGTTGAAAGAATAACGTGTCATGAAACATTTCTAATAAGCGTATTAGAAATTATTATTTAGAAAATAGTAAGTTTAATTTGTAAACTTATATATTGATTTTTCTAACGGGCGTGTTAGAGATTGATGATTTTGTAAAGACAAAATAAGATGTTTATATTTTCTAACAAGTGTGTTAGAAAAGATTATTGTACAAAATTCACAAACGTGTTGGAAATTTTATTTTGGAAATTGAAGGTTTTAGCAAGATTAATACTAATTAAAACTCCAAAGTTGAAACTTAAAAATAATAAGAATACCATTAAGTTGAGTCAAATATTCTTAGAGGTTTTAATGGGGTGTTTCAACTCATGGGTTTATGGAGATTTGAGTGTTTCAACCTTTTCCAACATTAAAACAGTTTGGTTAAATTTGACGGTTTCTAACGAGTGAGTTTGAAACGGGTATATTTTGGAAAATCCAAAGTTAATACCATTTATGTAAATGGTTTAATGTTCTAACGAGAGTGTTAGAAACGGTTTATTTTATATAAACCAACAAGGTCTAAAACGATTGTCATAATCGTGTATTTCTAACGAGCAGGTTAGAAACGGTTGAGAATATAAACCAATGACCTTTAAAATGATTTTGGTAATCGTTTATTTCTAACGGGTGTGTTAGAAAAAGGTTTATTTGATATAACCAAAATCTATATGATGAAACGTGTAATCGTTTGCATTCTAATGAGTATGTTAGAAATGGTTAATTTTTATACCGTATATGTTTATATGGTACACGTATAGTTTCTAATGAACAAATTAGAAATGGTTAGTCATGAAAACCATATACTCTAACAAGTGAGTTAGGAATGGTTTAAATAATAAAACTATATTAGAGTTTATGGTTTTGATGTGTAATCAAAACATAAATATGTATAGTTTATGAAAAATATCTGTGAAAGCATAAATGTTTTGTCTGAATAAAACATGTGTTTTGCAAATTATATTTGGTTTGATACTTGTATGAGAAGTATGACGACTTGAACCATATAATAGTCTAGAGAGACTATTTAGTTTAAAACAACTTATATTATTTTGGACATATTTACTTGTTCGACTACTTGTGAGTAGTTAAGTATAAACAACGTTGTTGTTTTGAACAGTGTATTGAGGGAGTACCTCGAAACATGCCACGAGACGATATAATTGCTATTATTTCGTCGAACGATAAAGTGTTGAAGAGATTAACACTTTGAGATTTGATGTTTATATATCCTTATATGAATCCCGTTAAAGATATATGTAATATGTTATATATATTTTTGGATTATATTGAAATTATAATTTGGTAAATTATAATTATTAATTGGTAAAACCCTTCATGTGGTGAATTGAAGAAAAACTCTTTAGTAGAGTTAATTTATTTATGACACTTGATTATAGTTTTAAGACTAAATTAAGTGTATAATTGAAACTCTTGAGTAGAGTTTTTAATGTCATTTGATGAGGTTTTATTTCACATGGTGAAACTCTTGAGTAGAGTTCTTAATGCCATTTGATGAGGTTTTATTAGAGTCTTAATTAGAGTCTTAAGTCTCTAATTAAGTGACTAAGAAGAAAAAACTCTTCATCCATCCCCATTGAGATAATCATGATCAACGTGGCAAGTGTATTGAAGTTAAATGCACGAAAACGAGATATGTCATCTAATGTTGAAAGCATTTACGTAGAAATGCACAAATGTAGTTTTGATGACTATAACATATGACAGGAATATATGTTATTGTTCATAAGTCTTTGAGAAATATTGTGAGATTTATTATAAAAGACTTAGAATATTGATGGACGTGTAGAGTCTCTACAAACCATCAATGTTGGTTGAACTATATGGAGGATTCGTGATATATTTTGGGAGAGTCACCCAATAAATAGTATCAACAAAATATATACATATCACTTAGGCATATGTGAATGTCATGTCGTCGAGTGTCAATCTAATTGACTTGTTGATGATGAATATGTTCATTAAAGTGACTTATATTAAGACTTATGCTTAAGTCCTAAAGAGTCAATGGTGAAGCCTTGAAGATTAAAGGCAAACGAGTCTTGATCCTAATGAATGGAATTAATTATGATTTTAAAGCATTCTTTAAACCAAGGTTTGGGAATGGTAAACAAAATCTCATTTTGTGTCTAAACTAAGACGTGAATGTTAGGAAGAGATAGTGAGTTATCTCTTAAGGCTGTAAAGAATCAGAATGAGGCATCTTCTGTTCACATGCTAAGTATTCGTAGTCTAAAGCATGCTAGACTAATACTTGTTAATTTAGATGCTCCACGGAGAATAAATTAACTTTGAACATTCAAACATATGTGACGACATAAAAATGAATTTTGTAAAAGCAAATATATAATTCATTAAAAAGGATGACTCGAAAGGACCGAATAAATAGTTCATTGGTAATGATACTATTTAGCTTAATATGAGGAAAACTTATATAGCTCAGAAAACGGTTTGTGTGAGAAATATGGGTTGAGTAATATAATGGATGACCTCAATAAACACAAAGATATAGATAGTCGCTATCTTATCACGAGTGTCTAATGTCATCATGAGTGATATTACTCAAACTCAATCAAAGTGCAAGCAATGTGGGGGGAAGAGCCATTTAAGAAACAATCCGTAAGGATGTAAAAATGGCACTTGAGAAGTTTTCAAACTACATATGAAAGGAAGAAACTTTCATCACCCCATTTGGTAGTTATCCAATAAACACATAAGTGTGGAGGTGACTTGTATTTGAAAATAGAAGGTTTGATATAAACGGATGTGATTTTGGGAAGTACAAATCACACGAACCTAGAACAGACTTGTTATAAGTCAGTCCTATTATGTGGACAAAATTCGTGAGAAGTTCAATGGAAATGATTCTAATGTGGCTAGAAATTTCATTGACACGAGTCAATGTCTAGCTAAGAATCAAGGTGAGACTGTTAACCAATTAGAGTACTCAGGAATTATTGGCAGCCTGATGTATCTGATGAGTTGTATCAAACCAGACTTAGCAAACAAGCTAAGTAGATACACGAGCAACCTAAGTTTAATTCATTGGAATTATGTGACACATGTGCTTTGGTAATTAGGATACATACGAAACTACGGGTTGTAATATAAAAGATATCTAGCAGTTGTTGAAGGTTACTATGATGCGAATTGGATATCTGACACGAATGATTCCAAGGCAACGAGTGGATATTTGTTCACAATTGGAGGTGCCGCGATAACATGGAAATCATTTAAGCATATGGTTATTGCTAGATCCATGATGGAATCAAAATTCATCGCTTTGGATAAAGAGGATGAATAGGCAGAATGGCTACGTCAATTTGTTAAGGATATACCTAGGTGGCCGAAGCCGGCATTGGCCCAATGAATACGTTGTGATAGTTAATCGGTAATTGGCAGAGCTCATATCACAATGTGTATAATTAATAATAGGTATATAAGACGTAGGCATGATCGGTACGACAACTAATCTCTATAAGAGTTATCACTATTGACTATGTGAAGTCAAAGGATAACATCGCGGATCCGCTAACAAAAGGCTTAAGCAGAGAGTTAGTTTAGAAGTCGTCAATGGGAATGGGACTAAAGCCCATGAAAGGCTAAGTTTATGCGAAGGAAAACCTAACTCAGCTGACTGGAGATCCCAAGATCTGAGTTCAATAGGACAACCTAATTGTATGAACTGGCGAAGGTCACTGTGGGGAAGAGTTGTTGGAAATCCCACATTTTGAAAAAAGGGAGCTTACTATAAATTAAATAAGCTTCCTAGTCCATTCCTAAAAAGTGACAAGGTTGAGGTTAAGCCTATGGCTTTTAATGATTTGACTGAGGTAACCAATCCCAGTAGATCACCTATGTGAGAGAGAAGTGGGGTCGCTTCGAAGGGTATTGTTGGGGCACAATACTTAAGAGCTCTCGCAGAACCAGGCACGTGTCCATGACCATAACGGATACAACTATGAGGACTTGACGTTGTCAGGGAGAGTCTTGTGTGAAGCGTATTGTCGTCCACACAAACGGCAGACGAGTTCAAAGACATCGCGTTCTACTCAGAGCTAGTGGGCTAAGTGCGTTTCATAAGCGAAGGTTCAAAGGGTCACACCTACCTATCGTATGCAAAACTCAACTGTTGAAATTTAATCGGAATGAGGTTGTTTCTGAATATGACTCCCTTTCATGTGGGGGTTTGTTGAAACTTTTGTGTGTTTTGAATAATCTCCATTCATGTGGGGGATTGTTGGAAATATGTGAATGGATGGATTTATTGTGACACCCGGCAAATTCAAGTTAACAACGTCGTCTAGATTAAAGTCTACCTTAGCGAGTCACGCGTATACTGTACTTAACTGGGTTAGTTGAGTCGGGTTATGGTTCGGGAACTGTTATATGAGTCTAGGGAATCATTAGATGTTGGCCTAGAGGATCGTTAGATGTCAGTCCTTAACCAAGTGTACAAGGGGTAACGATTCGGAGAATCGTCAAAGCATAGGGAACATGCAAGTCTCGAGTCCCGGGAATTGGTGAACGAGTGTGAATGTGTTTATTTACAAGTGTTATGTGTTTACAATCATTATGTGACTTGTCGGTATGTGAAAATGTGTTAACATATGTTAAAACGGGGTTTAACGCGCAAAATACTTGGAACGGGACACTATAGGCGATTAGGGTGAGCTAATCACCTATAGGGTGGCGATTAGCTCACCCCAGGTGGCGATTAGGCCACATCAGGTGGCGAGTAGCCTTCCTTTTAGGCGATTAGGGGGCTAATCGCCTAAGGGGGTGGCGATTAGCAGCCCTAATCGCCTGCAACTGAAACCTAATCGCCTGCAACGTAAGTTACGACTAAAAACGACTATAAATACAATACTTAACCTCCTAAACATCATATTATCAACCCTAGTCGCCCCACAACTCATCCCAACACCCACATAACCTCTGGAACACGATTTTGGATCAAACAACTCGATTTCAAGCATATTTCATCAATCTTTCACAATCCTAAGGTGTGGTTTTCATCCATGCAACCTTGTTAATGTTTTTATTCAAAACCCTAATGTTCCAGACCTGGTTTCAAACAATTGTATCTTCTGAAAATCGTTAATAATCATTATTGTGTGGATTCTAAGTGCTATGCATGTTGTATGTGTATGTTTTGATGAAAAGATAGGATTTTGATGATCAAGAAGGGTTATTAACATGTGATTAGGGTAGTTACTGAATATTGATGTTGATAATATGTGGAAATCTGATTGATTGTTCATTAGGTTATGTTTATGCATGTTAGGGTGTTGTTTTCATGATGCTTGTGCTATGATTTAGAAACACGGATGCGTTCAGGACTGTTAGAACAGGGATAAACAATGTATTTTGATGTAAACATGTTTAGGATACTTGTTTGATTGATATTGGAGGTTGTTACACGTTCTAGGGTTGATTTGGAGTGTTAAACGCGCGAAAAATCGGAAAAACTGGGTAGCATGCGATTAGCAAGGCTAATCGCCTAAGGGTTAGGCGATTAGCAAGCTAATCGCCTGATATAAGAGGCTAATCGCCTGATATGCATGCAATTAGGGGCTAATCGCCTGCTATGTTGTGTTTTTGCATGCTGCATGACCCTAATCGCCTGATAAGTTCTGAAATGCATGTCACATGACCCTAATTGCATGCAAACTCAAAAATTTGCATGTCACATGACCCTAATCGCCTACACTGTAGGCGATTAGCATTCATAATTGCCTGTTGACCAACGTAATTGCTAGTTGACTTTTCCTAATCGCCTGTACTGCTGCTGTATGTATATTTTAGCATTCCGAGACCCGTTTTGACACCTAGGAACATGCTAGGAACCCCGTAACATGTCTAATAACTCAGTAACATGTGTTCGGGTCAGTAACGCGTTAATTGAACTATGTGCTAGAACTTGTTGGACTGTAACGTATGTTAAGTATGACTGCATGATTGTGTGTTTGTGAGTACTAGTGTAACACGGGAAGTCTCGGGTCGCCAATGGGATGTCGAGTCTTGTACATTTGGTCATGTTAACAGTGAACGTGTTTTCAAACAAACTTGGTTATGGTCTGGACATCTAGGGACTAACTAACCTAAGGGTTATTAGTCTAAGTACTTGTAACTGTCATATGTTAGGTCGCTGTTTTACGGGACTAGCATAGCTTGTTGAACTATTCTATTATCTGAAGTTAACGCAACCTAAGGTGAGTTTACGGCCCCACTTTACTTGGTTTTCGTTTTCGGGGGAGAAAACATGTGTTAAACAACTATTTGGTAACAACTGTCATACTATGGGTTTTCAAACGGTTTACTATACGATCTTTGGAAGTCCCGGGGGGAAACCATGAATGTGCTGGTTTGCACAACGGGGAAATGTGAATAGCGCTATTGGGAGTGACCAACCCCACCCGTCGGCATGGAGCGCCGGGCGGGTGCATATTGTCTCAAACAGGAACAGGTTTACTATTCGGGCACAACATCTGGTTTGCGAGTTAGTAATGGTTTTCCAATCGTAGTAGTAATGGTACATGCGCCTAGCTAGCGTACTTGGTTTACAATTATTATAGTATGGACAGGTTATACTTGGAACTTTGATTACAAACCTGTAAACTCACCAGCATTTTTGTGCTGACGTAAACTCTTACATGTTTTCTCAGGTCGCTAAGGTAGCAAACTGGAACTAGGGCGCACGCGTCTGCACGGCGTCTAGTTAGAGTTGCATGGTTTTAAACATTAAACATTTGGTTTTGTTTTGTTTATGTAACGACATTTAGCTTCCGCTGATGTTTGGGATTTTTAAACTATGTTTTTGAAATTCATTTAGTATTGTTTATTGTGATCATTGACTTGGATCCTGGTTTGTCATGCGCCTCGCGGTAAAACTCCGCAAGTGGATTTTGAGGGTGTGACAGATTGGTATCAGAGCCAGGTTATAGTGAACTAGGACTGCATGTAGAGTCTAGTCTATAACTGAGTCGCACACACTAGATGATCACATGGTACTAAACTTTATGCTGGGTTACTTATAGACTTGTCGGGGTGTCTCTAAATCATCTTACCCTTCTGTGTTACATCATCCATTCTCTTTTACTGGGTTACTTGTTTACTAGACAGTGAGGTACATTGGGGTTAACTGTATACTCTTGAGATTGGTCCAAGACTCGGACATCTCCCTTCCTACCCCAATAGAAACCCTTGTCATGAACTACCGTAGTATTACGGTGTATAGCTAGGAATCTATGTCCGGTGATTTGAACTTTGAACTAGGAAGACACTGGGAGGACCATGTAGAGCGGTTTATCATTTTGGGTGCACACAAAATCATAAACCGAAATGCATGAAAGCCCTAGTGAACTCTGGGTTTGGATGGATAGTCCTGGGTTGGATCTGGCTTTGATCTTGTGAACGCTAGTGGTTATCATTAGCTGTGAAACTAAATTTTCTCGTCCTTTTCGCCAGAATCATGTCTGGAGCACGAGGAGGACGTGGAGGTGGTCGCAATGGTGGGCGTGGTAATGGTGGTCGTGGGGGTGTGAACCTCACGCAGGATGACTTGAACAACTTGCTGCAGGCTGCCTTCCAGCTAGGGCAAAATGGCGGTAAGTTGACCTAACCACTTCTATCTCATCGGTGAACTTTGTTTACATTTCCCGTGGTTTTCTTACGTGTTTCTTTACAGGTGGTCATGTTAATCCACCACCACCACCCATGTGCACCTACAAAATGTTTCGGGACTGCAAGCCCCATGAGTTCTCGGGTACTGAGGGTGCAGTAGGTTTGCTCAGGTGGTTGGAGAAGGTGGAGTCTGTTTTCCTGATGTGTAACTGTCTCCCTGAGGATCGAGTCAAGTATTCTGCTGGGTTGCTCCAGGATGTTGCGTTGACCTGGTGGAACGATATCACCCAGACTATGGGTATAGGGGAGGCTTATGCTATGCCTTGGGAGAACTTTGTGCAACTGCTGAAGAGGGAGTACTGTCCCAGGGAGGAGATTCAAAAGCTGGAACACGAGGTGTGGAACCTCAAAATGTCTGGGTCAGAAATTGAGAAGTATACTGTGAGGCGGAACGAGTTGGCGGTACTTTGTCCTGATCTACATGTGCCGGAATATAGGAGGATTGAGCATTATATCTCGGGTCTTGTGCCAGAAATCGCAGGGTTGGTGGCTGCGGGGAATCTTCCTACCTACGCGGAGGTGGTCCGATCTGCTCATAGGATGACTAACTTGAAGGTGAGTGAGGGTATCTTGCCTGCCAAAGGTTCAACTGCTAAGGCTCCAGAGAGCAACAAGCGAAAGTGGGATAATGATGTGAAGAGTTCTACACCAGCACCAGCTCAACAGGGGAAAAGGTTTGATAGTGGGGGTTCGTCTTCATCGGGTTCTAAGCCAAGTGGTGGTTATGTAGGGAAGTTACCGAAATGCAATAAGTGTGGACGCCATCATCATGGGAGTTGCGACAACAATCGTTGCCATCGCTGCCAGAAGTTGGGGCATTTTGCCAAAGACTGTAGGGCGACTCTTCCATCGACTCAGGCCCCAACTACTACTCCGACTTCTACTACTCAGGGGACTGCGGGTAAACAGGGATGTTTTCACTGTGGGGAAACGGGGCATTACAAGAAGGAGTGTCCAAAGCTGAAACAGGGAGGGAACGGGAATGGTAATGGGAATGGAAATGGTAACAACGGGGGCGGAAACAGGAACGCACGTGCCTTCGTTATTGGGACTGAAGAGGCAAGACAGGACCCTGACACAGTCACTGGTACGTTTCTTCTCAACGATCGCTCTGTTAGTGTTTTATTTGACTCTGGTGCCGATAAAAGTTTCATATCTGTGGAAGTTAGTCGTTTGCTAGATGTAGTACCTGTTCCTCTAGAGGCTAAATATATTATAGAATTGGCTGACGGTAAGAAGATAGAAGCTACTTGCGTTCTTCGGGAGTGTCACATAGAGTTGTCGGGTTTGTCTTTTCCTATCGACCTTATGCCGGTATCTTTGGGTAGTTTTGACGTGGTTATAGGCATGGATTGGTTGTCTCTGTATCGCGCTGAAATCGTTTGTTATGACAAGGTCATCCGGATTCCTCTCCCTGATGGAGAATTTCTTTCTGTGTACAGGGACAAGAGCGGTGCTCCGCTAAGTCTCATCTCTAGCATGAAAGCCCTTAAGTATCTTCGGAAGGGTTATTCGGCTGTTCTAGCACTTTTATCTGTTTCCACTACCAGCGAGAAGAAGATCGACGATATCCCGGTTGTACGCGAGTTTGTAGATGTCTTTCCTGATGATTTATCTGGTCTTCCTCCCCATCGTCAGGTTGAGTTCGGTATTGATCTTGTACCTGGCGCTGCTCCTATTGCTCGGGCCCCCTACCGTCTTGCACCTCCTGAGATGCAAGAATTGTCTAACCAGTTACAGGAACTATTGGATAAGGGTTTCATCAGACCTAGTTCTTCCCCTTGGGGAGCCCCGATCTTGTTTGTTAAGAATAAGGATGGCAGTTTTCGACTGTGCGTGGATTATAGAGAATTGAACAAGGTGACCATCAAGAATCGTTATCCTCTTCCTCGTATTGATGACCTATTTGACCAACTCCAGGGTTCTAGCTACTATTCCAAGATTGATCTAAGGTCCGGTTATCACCAGTTGCGCGTAAGGGAAGCTGATGTTGCTAAGACTGCTTTTCGTACACGTTATGGCCATTTCGAGTTCTTGGTCATGCCTTTTGGTCTCACTAACGCACCGGCGGTTTTCATGGATTTGATGAACCGCGTTTGTAAACCGTATCTTGACAAGTTCGTTATCGTGTTTATCGATGACATTCTGATCTATTCCAAGAACGAGACCGAGCATGGAGAACATCTACGGTTAGTTTTGGAACTCTTACGACGAGAACAACTGTACGCCAAGTTCTCGAAGTGCGATTTTTGGTTACGCGAAGTCCAATTCCTAGGGCATGTAGTCAATGAACTGGGAATCCATGTCGATCCAGCTAAGATCGAAGCGATCAAGGACTGGGAAGCACCGAAGACGCCAACTGAGGTGCGGCAATTCCTAGGCCTTGCAGGCTATTATCGTCGTTTCATTAAGGGGTTCTCAGAAATCGCTCAACCCCTCACCACTCTTACTCAGAAGGATAGAAAATTCGACTGGGGTGAACCACAGGAGTCTGCATTCCAAAAACTGAAGACTAAGCTTTGTTCCGCTCCTATCTTGTCCTTGCCTGAAGGCACTGAGGATTTTGTTGTTTACTGTGATGCTTCTATTCATGGTCTCGGTTGCGTGTTGATGCAACGCGAGAAGGTGATTGCGTACGCTTCTCGTCAACTCAAAGTGCACGAGAGGAACTACACTACCCATGATTTGGAATTGGGTGCGGTGGTGTTCGCGTTGAAAATTTGGAGGCATTACTTGTACGGTACCAAATGCACCATCTACACCGATCACAAGAGTCTCCAGCACATTTTTGACCAACAGCACCTGAACATACGACAGCGCCGTTGGGTTGAACTCCTGAACGACTATGACTGTGCCATTAAGTACCATCCTGGCAAGGCGAATGTTGTGGCAGACGCCTTGAGCAGGAAGGAATCGACAAACCCTCGTCGCGTTCGGGCGTTGCAACTCACAATCCATTCCTCTCTGCCTGATCAACTCCGTTCTGCTCAGTTTGAAGCCTTGAAGGAGGAAAACCTTAAGGCTGAAACTATGCACGGTGCTGACAAACACCTCGAGCAAAGGCCTGATGGCCTGCGCTACTTCGCGGAACGCGTCTGGGTTCCTTTATTCGGGGGACTTCGGGAGCTAGTTCTTGATGAAGCTCACAAGTCTCGGTATTCCATTCATCCTGGTTCAGACAAGATGTACCAGGATCTAAAAATACTGTACTGGTGGCCAAACATGAGGGCGGATATAGCCTCATACGTGAGTAAGTGCTTGACCTGTGCTAAGGTCAAGGTGGAATACCAGAAACCGTCGGGTCTATTGCAACAACCCGAAATTCCAGAGTGGAAATGGGAACGGATTACAATGGACTTTGTCACACAATTACCTAAGTCACCGAGCGGGAATGATAAGATATGGGTGATTGTCGACCGTTTGACGAAATCAGCCCATTTCCTTGCTATTAAGGAGACCGACACCATGGATCGGTTGGCTCGGTTATATCTGAAAGAAGTTGTCTCTAAGCATGGGGTACCAGTTTCTATTATCTCGGATCGTGATTCTCATTTTACTTCGCATTTCTGGAAGTCTTTGCATAAGGCTTTGGGTACCCAGCTGGACATGAGTACAGCTTACCATCCACAGACTGACGGTCAGAGTGAGCGTACAATTCAAACTCTAGAAGACATGCTGCGGGCATGTGTGATCGATTTTGGCAAAGGTTGGGAAGCTCACTTACCGTTAGTAGAATTCTCTTACAACAACAGTTATCATACGAGCATCAAAGCAGCTCCGTTCGAGGCATTGTACGGACGGAAGTGCAGGTCTCCTCTCTGTTGGGCCGAAGTGGGTGAGAGTCAGCTCACTGGGCCAGAACTGGTGTACGAGACTTCTGAGAAGATCGTACAAATTCGTAATCGATTGGCAGCGGCACGGGATCGACAGAAGAGCTATGCTGATCATCGCCGTAAGCCATTGGAGTTTCTAGTTGGTGATAAAGTGCTTCTAAAGGTTTCACCGTGGAAGGGCGTCATACGCTTTGGGAAGCGTGGCAAACTTAACCCGCGGTATGTCGGTCCATTTACGATCCTGGAACGGATCGGACCGGTGGCATATCGACTTGATTTACCGACGGAGCTCGGTAACGTACATAACGTCTTCCACGTATCTAACCTGAAGAAGTGTCTGGCTGACGAGTCTCTCATTGTTCCACTAGAAGAGATCAAGGTTGATGATCGTCTTCGGATAATGGAGGAACCAGTCGAGATCCTTGATTACAAGATTCGCAGTCTACGTCACAGTAAGATTCGCATTGTTAAGGTTCGATGGAACTCGAACCGGGGACCGGAATACACTTGGGAACGCGAGGATCAGATGAAGTCTAAGTATCCTCATCTCTTTCCTAAAGAGGCATTCGAGTCGAGACACGTTACCACTGCAACGGAATGAATCTCGGGGCGAGATTCCTTTTAACGTGGGGATGATGTGACAACTCGGGTAATTCTCTCTCTTGGTTTCTATTTTTGTCTGTTTCTTTTGTTCATACTCTTGGTACTTACATAATTTTCGGGACGAAAATTCTTTTAACGTGGGGATGATGTGACACCCGGCAAATTCAAGTTAACAACGTCGTCTAGATTAAAGTCTACCTTAGCGAGTCACGCGTATACTGTACTTAACTGGGTTAGTTGAGTCGGGTTATGGTTCGGGAACTGTTATATGAGTCTAGGGAATCATTAGATGTTGGCCTAGAGGATCGTTAGATGTCAGTCCTTAACCAAGTGTACAAGGGGTAACGATTCGGAGAATCGTCAAAGCATAGGGAACATGCAAGTCTCGAGTCCCGGGAATTGGTGAACGAGTGTGAATGTGTTTATTTACAAGTGTTATGTGTTTACAATCATTATGTGACTTGTCGGTATGTGAAAATGTGTTAACATATGTTAAAACGGGGTTTAACGCGCAAAATACTTGGAACGGGACACTATAGGCGATTAGGGTGAGCTAATCACCTATAGGGTGGCGATTAGCTCACCCCAGGTGGCGATTAGGCCACATCAGGTGGCGAGTAGCCTTCCTTTTAGGCGATTAGGGGGCTAATCGCCTAAGGGGGTGGCGATTAGCAGCCCTAATCGCCTGCAACTGAAACCTAATCGCCTGCAACGTAAGTTACGACTAAAAACGACTATAAATACAATACTTAACCTCCTAAACATCATATTATCAACCCTAGTCGCCCCACAACTCATCCCAACACCCACATAACCTCTGGAACACGATTTTGGATCAAACAACTCGATTTCAAGCATATTTCATCAATCTTTCACAATCCTAAGGTGTGGTTTTCATCCATGCAACCTTGTTAATGTTTTTATTCAAAACCCTAATGTTCCAGACCTGGTTTCAAACAATTGTATCTTCTGAAAATCGTTAATAATCATTATTGTGTGGATTCTAAGTGCTATGCATGTTGTATGTGTATGTTTTGATGAAAAGATAGGATTTTGATGATCAAGAAGGGTTATTAACATGTGATTAGGGTAGTTACTGAATATTGATGTTGATAATATGTGGAAATCTGATTGATTGTTCATTAGGTTATGTTTATGCATGTTAGGGTGTTGTTTTCATGATGCTTGTGCTATGATTTAGAAACACGGATGCGTTCAGGACTGTTAGAACAGGGATAAACAATGTATTTTGATGTAAACATGTTTAGGATACTTGTTTGATTGATATTGGAGGTTGTTACACGTTCTAGGGTTGATTTGGAGTGTTAAACGCGCGAAAAATCGGAAAAACTGGGTAGCATGCGATTAGCAAGGCTAATCGCCTAAGGGTTAGGCGATTAGCAAGCTAATCGCCTGATATAAGAGGCTAATCGCCTGATATGCATGCAATTAGGGGCTAATCGCCTGCTATGTTGTGTTTTTGCATGCTGCATGACCCTAATCGCCTGATAAGTTCTGAAATGCATGTCACATGACCCTAATTGCATGCAAACTCAAAAATTTGCATGTCACATGACCCTAATCGCCTACACTGTAGGCGATTAGCATTCATAATTGCCTGTTGACCAACGTAATTGCTAGTTGACTTTTCCTAATCGCCTGTACTGCTGCTGTATGTATATTTTAGCATTCCGAGACCCGTTTTGACACCTAGGAACATGCTAGGAACCCCGTAACATGTCTAATAACTCAGTAACATGTGTTCGGGTCAGTAACGCGTTAATTGAACTATGTGCTAGAACTTGTTGGACTGTAACGTATGTTAAGTGTGACTGCATGATTGTGTGTTTGTGAGTACTAGTGTAACACGGGAAGTCTCGGGTCGCCAATGGGATGTCGAGTCTTGTACATTTGGTCATGTTAACAGTGAACGTGTTTTCAAACAAACTTGGTTATGGTCTGGACATCTAGGGACTAACTAACCTAAGGGTTATTAGTCTAAGTACTTGTAACTGTCATATGTTAGGTCGCTGTTTTACGGGACTAGCATAGCTTGTTGAACTATTCTATTATCTGAAGTTAACGCAACCTAAGGTGAGTTTACGGCCCCACTTTACTTGGTTTTCGTTTTCGGGGGAGAAAACATGTGTTAAACAACTATTTGGTAACAACTGTCATACTATGGGTTTTCAAACGGTTTACTATACGATCTTTGGAAGTCCCGGGGGGAAACCATGAATGTGCTGGTTTGCACAACGGGGAAATGTGAATAGCGCTATTGGGAGTGACCAACCCCACCCGTCGGCATGGAGCGCCGGGCGGGTGCATATTGTCTCAAACAGGAACAGGTTTACTATTCGGGCACAACATCTGGTTTGCGAGTTAGTAATGGTTTTCCAATCGTAGTAGTAATGGTACATGCGCCTAGCTAGCGTACTTGGTTTACAATTATTATAGTATGGACAGGTTATACTTGGAACTTTGATTACAAACCTGTAAACTCACCAGCATTTTTGTGCTGACGTAAACTCTTACATGTTTTCTCAGGTCGCTAAGGTAGCAAACTGGAACTAGGGCGCACGCGTCTGCACGGCGTCTAGTTAGAGTTGCATGGTTTTAAACATTAAACATTTGGTTTTGTTTTGTTTATGTAACGACATTTAGCTTCCGCTGATGTTTGGGATTTTTAAACTATGTTTTTGAAATTCATTTAGTATTGTTTATTGTGATCATTGACTTGGATCCTGGTTTGTCATGCGCCTCGCGGTAAAACTCCGCAAGTGGATTTTGAGGGTGTGACATTTATTGAAATTATAATTTGATAAATTATAGTTATTAATAAGACCTTAATGTGGTGAATTAAAGACTAAAACTCTTGAGTTTTATGTCTTTGATGAGAGGTCTTTATTTCTTTTAATTAGAGATTTATGTCACTTAATTAGAGTATTTATGTCTCAAATTAAGTCTCTAATTAAGAAGACTTTTATACATCCATGTTCTTATATAATGGAAGACTTTGTGCTTCATTTGGAGAGGTAGATGTAGAAAAGAGATACATACACACACATATATGTAGAGAACAAACTCAATCGAAGTCCGGTTATCTTTCAGGCAAGTGGGATAGTCCGCAGTGCACCGCGCCGCACTGTTGAACCGGTGTACCCTGGGAACAGACGACGAATCTGTTTAAGGGAATTGTGTCAAACACAAGCCCGGTTCCTTTTTCAAAATTCTATGATTTCGTTTTCTTTTAGATTTTGCTGCAGCAAGTACGGAGATTCTGATACATGTGAGCTTCATGTAACAAAGGCGTGCGGCGATCACAATGTAAGTTTTCTAACATTTTTTTCATCGAGAAGAGGCAAATATATATAATTTATGTATAATGAGTGGCATGTATATCTCCCATAAATATACATATATTTATCACTTACTTTGAAACTTAGACAAATATATCGTTCAAATCTATATCTATAATCTATAACTTATAATAAAAGAATTGAGTTTGTATGAGGTGGCATTCAATGGAGGCCTCAACCCCTCACTGAATGTGCCATGTGGCACCTTGAGGTGATAGTATTGAATTTATTATTTTAATCTATTTTTAATCATTAATAAAAAAACTTGATATTATAATTTATTTAAAAGGAAATAAAATAACATATGGATAAAAAATATACCAAAATCTAATCTACTAAAATAAATATTAAACCTTTATTATTTTTTATCTCATGTTTCCTCCCATAACTTTTAAACGCTAATATCTTTTAGATACGAAATTTTTTAAAGAAAAAAAGTACACCAAGTTAACGAGCGTTTTATTATCTTTCCAATGAGTACCATAGTGTTATATAAAAAACGGAGAAAAGAATGATTATTGGTGATACCCGACCCGATTACCCGAAACCACATACCCAAATACCCGAACTACATACCCAATCATATACCCATGGATTTTTTAACGCATTACATAACCCTTAGACTAATGCGTTCGATATTTGCAATATACGTGCACCATCATAAACTAAAAACTTTATAGTATGTAACTAAAATATATGTATGGTTATTATAATACTATTTCAATAAATAACTTTTTTTTCTTATTTCATGTTAGTTCTTTTTAGAATGATTGATTACAAACTTACGAATTTATTTGACATTATATAATATTTTGTAATGGCACTAAATTTATACCCCGGCGCAAAGATTCGTTTTTTTTTTTATATTTGAATATGATAACTTATGGCAAAGGTTTGTTCAAAATAAATAATAATAATAATATTATTATTTTTATTTATTTATTAATCATATATTGGCAAGTCATTAATTATGTTGTCATATTAGATATTTTATTATGTCATATTAGATATTTCAACCCCGGGACGCTCCCGGGATAAAAGCTAGTTCTAAACATATGATAATTTATTATTTTGAAATAATAAAATTTGTAGTTCTATAAAGGACAAAACTAATGTATGATGAAAGGCAACATGAAATTATCATGCATCTTGAATCCTAAGTTACACGTCTATTGATGAAATCAAATCCATACCAACAGTAGACCCAAAATTCTAATCTTTAATTAAACCGAAAGATACATGATGTTTTCAGTTGTAAACCAAACGCTTTGAACTTTAAAATTAAAATTAAAATCAAAAGGATGTGAATGCTATAAAGAATCAAGTAAAAGCAAAACCGAAGACATTACTTGAAAATCACATAATTTTCCTAAAATAAGATTTTTTTTTTCACCAACATGACCAGACCATAAAATGAAACTTACAATCTCTAAATGCATTATTTGTATTTAGGCATAGTCCAACATGTGCACGTGTAAAGAGAAAATACTAATAATTAAATCTTATGAGAAATTTAATACGAAAGATATCCAACATAAAAGTAGAAAATATAAACTAATTTCATTTGTTCTTCAAAGAATTTGATATAGACAAATTAAACAACTAGTGATAATATCTAAGATCATAACTCCAACTTAGTGATAATATTATATAACATATTTGTATTGATAAAAACATCTAGTATATAACACCGATATAAGAAATTTCAGAGGAACAACATTGTTAAACTAATTCTATAATATAACAATTTCAAACGTGAATAGTAATAATTTTTTATTGGTCCAAATGATTTTAGTTTATTGGACAACAATAGTAAAAAAAAAATTCAATAAATACTTTGCATATTGTTTTTTTCCTTGCATATTCGGTTTGCATTTTCCCCTAATTAATTTCTTGCTAGTTAACATATAAATTCCAGGCTACACATGACTCATGGCCAAAATTAATTTAGTCTGTCTTAAAGTTGACTTCGTATATATGCATTATAGAGTTAGTGAAAATGATTAAAAACTGAAGATTTGGCAGATTATAAGCTAAGATTTTCAATATTTTTATTTATAAATACTACCCATAACAATTACATAAAATACAACTAGTACTCATTCATGTTGTGAGTGGGCGCGTAAAACTGCATCAAGTCGTTAGATCATAACATGATCTAACGGTGTATAACCTAACCTGAACAATAGCTCATATTTTCGTTGATACGCCGTATCGTTGATCTAACGGTCCCTTTAAGTTATCAAACATTCAATTTATTTATATAAATGTTTAAGTGTTAGCCTACTACAAATCTTAGTATGTTTGTGCTTGTTCACTATAATGTGATAATATCTCATAATATTAATGGATTCCATTAAATTTGATTCATAAAAATCCTTAATAAAAACTACGTGAAGCGATAAATATTATATTATAATGATAATAAGTTATCTTGCCTAATAAAACAGTTTGCTATATATACAAATAAAATATTTTGGCAATAATTCAGAATATAAACTATAAGATCATCTTTTAATTTGTATATTGAAATTGGTTTCTTAAATACTAATTTTCGTTTGTTGTTTACAAAGAGTGGCATCAAAATATAGCCTTTTTTTTAAATCTTATTCAAATCTGCCTTTTCGAAATCATGCCATGATTTTAACAATTATGAATTCTACCAAATATTACCCCAATAATTAAGTTTCAGAAACTAACAAAGTGTATGATTTAATAATATTACCTTAATGTAGAACTGAAGCATATCAGTCGACACAGATTCCCAATGATTACTAACTGGATTTTGTAACGCTGTTATTCGCAACGGATCAACTTGTTGAACTCGAACTCATTGAACAAAAAAAGATTATGGTTTTTAAACAGAGCACTTTCGTGCTGATAACGTGTTGTAAAACAAGCCTAATAGCTAAACAATACAAGAAAGAGATGTAGTAGGGAGAAAGATGTTTATATCATTGATAGATGTGTTTACAATGAGATACAAAAGGTTCTATATATAGGAGAAGAAAACTTGGAGAAGAAGCCTAATCTATATTAGTCATTGATAACCACAATATTATATATGTTTATAACACTACTTAATATAAAACATTGCTTAGTTGAAAGAGCTTGAAGCTTTTAGGTTAGGGAAAAAAACTCTATATTGAAAAACTAGTAGTACTAGCATTTAAAAAAAACTCATACTAGCTACAAGCTTTTAGGGCGGACGGGGTGGTCCGTGATGGCCACTCCATGATGACCGCGATAGCGTGGTACACTGGCCGGAGCAATTAATCACGGCCGTGAAACAACAAAATCGTGATATACATCACGGTGGAAAATGGGTTGACCGGAAAGAAAAGCAAGTAGGTGTTATTGTGTGTTTAACTTTAAAATTTCAACCACTTTGTTATATATAATATTAAAAACTAACTAGTTTTTACGGCCCATGCTACGCGGCGGGAGTTTGTCGTTTCCCCGTGCTATGATGGGACCCTTGTTGTAAAGCAGCTCTTTCTTGTCGAAAAGCATAAAAGAGAAAAAGTGAAACCGGTTCCGACAATACCAATACAGTCAATAATATTCTTCTCCCTTCTTCTTGAGTATAGTCGACAACTAAAGCGTCAACCTATTATGAAATGAAAGTGATATGAGATCTCGTATTACATCATTGTTTATACGTGAAACGGGATTAATATAGTTTGTTCACAAAAGCAATTAAAACATCAGTCATTACCCAAAAGCTACCAACACTACCACTTTGTTAGTGTTTCCCCTTTTCATATCAATAAAGTATTGAGGCAAGTAAGCAAGCAAGCAAACGAACGACACACACATGTATATATATCACAACTCTTTATTTTTATTAAACTTGAAAAACTCATAACAAACTGAATGCAATAACCCTTAACTATCATGGAGTGGGATAAAGCCCTCTCATATCGTCACTTATTCACTAGTTTTATTTTAGTTTCAGTTTAATTTAAATATTTTAAAAAACTTATAATTAAATTTAAACAACAAGTAATATATATATATATATATATATATAATTAAAACACGACACGTTAAAACAAAATACTAAAACAAAGTATTATTTCTACTCATCTTCGTCGTCGTCATCATCGTCAACACAGTTAAACCATATTTGTTCAACCAAATCCTCTCAAAGATTCAAGTGCGGATCTCTGTCATGTATCCTTCAATCAGATAGCTTCTCTCTCGGTGTAGTTTAGCAGTGGGATCATTGACTGAAGAGTATTGTCAAAGTCGGCACAAAAGGCCTTGCCCGTGTACGTCCTCCAAGATTAGGTTATGCCAAATAATGCATACATACATTTATGTTTCTCATTTTTCTCTTTCCATATATATTTTACGGTTAGGCAACAGTAGTTCATCGTTACTTTAACACTCTAAATGGCCATTCGACATCTTTTCTTGTCAACTCATGTTTTTTCTTGTAATACACACGATTGTTTGTAATCTAGGCACGAAAGAGTTTTCACGAACGTAGCCCACTTTAGATAAACACCGTCAAAAAAGATAATACTCGTACTCGTACTCCAGATCATTTGCATAGAATGATAAATTTGGTGCAGCCCCGTCTATGACATTGTCGAATAGATTCGATGATTGTAAAAAAAAAATGATATCATTGTTATCACCGACCATATCAAAGAACGCATGACAAATCTAGAGATCTTGAGACGCGACGGCTTGTAATATTAGGGTTGGACCATCAAAGGTGTTGGCCTTACCAAGCAATTGGACAAGCCGCCCACGACCAATGCGCGCAATCAAGGCTACCTAGCATCCCGGAAAACCATGTATTCAATGATGGGCTTCATATAAAAGTGAGATGTCGGTAGGCATCAGATTCCTCAAACATTGCCTCCCTTAGAGGTTGATAATACGTCACAATAATAGTAATAACTTTCAATTAAAACAATACCTTCGCAAAAATTTTCAAGACCATCCCGTAATACTCTTTTTGACATTCTTAAATACTTGTCTCAAGCATCGGTCGACATGTTGCACACCAGTTGACGAATTGAGGTTGTACACTTTTGCAAACTAGAGAATCCAAGTTTATGTTTAGCATCTTTTCTTTGTGTGAAATAAGTATACTCACGCTCGAAATCGCCAGAAATTCTCAAATAAAGTCGAGGACTCATATGAAAGCGACGCCGAAACTGTGCATCATCATACATCGGGTTTTACGGAAAAGTGATCATTCGCTAAACTTTGATGAGCACCCAACTAGGGGTGTAATCGAGCCGAGCCGAGCCGAGCTAGGCTTAGCTTGAGCTCGAGCTCGAACTTAAACGAGTCAGCTCGGCTCGGCTCGTTTTTTTTTTGGTCGAGCTGAAAAGCCGAGCTCGAGCTCGGCTCGTAAATGTTCGAGCCAACTCATTATTTTTTTTAAAATGTTTATAAAATAAAAATAAAAAAATAAAAATAAAATTACACATATACATGTATATTTTTTTATTTTTCTAATATTTTAATGAATAAAATGCATACTAAAAGTATTATTTGTATAATCCGTGTTTTTGTTGTATTATTTTTCATATTTTATTGATTAATTCAAAGGATTATTAAGAATATAAAAGATGTTTATCGAGCCACAAACCGAGCCACCAAGCTAAGCGACCGAGCCGAGCCATCGAGCCGAGCCACGAGCCAAGACCCCTAGCTCGAGCTCGGCTCGATTTGTAATCGAGTCGGCTAGGCTCGGCTTGATAACAAAACGAGCTTTTTCTAGTCGAGCTTTTTTCAAGTGTAAGATGGTAAAAGACTGATTGATTATTAATTCAATAGATGATTACAATATATAGAGATAGTATGAAACCCTAGATAGCTAACTGAGCCCGTGGGCTTCACACTAATAATATAGGTTCCAATACTCCCCCGCAGTTAGAGGGGTAGAGCATCGAACACTTAGACTGAAATACAATAAGAAAAAAAAATAAACATAAAAGACAAAACAATAATAATAAAAAGACTAGTCTCAATCTCGGTTCTTGAATTTTTGGTCAAATATTCTGCAATCTTCTTCTTTGCCAAAAAAAACATACCCGTACTCTTCAATAATGACTTTACTTCAGTCCACAAGTTCCCCAAGTTTGGTTTTGTTTCTTATTTCCCATAATGATAAACAAGATCCATTGGATCCCAATAAAGTCCCAATGTCATCTTTATTGGTCATGACAATACAAAAGATAAAAGAACGGATAAAAGAGAGGTTATGGGTAAGAAAAAAAAGATAAAAGGAAGGACAAATAGACACCCTGTCGTGAGGCGGTGTGCCAAACCGAAGGCTCGTGACTATGGTCAGACGACGTTCTTTGGTGGCAGTGGACAGTGGTCCGACACAAACAAACGAAAGAAAAGAAACAAACAGACACCTGATGACCGTAGTCATGCGGCGGTCTATCAAAGAGATGGTGAAAGCCTGGTGACTGCGGTTAGGCGGCAGATTACAAAAGAAGTGAGATCCGTAGATAAAAAAATCAGACGGTGAGAGTGTCACACCACGACAACGGCGGAAACACGTGGCGCGACGGTTCAAAAGCATAAAGTCAAGGTTATTGCTAAACATAAGTAATTTAAGAAAATGGGTCATTTATTAAGGCGTCATTACTTGTTCCAAACATTACACAAAAGTAAATTGTTTTTAAAGTAGCATCAAGGTTTCTCAAATATATCCCAAGTTTTGGGAAATAGAGGTGAAACCCTGCAAAATGTATAACGCCGCATTGGGAGATTCTCCGACCCAGCTTGCCTGATCCTTCTTCATCTAGTTACCTGAAAGATATGTTTAAAAGTTTCGTCAATATAAATATATTGGTGAGTTCACAGGTTTTCAGTTTCTAAAACTTGTATACTTGGGAATACCATGTTATGACAATATATAGGAGTTGCAAATTCCTATAAATCTACTTGAGACTATAATCAAACCAAGACATATAATAATAATGCCCCGCTCCAAGTCGTTACTCGGTATCCTACGACTTAAGTTCAGAATATATGCACCCCAGGCATACACTAATGCATAATCGACGCTATCGATTAGGGGTGGGCCTTGTCAGGCACCAATAGTACTATTCAAATATTCCTCCGGTTCATACTTCGAATAAATGATTATAGAGGCGAGGACTCAACCCCGAGTGGCGGTCACACCTCAAGTAACTAATCCGTCAAACATTTTCCCTAACATATCTTTCCCCCGAAAACGTAAAAATAGTTTAAAATGGGGCCGTGAGACTCACCTGAAACTGCGTCTGGCTCAAAAGGGTGGATAGCAAGTGGGTGGTCTCGCACCTACAAACGTCCTAGACGTATAAGTCACTATCCCTATAGTGCATGTGCCTTGGCAAGTTGTACACCCAACCCCCGACCACAAGTTGTTCCAAATCCCGTTTAATTAAGCGCGTATCCTAGGTTTTGTTGGCGTTACATTACCCTTTGTGTTACAAGTTATATATTACTCTTGTTAATATTTCCTTAGCTTGTATTTTATTATCATCGACTCGACGTCACTTAACATATAATTATTTTCCCATTTAAATAATTATACTTAAGATCGCATCGTTCGATATAATATATATTTCAACACTCGACCCGACTCACTTTGCCGCACATTTGTTTTCCCATTAAACAAATATACTAAGATCTTGTCGTTCGATTGTATATTCTTAACGTCCCATTTCAACTTACCATACCGTATATTCATTTTCCCATTCAAATAAATATACTAGGATTTCGTTGGTACGGCATACACATATATATATCTTTGTCTTCTCGTCGCGGCTTTCCTTCCCACATATCTACTTTCCCATTAAGTAGATATACTAGAACTTCGCCGAGACGAGCGTACATATATATAAATGTGTAATTTTTCTCGTTAAGTATATACGTTTGTTTTAACGTCTTATTTGTTTGTGTCATGTGTTCCTCCCACGAATAATTCCTCCAACACTTAGGAAAGTGTTTATTAGTTTTCACCCAATGTATATATATATATTTTACTTCTTAAAATATATATATTTTTCTTATCTTGCCGCAATGGCATTTTTCTCATGACTTGTCCGTGTATGGTTCGTTAACGCGTTTTAGTTCGATATCTTAACTCGATTCGTTAATTTTTCCAAGTTTTTCCCAACATGTATTTTATAGAAATATTATCCATATTTCTTCCTATTTTCACATGTTACTTGGATGGTTTAAAATACTTATGTATTTTTAACCCAACTTGTTAACTTAGCTACAAAAATGTTTCCAACACTTTTATATTCCCATTTATATAAAAGTATTCATTTTTGTATAAGTCTTCCAAGTCTGTTTAATATTTTTATAAAATCTCTATTTTATAAAAATCCTTATGTTAAAACCCTTTATATTTTTATAACTTCCAAAAAAATACACTTTTACACAAAATACCCAAGTATTTCTACTAGTATTTACAAAAATCATCCTTTGACTTTATTACTTACATTTTTGACACCAAACTTTCCATACTTGTATTTTTGGACTAATAGTTTCTAAAATATTCATTTTAGTCCTCTAACTTTCAAAGTTACAACTTTAGTCCCTTAACTTCCAAAAGTTGCATTTTTCTACTCTAACTTTCAAAGTTAACATTTTTCACTCAAACTAGCAAACTTTGAAGATTCAACTTTTTATTGGTAAGTTATTTTTGTATCAAAACACTTATGTTAGTCTTGTATTCCATATGGAAGACTAATTATATGTGTGTTTTATGTATTTGTCCATTTTATCAAAATATCATTCATCTAAGTAAGCTAACTTAGATTTTCCATTTTCTTCATTTATAAACTTCCAACATGTTTTACCACATATTATAACTTAGATGATCATAATAAGATGATTTAAAGTTACTTTTAACATATTCAAGTTCATTTCAAAATTTTTAACCAAAACATCATCCTACTTAGTTTTAAATGTAAACTTTACATATTTTCAAGATTAATACATTATCATCAACAAATCCATAGTTTATTTTCATATCTTTAATCTTCCATTTTACACATGTAAAACCTATTAAAGATTATGTTCAAACCACCTTTTAAACCCTTCATGTACAACTTGCTTCTAAGAACACATACATGAATAATAATAATCAAAAACAAGGTTAAGAAGCTTACTACTAGCACAAGGCTAGGGAAGACAAGAACCTTGGATTTGAGAGGGGTTTAGTGTGTTCTTCCAAGTGGTTTAGCTCCAAGCTCTTGAAACACACAATAGGGGTTTGGATGATGGATTGTTTTGAGTGATTTGGAGATGTAAAAACTTGAAAGGAATGTGTATATGGGGAGGGTATAACTTACGGCCCAAAGAAGAAAGAAGAAGGAAAGTTTTGCTTTGTTTCTCCAAGTCTCTAACACATGTCTATATAGCCTTATCACATGTAATCTTTCATGGATTTTGTGATTATTACTAGAGATTCAAGAGATTTTGAGAAGTACAATATGATCTTGGATGGATGTGTGTAATATATGTGTGTGGCCGTGTATATATGTATGTATGAGTAGGAGTTTTCTTGCAAATCTTTGCTAAATAATTGTGATCCATCATAATCTTTCACTAGATCTTTTACATGCATGTGTGTACTAGGGTATAATGAGATTGCATTTTTGTCTTGGATCACATGGCCATAGGGCCGAAATTTTCTTACAAGATAGGACAACTTGTGCATGCTTTTGTACTTGGTAGGTCTTACACCCATTCTTGTCCATGCATGCTTGATATCCTAGGTTTTGTAGGTTATTATTAAAACAACATGTAAGAGGATTACATGGCCATTAGGCCGGCCCCTTGGTGGGTTTAGGTGGGGTCCACCACTCCAAATATTTACCCAATATTTGTTAAGTTTAATCCCCATCGTTTGGGTGTCGTTCGGGTATTTTTCGGGTTTTAATCCCGCATTATTCGGACATTAAAAATACCTTTAATAACCCTTAAATATAGTCTAATTTAAGCGTTGATTGGTTATTTAGGCTTTTACCGGGTGAAATTATGAGTTATGCGCGTATCGGGTGCGGTACGCGCACTTTATTCGTTACCGGGAGATTTGTATGAAACGTTTCCACTTATGGTTTTGGGGTTCCAAAACTCATTATATTTTATGAAACTACCCTTTATTTTATATCCCGGGTGTCCGGGATCCTTTTCGTTTATTTAATTATTACCGGGTAATTGCCAACGTCCATACCGGATAGTTTATTCGCACATGATCCAATCATGTTTTACCATTAAACGTATACATTCCTATGCACTATTTGGAAGTTGCTATCTCCTAAGGCCTTGATAATTAAATCACACATAATTGCATTTAATTACGTTAATCATATATTAATTAATTTGTACGGAATTACCTTATTTTTGCCGGTTGTTACATTCTCCCCCCGTTAAGAGAATTCCGTCCCGGAATTCACTTCGAGTTCTCCGGTACAGGTGTCTTCTCGAATAGGGCGGGGTATTTTTGCTTCATCCGGTCCAGCCTTTCCCACGTGAACTCCGGTCCACGCTTGGCATTCCAACGCACTTTGACCAATCTGATCTTGCTGCGCCTGAGTTTTTGGACCTTCCAATCAGTTACCTCGATTGGTTCTTCAACAAAATGTAACTTGTCGTCAATCTGGATTTCTTCAGCAGGAATAATGAGAGTTTCGTCGGATAAACACTTCTTCAAGTTTGACACGTGGAATGTGTCGTGTACTCCACTGAGCTCTTGAGGCAACTTGAGTTTGTATGCCACCGGGCCTACCCTGGACAAGATTTCAAATGGTCCTACGTATCGCGGGTTCAGCTTTCCGCGCTTCCCAAAGCGCGCGACACCTTTCCAAGGTGACACTTTTAGTAGGACCCTGTCTCCGACTTGAAACTCTAAAGGCTTTCGCCTCATATCAGCATAGCTTTTCTGGCGGTCACGGGCCGCTTTGAGGCGTTCCTTTATCAAAAAGATCTTGTCCGTTGTCTCTTGAACAATTTCGGGCCCGGTAAGTTGCTTTTCTCCAACTTCAGCCCAACATAGTGGGGATCTACACTTGCGTCCATACAGAGCTTCAAACGGTGCAGCTTGAATGCTCGTATGATAACTGTTGTTATAAGAAAACTCTGCCAATGGCAAGTGTGTATCCCAATTTCCGCCAAAATCAATCGCACATGCCCGCAACATATCTTCTAGAGTCTGGATGGTCCGTTCACTTTGACCATCGGTTTGGGGATGATATGCAGTACTCATGTCAAGGCGAGTACCCAGGGCATCATTCAAACTTTCCCAAAATCTTGAGGTGAAGCGACCATCTCGATCGGAGATGATAGACGTAGGTACACCATGCTTAGATACTATTTCCTTGATATACAAACGGGTCAATTTTTCCATTCCATCCGTTTCACGGATTGGAAGGAAGTGTGCGGATTTCGTCAACCGATCAACAATTACCCAAATCTTATTATGGCCGCTCGTCGTCCTGGGCAACTCAGAAATGAAATCCATGGTAATTCGTTCCCATTTCCATTCAGGTATTTCCGGTTGCTGGAGCAGGCCGGATGGTCTTTGATGCTCTGCTTTGACCTTTGCACAAGTCAAACATCGCGCAACATAAGCCGCTATATCTCTCTTGAAGTTTGGCCACCAATAAAATCCTTTCAAATCGTGGAACATCTTGTCTGCACCAGGGTGAACCGAGTATCTTGAACTGTGAGCTTCGGCCAATACTAGTTCACGCAATCCCCCGTATACTGGAACCCAAATTCTATTCATGAAATACAGGGTCTGGTCCGCCTTTGGTTCCAGTGAGTCAACCATCTTTCGTAATCTCTCACCCTTGACATTTTCGGGTTTAAGGGCGTTAACTTGAGCTTCACGAATTCGTTCAGTCAGATTCGTGTGGATAGTCAAACCCAAAGCTCGAACACGCAACGGCTTAACCCGTTCCTTGCGACTTAAGGCGTCAGCCACGACGTTCGCCTTACCGGGATGGTACTTTATCTCACAATCGTAATCGTTTAATAATTCAACCCATCGCCGTTGTCGCATATTCAAATCCTTCTGATCAAAGATGTGTTGCAAACTCTTATGATCAGTGAAAATCGTGCACTTGGTTCCATATAAATAGTGCCTCCATATCTTGAGAGCGAATACCACTGCACCTAATTCCAAATCATGTGTAGTGTAGTTTTTCTCATGGATTTTTAGTTGCCTGGAAGCATATGCTATCACTTTTTCCCGTTGCATTAATACGCATCCTAAGCCTTGATGCGAGGCGTCACAGTAAACCACAAAGTCTTCCGTACCATCGGGGAGCGATAGTATCGGAGCGCCACATAACTTGTCTTTTAGTAATTGGAACGCTGCCTCTTGCTTTTCCGTCCACTCGAACTTCTTATCCTTTTGGGTTAACATGGTTAAAGCTTGTGCTATCTTAGAAAAGTCCTCGATGAACCTTCTGTAATAACCCGCGAGGCCAAGAAATTGTCGTACTTCGGTAGGAGTTCGAGGGGCCTCCCAATTTTTAATTGCCTCGATCTTGGCTGGATCGACATGTATGCCCTTCTCATTCACCACGTGACCTAGGAAGTGGACTTCTCGAATCCAAAAATCGCACTTTGAAAACTTAGCATATAGCTTCTCTTTGCGTAATACTTCAAGGATTAATCGAAGGTGATTCTCGTGGTCTTCCTTAGTGCGTGAATAGATCAAAATATCGTCAATGAAGACAATGACGAATTTATCCAGGTATGGCTTACACACGCGGTTCATTAGATCCATGAAAACCGCTGGTGCGTTGGTTAAGCCGAACGGCATTACCAGAAATTCATAGTGTCCATACCGGGTTCTGAAGGCCGTTTTTGGTACATCTTCTTCTTGTATACGCAACTGGTGATAGCCTGACCTCAAATCGATCTTGGAGTAATAGCTGGAACCTTGGAGCTGATCAAATAAATCGTCGATCCTGGGGAGAGGATAGCGATTCTTGATGGTTAGCTTGTTCAGTTCCCGATAGTCGATGCACATGCGAAATGTGCCATCCTTCTTCTTCACAAATAGGACGGGAGCTCCCCAAGGTGAGAAACTCGGTCTTATAAAACCTTTGTCTAATAATTCTTGCAGTTGGCTGGATAGTTCTTGCATTTCCGATGGAGCTAAGCGGTATGGCGATCGCGCCACGGGAGCAGCTCCAGGAACGAGGTCGATGCGGAACTCGACTTGTCGAGGTGGTGGCAACCCCGGCAAATCTTCTGGGAATACATCCGGAAAATCTCTAGCTACTGGAATGTCTTCCAACTTTCGCTCGTCGGCCTTCTTGTCCACTACGTGTGCCAAGAATGCGACAAGTCCTTTTCTTAGACACTTACGAGCCTTCATGCTTGAAATAATCCTTAGCGGCATCCCGTGTCTTTCCCCTTGAATTGAGAGAGTTTCACCGCTTGCGAGAGGGACTTGAATGACTTTATCGTTGCAAACCACGACGGCATGGTGCGCGGACAACCAGTCCATGCCAACAACTATGTCAAAACTTCCCAATACGACTGGTAAAAGGTCAATCCCATACTCGTGCCCACAGAGTTCTAATTTACAATCCCTCGCTACTTCTCTCGTTTCAATAGTTTTACCATTAGCCAGTTCTATGGAGTAGGGCGTATCTAATTTACTAGTTTTTAATCCAAGTAGTCTTTTAAACTCAATGGATATGAAGCTAAAGTCTGCACCGGTATCAAATAATACAGAGGCATAATGACCATTAAGAGGAAACGTACCAGTGACCACATTGGGGTCCTGTCGTGCATCACCGGCTCCAATCACAAATGCCCGCCCGCGGGCTTGGTTGTTGACCTTGGGGCAGTCCTTCTTCCAATGGTCAAGTGACCCACAAGCGAAGCAGGGTCTAGCTCCTCCATTTTTCGGTGCTCCTGATCGGCACTCTTCCGTCTTGTGTCCCGATCGGTGACACTTCCCACATGTCATCGCATTATTTCTCCCCCGGTTGCCCTGTTTTCCACCGTTCCCACGCCCTGTGGCGACATACCCTTTCCCCTTCTTGTTGGAGCTACCCGATGCTCCATCCTTCTTTCCTTCCTCCCGTTTACGTTTCCCAAACCTTGGTTTGTTTCCCTGTTCATTCGTCACCACTGCTGAACTTGTTCCCTGGTTCTTACCTTCCACACTGCTTGCTTCAGAAATTTTCAGTCCCGAAACCTGTCGGATCAAGGTACCCATTCGGATAGCGTCTTCAGTGAGGCTTAGTGCAAGATCAATAGCCTCGCGCATAGTCGTGGGTTTGGAAGAGGTGACCATGCTGCGTATCTGCGGTGCTAACCCGAACAAGTAGCGCTCTATCTTGTTAGTCTCTGGTGTAACCAAACGAGGTACCAATCGAGCGAGATCATGAAATCGAGACGTGTACCCAGTAACATCTGCTCCTATCATAGTATGGTTCCAGAATTCGGTTTCCAGCTTCTGTACCTCACTTGCCGGGCGGTATTCGGCAATCATAAGTTCTTTTAGTGCCGCCCATGATAGTGAGTATGCAGTATCATCTCCTAACGATTGTACTTGGTCATTCCACCAAGTTAGTGCCTGATCCAGAAACAGGTTGGTGGCGTACATGACGGACTCTCGAGGGGTGCACCCACTGATGCGGATAACTGCCTCGGTCTTTTCGAACCACTTGACCAGGCCTATGGATCCCTCGGTGCCGTTGAAGTTAATCGGATTACAATCCAAGAAAGCTTTGAATGTGCAGCCGCGCACTCCTGAGGCTGTTCCTGTAATAGTAATGTAGTATGTTATTATGGGACAGGAGTTTCGAAATACTCTCCCATCACTTTTTCATTTATTCTTAAACCTCTTACCATTAGGGGAGGTTTCTCGTCGTTCGCTCCCTGTCCTGTCATGCGAGTGTTCGGAGCGGGTGGCTTCACGTTCTGCGAAGGCGCGGGCTATGCGCTCCGAGATCAGTGTCTCGAGTTCAGCGGGTGTAGTGGGCAGCCCGTCTGCACCGCTGTTGCTTCTGGTAGCTGGTGCCATTTTCTTCAATAATAATTATCAAAGGTTAATTTGGCAAACATTTATACAATATATAAATAACAAACCAGAATCTGAACACAAATAACCAATCGCCATGTCATCACACAACATACCAACACATCATACAGAATAAATAGAAATCAACACAATATCACCACGCAATCACACGAATCACAATATATGGAGTAAGCAATATTAATCGTAGACAACAACATATTTCACCATCATAATAATAAGATTTTTCATTAATTTCAATAGTACTAGTACAATGCTTGTTCATAATAACCAAAATGGGGAATACATCCCTCATACAATACATTGTTTTTGAAATAAATAAAACATCATATCATGTGCCGTCGTACCCGTACGGCTAGGCAAAATGCAAACGAGTGTCATAACCCGTGCCATACTACCATACTGCTGCTACTATGTACATGAGCTGGTGATTCTTCCGTGCGTCCCTGATGTATCCCTACTGTGGCGGCGGCGGTGGATACTGGTACTGCGGCGCGTGCGTACTGATCGTCATACTGATCTTCATGATACGCTCGTACAAGAAATGTCGATGCGCAAAGTGCGCATCCCCTGTGATACCGCACTGAGCGTCCAGGCTCAGCAACTCCTCCGCGTAATGCGCCAAAGCATCCCGCGCATCTATCATCCTCGTCCACATCAGACGTGTCTGATGCTCCACCTGTGTTACGGTGCGCTGCACCGTATCAGCGAGAGTCTGAAAATCCCGCTCTAGAGTAATGGCAGTGGACCATGCTGGTCCAGACAAGGGTGTCGTCCTGGGTGGCTGGGATGGTCCGGGTATATCTGGGTGTGTGGATGGGAATGGCCCGAAGGGGGCGGGTATCGGTATGTGTGGCAGTAATGGGGTGAAACCTGGTGGCCTGATGGAAAAGTGGGGTGGCATCATATAAGGGTCCCCTGCACCCAGAGGGTACGGTGCAGGTGTCATGCTGGGAATGGTGGGGATGGGTAAAGTCATGGCTACTGGGGGTGGTGGCATAGGCTCGGCTAAAGGGGTCACGAGAGGCTCAGAGATAGTGGCCCACTCTGGGGTGGACACCACTACAGGGGATGTGGGAGGGCTTGCAGTGGCGAATGCCTCCATGCCTGCCCTACGTAGCTCAGAGCTACGGGCGGGACTACCCTCAAGGATAAATGCTGCTGGGGCTGGCTCCTCCTGGGGTATGGGCTCGAGTGGTGCTGGCGGGGCTACGGGGTCGGCTGGGGCGTCCTCTAGCATTGGAGCCACTGGCTCCTCCTGATCAGCCGGAATCTCGGGCACCAACATGTGCTCCACCGAACCTACAGACTCGTCATCGGAATCATCGGATATCCACCCGTTCTGTCCACGGGCGACTGGCAGGAGTCTCATGCCTGCAGGTACGTGGATGTGGGGTAAGGGTGCTGGCTCGTGCTCCACGTGAGCCTGTCGGTCGAATGGAGACTCTGCCGCATCCGACTGGGCTGGAACTGGTCGCGACGGACCGGCACAGCCGTCAGGGAAGTCCCTGATGGCTCGAATGGGGTGTACGGCCAAAGGTGCGGCCGGTACAATGGGCAGTGGCGCGTCAAGCACGGCCGGTGCCCAGTGGGGGTCCTCGCTGGGGTCTGACTCATCTGAGCTATCGTCGCCTGCTCCGTCGGCGGCGACGCCCATCTCTACGTCCTCATCTCCCGAGGAGAGCACTACCAACTCTGCTGGCTCCGGTGCTTGAGCTCGAGCTCGAACTTAAACGAGTCAGCTCGGCTCGGCTCGTTTTTTTTTTGGTCGAGCTGAAAAGCCGAGCTCGAGCTCGGCTCGTAAATGTTCGAGCCAACTCATTATTTTTTTTAAAATGTTTATAAAATAAAAATAAAAAAATAAAAATAAAATTACACATATACATGTATATTTTTTTATTTTTCTAATATTTTAATGAATAAAATGCATACTAAAAGTATTATTTGTATAATCCGTGTTTTTGTTGTATTATTTTTCATATTTTATTGATTAATTCAAAGGATTATTAAGAATATAAAAGATGTTTATCGAGCCACAAACCGAGCCACCGAGCTAAGCGACCGAGCCGAGCCATCGAGCCGAGCCACGAGCCAAGACCCCTAGCTCGAGCTCGGCTCGATTTGTAATCGAGTCGGCTAGGCTCGGCTTGATAACAAAACGAGCTTTTTCTAGTCGAGCTTTTTTCAAGTGTAAGATGGTAAAAGACTGATTGATTATTAATTCAATAGATGATTACAATATATAGAGATAGTATGAAACCCTAGATAGCTAACTGAGCCCGTGGGCTTCACACTAATAATATAGGTTCCAATACTCCCCCGCAGTTAGAGGGGTAGAGCATCGAACACTTAGACTGAAATACAATAAGAAAAAAAAATAAACATAAAAGACAAAACAATAATAATAAAAAGACTAGTCTCAATCTCGGTTCTTGAATTTTTGGTCAAATATTCTGCAATCTTCTTCTTTGCCAAAAAAAACATACCCGTACTCTTCAATAATGACTTTACTTCAGTCCACAAGTTCCCCAAGTTTGGTTTTGTTTCTTATTTCCCATAATGATAAACAAGATCCATTGGATCCCAATAAAGTCCCAATGTCATCTTTATTGGTCATGACAATACAAAAGATAAAAGAACGGATAAAAGAGAGGTTATGGGTAAGAAAAAAAAGATAAAAGGAAGGACAAATAGACACCCTGTCGTGAGGCGGTGTGCCAAACCGAAGGCTCGTGACTATGGTCAGACGACGTTCTTTGGTGGCAGTGGACAGTGGTCCGACACAAACAAACGAAAGAAAAGAAACAAACAGACACCTGATGACCGTAGTCATGCGGCGGTCTATCAAAGAGATGGTGAAAGCCTGGTGACTGCGGTTAGGCGGCAGATTACAAAAGAAGTGAGATCCGTAGATAAAAAAAATCAGACGGTGAGAGTGTCACACCACGACAACGGCGGAAACACGTGGCGCGACGGTTCAAAATCATAAAGTCAAGGTTATTGCTAAACATAAGTAATTTAAGAAAATGGGTCATTTATTAAGGCGTCATTACTTGTTCCAAACATTACACAAAAGTAAATTGTTTTTAAAGTAGCATCAAGGTTTCTCAAATATATCCCAAGCTTTGGGAAATAGAGGTGAAACCCTGCAAAATGTATAACGCCGCATTGGGAGATTCTCCGACCCAGCTTGCCTGGTCCTTCTTCATCTAGTTACCTGAAAGATATGTTTAAAAGTTTCGTCAATATAAATATATTGGTGAGTTCACAGGTTTTCAGTTTCTAAAACTTGTATACTTGGGAATACCATGTTATGACAATATATAGGAGTTGCAAATTCCTATAAATCTACTTGAGACTATAATCAAACCAAGACATATAATAATAATGCCCCGCTCCAAGTCGTTACTCGGTATCCTACGACTTAAGTTCAGAATATATGCACCCCAGGCATACACTAATGCATAATCGACGCTATCGATTAGGGGTGGGCCTTGTCAGGCACCAATAGTACTATTCAAATATTCCTCCGGTTCATACTTCGAATAAATGATTATAGAGGCGAGGACTCAACCCCGAGTGGCGGTCACACCTCAAGTAACTAATCCGTCAAACATTTTCCCTAACATATCTTTCCCCCGAAAACGTAAAAATAGTTTAAAATGGGGCCGTGAGACTCACCTGAAACTGCGTCTGGCTCAAAAGGGTGGATAGCAAGTGGGTGGTCTCGCACCTACAAACGTCCTAGACGTATAAGTCACTATCCCTATAGTGCATGTGCCTTGGCAAGTTGTACACCCAACCCCCGACCACAAGTTGTTCCAAATCCCGTTTAATTAAGCGCGTATCCTAGGTTTTGTTGGCGTTACATTACCCTTTGTGTTACAAGTTATATATTACTCTTGTTAATATTTCCTTAGCTTGTATTTTATTATCATCGACTCGACGTCACTTAACATATAATTATTTTCCCATTTAAATAATTATACTTAAGATCGCATCGTTCGATATAATATATATTTCAACACTCGACCCGACTCACTTTGCCGCACATTTGTTTTCCCATTAAACAAATATACTAAGATCTTGTCGTTCGATTGTATATTCTTAACGTCCCATTTCAACTTACCATACCGTATATTCATTTTCCCATTCAAATAAATATACTAGGATTTCGTTGGTACGGCATACACATATATATATCTTTGTCTTCTCGTCGCGGCTTTCCTTCCCACATATCTACTTTCCCATTAAGTAGATATACTAGAACTTCGCCGAGACGAGCGTACATATATATAAATGTGTAATTTTTCTCGTTAAGTATATACGTTTGTTTTAACGTCTTATTTGTTTGTGTCATGTGTTCCTCCCACGAATAATTCCTCCAACACTTAGGAAAGTGTTTATTAGTTTTCACCCAATGTATATATATATATATTTTACTTCTTAAAATATATATATTTTTCTTATCTTGCCGCAATGGCATTTTTCTCATGACTTGTCCGTGTATGGTTCGTTAACGCGTTTTAGTTCGATATCTTAACTCGATTCGTTAATTTTTCCAAGTTTTTCCCAACATGTATTTTATAGAAATATTATCCATATTTCTTCCTATTTTCACATGTTACTTGGATGGTTTAAAATACTTATGTATTTTTAACCCAACTTGTTAACTTAGCTACAAAAATGTTTCCAACACTTTTATATTCCCATTTATATAAAAGTATTCATTTTTGTATAAGTCTTCCAAGTCTGTTTAATATTTTTATAAAATCTCTATTTTATAAAAATCCTTATGTTAAAACCCTTTATATTTTTATAACTTCCAAAAAAATACACTTTTACACAAAATACCCAAGTATTTCTACTAGTATTTACAAAAATCATCCTTTGACTTTATTACTTACATTTTTGACACCAAACTTTCCATACTTGTATTTTTGGACTAATAGTTTCTAAAATATTCATTTTAGTCCTCTAACTTTCAAAGTTACAACTTTAGTCCCTTAACT
Organism: Ambrosia artemisiifolia; assembly: GCA_032199755.1. Classification (NCBI taxonomy): domain Eukaryota; kingdom Viridiplantae; phylum Streptophyta; class Magnoliopsida; order Asterales; family Asteraceae; genus Ambrosia; species Ambrosia artemisiifolia. The sequence continues at coordinate 55,962,847 of CM063519.1, forward strand.
TCCAAAAGTTGCATTTTTCTACTCTAACTTTCAAAGTTAACATTTTTCACTCAAACTAGCAAACTTTGAAGATTCAACTTTTTATTGGTAAGTTATTTTTGTATCAAAACACTTATGTTAGTCTTGTATTCCATATGGAAGACTAATTATATGTGTGTTTTATGTATTTGTCCATTTTATCAAAATATCATTCATCTAAGTAAGCTAACTTAGATTTTCCATTTTCTTCATTTATAAACTTCCAACATGTTTTACCACATATTATAACTTAGATGATCATAATAAGATGATTTAAAGTTACTTTTAACATATTCAAGTTCATTTCAAAATTTTTAACCAAAACATCATCCTACTTAGTTTTAAATGTAAACTTTACATATTTTCAAGATTAATACATTATCATCAACAAATCCATAGTTTATTTTCATATCTTTAATCTTCCATTTTACACATGTAAAACCTATTAAAGATTATGTTCAAACCACCTTTTAAACCCTTCATGTACAACTTGCTTCTAAGAACACATACATGAATAATAATAATCAAAAACAAGGTTAAGAAGCTTACTACTAGCACAAGGCTAGGGAAGACAAGAACCTTGGATTTGAGAGGGGTTTAGTGTGTTCTTCCAAGTGGTTTAGCTCCAAGCTCTTGAAACACACAATAGGGGTTTGGATGATGGATTGTTTTGAGTGATTTGGAGATGTAAAAACTTGAAAGGAATGTGTATATGGGGAGGGTATAACTTACGGCCCAAAGAAGAAAGAAGAAGGAAAGTTTTGCTTTGTTTCTCCAAGTCTCTAACACATGTCTATATAGCCTTATCACATGTAATCTTTCATGGATTTTGTGATTATTACTAGAGATTCAAGAGATTTTGAGAAGTACAATATGATCTTGGATGGATGTGTGTAATATATGTGTGTGGCCGTGTATATATGTATGTATGAGTAGGAGTTTTCTTGCAAATCTTTGCTAAATAATTGTGATCCATCATAATCTTTCACTAGATCTTTTACATGCATGTGTGTACTAGGGTATAATGAGATTGCATTTTTGTCTTGGATCACATGGCCATAGGGCCGAAATTTTCTTACAAGATAGGACAACTTGTGCATGCTTTTGTACTTGGTAGGTCTTACACCCATTCTTGTCCATGCATGCTTGATATCCTAGGTTTTGTAGGTTATTATTAAAACAACATGTAAGAGGATTACATGGCCATTAGGCCGGCCCCTTGGTGGGTTTAGGTGGGGTCCACCACTCCAAATATTTACCCAATATTTGTTAAGTTTAATCCCCGTCGTTTGGGTGTCGTTCGGGTATTTTTCGGGTTTTAATCCCGCATTATTCGGACATTAAAAATACCTTTAATAACCCTTAAATATAGTCTAATTTAAGCGTTGATTGGTTATTTAGGCTTTTACCGGGTGAAATTATGAGTTATGCGCGTATCGGGTGCGGTACGCGCACTTTATTCGTTACCGGGAGATTTGTATGAGACGTTTCCACTTATGGTTTTGGGGTTCCAAAACTCATTATATTTTATGAAACTACCCTTTATTTTATATCCCGGGTGTCCGGGATCCTTTTCGTTTATTTAATTATTACCGGGTAATTGCCAACGTCCATACCGGATAGTTTATTCGCACATGATCCAATCATGTTTTACCATTAAACGTATACATTCCTATGCACTATTTGGAAGTTGCTATCTCCTAAGGCCTTGATAATTAAATCACACATAATTGCATTTAATTACGTTAATCATATATTAATTAATTTGTACGGAATTACCTTATTTTTGCCGGTTGTTACAGAGAGAGACAACGGGTAATATGTATATGATGCGGTGGAAACGATATAGAGCCTAGGTTGGCTCTGATACCATGTAAGATGGTAAAAGACTGATTGATTATCAATTCAATAGATGATTACAATATATAGAGATAGTATGAAACCCTAGATGGCTAACTGAGCCCGTGGGCTTCACACTAATAATATAGGTTCCAATATCGAGCATTTTTCGAGCGAGTTGCAAGCCGCGAGCATTTTGTACACCCCTACACCCAACAAATCTTGTTCAACCATTCAGTGTTTAAGAACAAAACTTGAAGGCTTAATTCTACAACTTACAACTTAAACCAAAAGCAAATGACATTGAAGAAAATGAGATATTTACCATTTTAATGTCTACTTTCTTTCCTCAACTAACATTTAATCATACATAGGTTCTAAAATTGTGAAGGTGGTCCTTTTTTATTGAATTTTCCTGTCCTAATCGTTAATCATAAAATTGAATTTTTCTGGCCTAATTTGGTGATTTGTTTGTTTCTTATTTGTATCACTTGGCTGATTTCTTATTTGCTCACAAAATTTGTTAACTTTTTGCTTACCAATATAGCATGTAGTAAGTGCTTATTTTTTAATAACTTTTTATGAGGGTATCACGAGCCCGCATGACTTATGAGTGGAGACTGTAGGTATTGCGTACTCATCAATTATTTCTTTTATCATTCAATGACAAATGAGGAATTGATTGTATTATACTAGTTGGTAGCGCACGCGCTATGACAAATGAGGAATTGATTGTATTATACTAGTTGGTAGCGCACGCGCTATGACAAATGAGGAATTGATTGTATTATACTAGTTGGTAGCGCACGCGCTCTGATGGGTGGACCATTTACAAACGTAAGTATAATTGTGTACTTGGAAAATATAGTTTATATGTAGGAATTATACATATAAAACAAATTAAGAGGCTCACAATGGCTAAATATAACTTAAAGATACTGAATGTAGAAGGGATACCCAGGCTGCACAACGGGATATCTGGTGTGGCATTTAGCCCATCATGTGAAAGTCCACTACTATTATCGTGCATAAAAAAAATTATGTCATTAGCAACCAAAGTTTAAAATATCAAAATGATACCTGACAGTTTACAAACTATGGAATTACAAATACGAACCACCTAGAACATTAAGCATCCATTCAAGGTAAATATCACTATCTATTTGAGAAGCATAACGAGATACCCATGGTTAACCCTCGAAAAGGAAGACATTAGACAAAACATCAAGCCTTAAACCCATAATACCTTGGACGGACTTCAGAGCCATAATTTATAATAACCACGTCAGTTACTAGTGCTTTTCATCTCACAATCCTTGGGTTAGGGAGGATTGGAGGCAACTTCAGGACTTTAGTTGGAAGGATGGACTTTGTGGCATTGTCGCCCTATGATGTGCCACTGATTGAGGCATGTCAAGAGCAATTGTGTAAATACCTGCATTTTAATCTTCTAAAGTTTTGAAAACATGTGTGATATGTGGGAGGTTGTTTACAGTGAAGAGCTTTTCATCTTCATCCTTCCTTTCTATCCAATGTACATACCTAAACTTTTCTTTCAAATTATTCATGTGTTGCGCCATTAGTCTTGGGTTGTAGTGGAATATTTCTTGGGGATTGAATGGAACAACTAAAGTTTGTTTCTTTTTCTTTGCAATATAAATTTCATCATTTTCAAATTCTAGTGGAGGTGTGACTGTTAGAATTTGATGAGTATGCGATTGTTTGAGAGATAGTAAACGGTTTGGAGGGAAAGGTTTTTGGAGGGAGAGAGTTTGAAAGTTGGTTATTAAAAACACTTACTTTCATATATCAAATAATAAACATACATCGGTCCTTATATACATCCGAATAGGTGTGACTTGAACCAACATGACCCTTTAACAACTTATAACCGCTGGTCAAACTATCTAACACACCGGTCAACTAGATATTGTTTAGACTTAGGATAATTAACATAAATACTATATCCTAACATATGTACAGACGTGTATTAACACGTGTTACTGAATAAATCAAGATTATATTTCCTACATTCTTGCCCCTAATCTTGATTTAGTATGAACTTGAATCTTCACTTGATGACGAACGGGATCTTTTCTTCGGTGGGAGGTCTTGATCATCATACTCGGCATTCTTCTTCTTGTGATCAAAATCTTCTTCCTTGACTTCTACTACCATTTCTCTTCCTTTATATTTTAAGTGATACCATTCCATCATCTCTAGGTATCGAACATAGACTTGTCTCAAAGTCGTTGCAATCTCCTCTCTTGTTACTAGGCTTGGTAGTCCTCTCCCGTATCCCATTGACATAGCAATCACTGCCCAATTGTCGTCCTTCGTCACCTTTTCATAACCACCGAATACTTGCACCTTTGTGTAGAGATCTAACAAACAAATTGGATAACCATATCCATATCTTGGGGGCATTGGTGCCTTGTTTGATAACTTTAGAAAGTCGTACATGAACCATTCAATGGTTTTCTCGAATTCTAAATCAAACTTCCTTTTATACCTCTCAACCGTAGTAGTAACGTGAATTAGGTCCATGAATACGATGCAATCTTGCAATCTTGAACCTTCGGTTGGGTACATTATTGGTCCCTTTTCCATGAAACCTTCGGCGGTGTCCTTATTGATAGAGAATGTTTCGAATTTCTTGAACACGGATGCTCTTTCCCGGTCTAATTCGGTGAGTCCCTCCTTGATACCATATCCGGCATAGGCCTTGGTTTTGTGCCGTGACACTTTTGCCTTGTACTTCACTTCCATCTTTGGATGTGCCGATGATATCTCTCACTACAACATTCTCTCTATCCGGGCATTTAAACGTAAAATGATCATCACCATCACAAATCCTACACGTAATTAATTTCCTTTTCTCTTGGATTATCGGCCTCCAAATGTAACAAACATCCCCTTCAAACTCCACTTCTAGGCCTTAGTTTGTGAGTTTTTCAATACTCAATATGTTCTTTCTAAGCGTAGGTATGTAGAAAACATTTCTAACCTTGTGAAGTTGATTATTGCTTGTGATGACCACGACTCCTTTGCCCCGGAAATACTCCTTTCTATATCCACTCGGGCATCCCTCAATCCCGAAAGATTTACTAAAAACCGTAAATTGGTTTTTGTTTCCACAACCATGTTCCCTTCTTGTTAGACTCGCATACCATATATCGTCCCATCCTTGTTCATCGGTACCTTTGACCATGAACTCCGTCTTTCCCATCTTCTTTGGGCACTCCCTTCTATAGTGAAACGGTGCTTTACACTTGCTACAACACATTGTTGGAGGGTATTCGGGGACGTCTCTTTTGGCTTTGATTTGTCTATTAAATTCTCGTTGGGCCTTCGAGAATAAATCTTCTTGATTTGTAGATGATGATCCAATGTTGAATTCTTGAAATTTGATGTTTAAAGGACTCTCGCAATCCTTAACCACTTCGGGTTCTGCCATCTTGGCTTTTCTTTTCCGATTCTCACAACCGGGCACACACTTGGGAAATAACGGATCTTCGTCTTCTCTTCCCATATAACGAACATCTTCTGAATTTCTATCAACATCGAAAATACCACAGGCTTTGAATCTTGGCTCTGATGCCATGTTAGAATTTGATGAGTATGCGATTGTTTGAGAGATAGTAAACGGTTTGGAGGGAAAGGTTTTTGGAGGGAGAGAGTTTGAAAGTTGGTTATTAAAAACACTTACTTTCATATATCAAATAATAAACATACATCGGTCCTTATATACATCCGAATAGGTGTGACTTGAACCAACATGACCCTTTAACAACTTATAACCGCTGGTCAAACTATCTAACACACCGGTCAACTAGATATTGTTTAGACTTAGGATAATTAACATAAATACTATATCCTAACATATGTACAGACGTGTATTAACACGTGTTACTGAATAAATCAAGATTATATTTCCTACAGTGACTTGATCAAGATTCCTTTTTCTTGCTTCTAGAAAGTCCTTACTATTGCTAGTCAGAGTTGGCTCTCTCCATCTTATAAGATTGAACTCTTGGCAGCCAATTCAGCATGAATTAATTCTACTTTCATTCTAAAAAAGTTGGACTGTGTTGCTAGTGTTGGCCTTCTTTTACTGCCAATCTTCTAGTTAGGTAGTGTCACCTTCATATTTGGATCAACAATCATCTTCTTCACCTTCTCCACTTCATCTAACAAACTCTTAACACTCCAACTGTTGAATATATGAAAACTTTTCACTGAATATGGCACATGGCTTTTTAATCGGTCGATGCATTCTTCTTTAGACATTTGAGCCACTGAGTGTTGTTAAGAGGATTAATATGTGATAGTCTCTAAGAATCATCCAACATCTTTTTCTCATATACTCTCATCTCTTTCATTTTTTGGCACAAATGTATTTAGCTTTCTTGTAACTCATCTTGTTTTGATTTTCTGTGAATTTAGCAAAGGCTTCTTCCATAATCTTGCCATTGTCAAGATAGTTCTTGCTTTTGTCAAATTTCGGTAGAGGTAACCTTCTGAGTAATAGGATGAAATTTGGATATGGAGGTGCTTCTTCTTCAAAAGTTTGGACAGATAGATTTTCATAAAAGCATGATGAACCAGATCGAGCCTCGTCAGGATCGAGCTCAACTCAGCTCATTTACACCCTAATACCAACCAGAAAAGCTTTCTAAGACACTTACATGTTCACATTGTGTGTGTGTGTCAATTTGTGTTGCACGAAATAGATTATGAAAGCAATTTTAGAATGTGCTAATTGTTTGCAGGTTTGGGTGAAGTGATTGAATGCCAATGTAGGGGGTTAGCCAAACCAAGAAAGTATCATGATACAATTGATGTCATCATCGAAGATAAATAATCTACTAATATAATATAAAACTAACAAATTACTACACCTTCAAGTTTGAAAATATGAACGATGTAACGTGTACGTGGTTTAACTTTTATACGTCATCTTTTTGCATTTTAACATGCTCATCATAACGCACATGTCCTATGTCATGGTTTACGTTTCAATCCAATTTTCGCTAATTAACCGACCATAACACATGTAAGTCCTTTGACATATTTACATCTATTTTTCACTTATTTCTTGTTCGGTTGAACTAGTCACAACGTGTGAGTCCTAAATACACATTTATTGTTTAGAATTTCAGTATATTAATTATTATTATCGTTATTATTAATTACTGTTTCCAATGGATGCAGTAACGTTCGGCATCATAATCGCAATAATAATCCTTTTCTTCATCATCATCTGCTTCATCACAATCGAAGGCACCTGCAAACGCCGATCATAACTAACTCAACCCAAATGACGTCGTTTCATCACCTTAAACCTCAGATCTACACTCCACTCCTCCTTTTCCTCCTAACCTTTTCCTTCAATAAAGCTTTCGGTCACCAGTGTCAACACTCACATGAATCCCATGAACCCCATGTTCATCACCATCACCATCATCATCATAATCATGATAATGGGTATGTTGATTTGGGTGTAAAGAAGCTCCCTGAAGAATTAGCTGAAGAAGAGGATCTTAAGTTTGAATTTAATAAATTTACGTCACGAATTGATCACGGAAGTGAATCAGAGCTATCTGGGATTGGTAATGTTAATGATTGTTGATAATTGATGGTGTTTAATGTGTAATTTTTGTTGTTAATTTTGTTTTTTAGGGCTTTGGATTAGGGCAATGGGGTGTTCACTGTTGGTGAGCTTGGCTTCTTTGATATGTTTGATTTTACTGCCTTTGATATTCTGTGAGTTGATTAACTGTGATTTTTGTTTTTTACTGTTGGCTGTAAATCTGTAATATGGATTTGTTTTGAATCAAAGATGACATTTTTTTTTTGTAAACTGTTGTAGTTCAAGGGAAACCTTCAAAGGTTTTTGTCGATTCGCTGGCTGTGTTCGGGGTTAGATTCTTGATCCTGGCCTTTACTATGCTAGTTTTCTCTTGGTTTTAAAAAGCGTGACGAGGCAATCGAAAAGATCCTAAAGGCGTTAAGGGGGCGCCTCATGTACATTGGGTTAGAATCGGTCAGTTATTGGGTTTGGATGTAAAAGTGACAAAAACAATGTAGAAATTATGAATGGTTTACTTGGTTAATAGGCTGATATGTAGAAGAGATGTAGCTTTTGGTTGTACGTAAGTACGTAAAACGGTTATTTGGTTGTACATAGGGCAAGGGCGCAAGGCCTTGCATACGTGAAGCTCACGCCTTTGGTTTTTGGGACCTAAACGCCTCGGAGCTACTAGTGTTTTTAAAAACCAAGAGTGTTTTTGTTGGTAAATGACTAGTCTTTGTTGGCGTTTTAGGCGGGAGCAATGCTTGGGGATGCTTTCCTTCATCAATTGCCACATGCGTTTGGTATGATAAACATCAACTTCAATTCTAGTAATAAACCAATGACATAGATTTTGACATTTTGTAACAAGTAATTAATTGTATACATCAGGTGGTGGACATTCGCATTCACATGGTGACCACATGCACGATTCTCATGAGCATTCCGGACATGATCATTCCCATTCGCATTCACACTCACATGCACATTCTATCGAAGACCTCTCAGTTGGATTATCCATTTTGTGTAAGCGATAACATATTTGAACGCCCCTTTATTCAACGTCCATGCTAGCTTTCATCATAGATTAAATAGATTTGATTCAATCACGATTTCCCGTGGTTTATTTTGTTACTGCAGTTGGAATTGTAGTTTTTCTTCTTGTGGAAAAGATTGTGAGGTATGTTGAAGAAAGGTCAGGAGGAGTTGATTCATGGGGTCATGGTCATCATCACCATCACCATAAGAAGACTGAGTCATTACAGGATATCAATGGTGATGATGACAACATAAAAAAGCCAACTGATGTCAAAGATACGTCAGAAACGGCATCTGTTGAGTCTTCAGAACCAGAAAAACAAAGTGAATCTGTTCTTCGCAAGGTATAACTGTTTCATACATCATATATTTATCTGTTGGTAGGTACCCAAATGCTAAACTGCGTGTCACTATTTTATACATTGCAGAGAAACACTGGTAGTAACAGTGTTGGAGATTCAGCTGCTGAAAATGGAACTGAAAGTAATATTGTATCCACGATTAAGAAAGAACCTGTACCGCAGTCATCAAATCTGGTGTTCGGTTATCTTAATTTGATCTCTGATGGTGTTGTATGTGTCGCTTAACCTCTTTCATTTATTTTCTCCTTTGGTAGACTGTAGACATCTTTTGCTGCTTATTACGTTTTTTTGGTGACCGTGAGAACTTTTACCATAAACAATTACATTCACCGTTAATAGTTTCAATAGCGTTTAACTTTTGCAATTGTTACTTTTGGTTCTTAAACAACATGAATCAATTGCAGCATAATTTCACTGATGGCATGGCTTTAGGAAGTGCTTTCCTTTTATACGGGTCAGTTGGTGGGTGGTCAAGAACACTATTTCTACTAGCACATGAGCTTCCTCAAGAGGTACTGTTCTTTCATTTGGTCCTTACAATCTTACTAGATTTACGCTGTCTTTTTATCTCAACATGGTTCACAACTTCACATAAACGTTTTTAGCTAGGAGAACGGGTTCCCCCCTCCCCCCTGGCCGAATTTTCGATCAGAAGTTCCGATTATATAGTATTCGTATAGAAATTTTTTGGTATATACGGTTTCGACCCCCCTGAAAACGGTTTCCCTCCCGCGGAAATTAGTGATTTCCGACCTGATGCCACTATTACCCGGCATGTTCAACTTACCGCCTCCACTCACCTTAAGTCAATATGGTTACTAAAATATCACTAATTGCTGTTTATTATTGCAGATAGGTGATTTTGGAATCTTAGTGAGATCCGGGTTCAGTGTATCCAAAGCCCTCTTTTTCAACTTCCTCTCTGCATTGGTGGCATTAGCAGGAACTGCATTGGTTAGTTACATCTTCCGAAAAAGTACTCAAATACAATATTCTATCTTTTTACAAACCCATGGAAAATAATTACGCTTTTCACCGTTACTGTATACTAGGCATTGTCATTGGGTCAGGATCCAGGGCAGTCATCTCTGATCGAGGTACAATTCTTATCAAAATGTTGAAATTCACGAACATTCGCGGAATTTTAGGAACCGAGTTAACTTGGCACGATGCTTGGTTGTGAAATGTACAGGGGATTACAGCAGGTGGATTCATATACATAGCGGTAGGGGTGATGGCAGAGATGAACAATGGCAGCACCTCACTGAAAACTAGTGTCATACAATTAACTTCATTAGTATTGGGTATGTCGGTTGCCCTCTTTATATCGCTTATTGAATGAAAGATTTTGATTTTAGCGTAGAAAGGCTCGGGAAGTAAATGTACAAGCCCGTGTTTATTTGAAATTGCACCTCAGCTGTTTTTGCATTCGTAGCATATTTTTTTTATTTATAGAGGTTTTTTTTGTATGTTATAATTGTGAAGTAGAATAAGCTATAAGATCTGAACATGTAAATTGGTGGCGGTGGCAGCAGCCGGTTTGTGATCTGGCTGGTGTTGCACCGCCAATACACTGGCCACATTCTGGGTATTTGTAACGTTGTTATAGTGGTTGTCCGGAATATTGGTGTGGCAGGTTTTCATGAGGTTGGTTTCGGATCTGTATCAGTTCCCACGCCAATTCTCTGGCGACAAGGGGTTCGTCCATATGGAATGTTTGTGGCACTCTCGTGGTTGTTACAGGGAAGTTGATATCAGAAATAACTAAAGTGATTATGTGTTTGGAGTTGAAAAAAACCCCGGCTTTGGCAAGAACCGGTTAGGAACCAACCCAACTCGTTGGTTTGGGATCAATGTGTGAGCCTATGCTTTGAAACCGGCCAAACCCAAATTGAGTAGATACTTCCCCCTCAAAAGCCGATTCCAAACCAAACCGGTTTGGGCCAAGAACCAGATTCGTGAACCTCTGCATCACTACATGTGGTGTTGGATACTTGGATCGGTTCGGCCGTTCAATAAATTTGATTTACGAGTTAGAGACAATTTGCTATATGCCGGTTGATTTTGCTAAAGTTGACCTTTTGAGGTGAGTCTACAATGAAACAATGTTTGATATGTACTAGGTTAGAGCCCCGGGTGTACACCTGGCAGATTCCAAGGTCAAATGAAAAACCAGATAACATGACCTTTAATATATGACATTTTATAACATAAATATAAGTATTTGTTCGATGGTAGTAGTTACTATGTTAGATAACAACGTACAGTATAACATTTTTTATTTGTAACATGTAAAATATATATATGAAAAACTATATGTTTGTAAAATCGGATATGAACACTTTGTGTAATATGTTCAAAATTTAACGCATGGATGTATTAGTTTAAAATAACAGAGTTGTAAAACAATCAATCTAGCGTTGTTAGAAATTTATATTTCCATTTAAATATCTATAACCTAACCATATGTTTGATGTTTTTTGTTTTTTTTTTTCAAGTTAATGTTATGTATTGTAAACAACTTAAGTACTGTTTGACCTTGTATAAATCAAACATACTTTATAACTTATGGTAAGGTTTGACCTTATAGAATTAATAAAACTACACTTCTCATTAGCCAATCGAAAAAATATTATGGAATTTCGTATAGTTTATGAGTCATTTATAAATCAACCAAAAGTTAATAGTCATTGAAATACTTAGGATGAAGCATTTAAAATTATACAATAGTAAAATTTGTACATTTCATTAACAAAACTAACTTATTTACCTTACCAAGATAAGTCAAAATCACATTGTCTATTACCATAGGTGAACAAAAAACCACGAAATACTACATTAACCGGTAGTTGTGGAAAAGTAGTTAACATATAACCATTCATCATCTTCAAAAGTTAGCCACCAACTATTGTATATTGTCTAAACATCATAAAAGACCAACCAACAAAGTAACCTAATTACCACCTCCTCTAACAACAGTAGACAACATGAACACACCTTTTTCTTGAAGAACATGAAATGCATTTCGTAACCAGAATTCATTTGCAAAGCAGCAACCACAGACATCATACCTTTAATGAAGTAACGATTGTTTCCACCCGACTGCTCAACACCAACAGCTACATCCCAACTACCACCATCACTGTCAGTAACTTTTAAGTTCTTCTTTGTCAACGGCCACCATAGCTACAAAATAAAGAAAATTCTTATTAGAAAAAAAAAGAAGCTATATAGAATATTAACAACATTAATTTCTAGATCGTAAAATTTATATATTCAAATCATGAATTAAAGTACTTTGCAAAATACTATTTTCAACGCCATAATATATTTAGATGCTTTGACACGAAATAACTTCAGAAATTACCAATGGTATAGTTAATTGGTTGTATACATGTTGGAAGATAGGTCAAACAAATTAAGCATTTTTTTTTATAAATGGATGATAGTTTCTCAATATGTTAACATACACATCATTTACAAACAAATTAAGCATTTTTTTATAAATGGACAATAGCTCAAATAGATAGTTAAATCTTAGATAGTACTTTTAGCTCAAGAATAATAAAGACGTAGAATGTAATTACCTTAACAATCTTATTAAGAGAATCCAAAGATGGTCCACTAAAAACTGATAGCATCATAAAGAAGCTTCAACCTCTATTTGACCTGAAATTATTGGTTTGCCAGCAAGGAGTTAAGACAAAATACAACCAACACTCCATATTCAGCCAAAAACATAAATTCAGACACTAAAAAACATGAGATTATGATAATCCCAACTAACCACACCAATTGACTTAATGTCCTTAAATACATCAAGCAACAAATGAAACAAATCTCTACCCATAAAGTTGGTAATTATGACCCATTTATGTATAAATAGTTAATTTCAACTGGGTCGAATGGGTAACACTTATAACCTTGACTAAAGATGAAAGGGTCAAATGGGGAATACACATCTAGCTTACAAGTTACCACTATACATAATACAATTCAATACATAAGCTACACATATAAAAAAAATGCAACCTGAAGATGCCACACAATGTAAGAAAACTCATCTCGCAACTGATGAAAGACCATATAGACTCCATTTGTGAAACCAACTGATCATATTTTCACCTGTAATCCAACATCATAACTTCGCACATAACATAACTCTTGAGCAACATATAGAATAAACAATTGGAATTTTTCTCTGATTCAAACATAATAAAACCATATCTTGGTTCAACTTGCAGCAACACTGAACATATTTGCATTGTTTTAACTAAATATGCCTATATCATCATAAAAATACACTATAAGATCATATGCCCACAAATTCAAACAACAAATAGTTACTTTAAACAATAAATTCAACCCCATGTGTGTCATCGCATTTTCACGCATGTATCTATAATAGTCATTTTCACATGATTTTATTATTGAAATGGATCATACACCTACATATTTTATCAAAACAAAGGTGTAAACCTTATTATAATGACTTCTGAAATTAAAGTAAGTTTGTATGGATGACTATGACTAATCCAACCAGTGGCCATGTATCATATAGTTATATGAGCATATTCCATGCCCTATGCGGCTGTATTCTTTGGTTATATACAGTTGCATAATGCTTCTATTTGCAGCCATGTACAGTTGAATTTTCCAGCATAAAGTGCAGCAAAACACTCTCCTATTTACGATCCTAAGTTCCTAACTACTGCATTTTCTAGCCGTAAGCTACAGCCTACAGCCATATACTGTTGTGTTTTCCATCCCTAATTCTGTGCATAATAATCAGCTATATACACCTGTATAACGCCTCTATTTGCAGCCATATACGGCTGAATTTTCCAGCCATAAAGCGCAGAAAAACACTCTCATATTACAGTCCCAGTTGCTGCATTTTCCAGTTGTAAACTACAGCCTAATAGCCCCATGTTACACCAATATACTCCTTTATTTTATATGCATTATCTGATTAAAGGTTAAATAGAGCTGGTGAGATATTGCATCTTCAACCTTTATGTAATTAAATTGATCTAGTTTAAGTAGGGTAACTATGGTTGAACTAAAAGTCAGTTATCATCTTCCTACATGTGTGAAGACGATGACACTCTACACATATCACTTTTCTCATTCATTCAATCAATCTGTGCCAGCCCATCAACCGGCCATGGGTATGTATCTTGATTTCTCGGTATACCTTTATAAAAAGCAGTCCCATGACAAAAATTCCGTAAGTCACTTAACCTTAATTGATCCCTAAAAACTGCAAAATCTCAAGGCCAAATCAAGGATGGGATGCATAACTCATCTTTTCGACGCCCCAATAAAAATTCAGTATAACAATCATATCTAGAACCACAATTCACACAAACTATTGCACAAACCAGTTTAATGCTATTAATTCATTTCATAAACATTGTTCGTCATAACTGAATCAAATCCTCAACTACAATCACTTCCTAAAAACTAAAAGTCAATAGTTCAATTAAAAAAGTGCAATAAACTTTCTAAATTATTATAGCAGCATGGTAGGGGGTTAACACAAATGAGTTATTGTAACGCCCCAAAACTCGAATTTGTAACTTTAGTAGCATGTTTTAATGTGTTATGGCATGGGGTGAAATAACTAAGTGTCTAAGTTAGTAGGTGCACAAGTAAATGGAAATATAATAAGGTTTTAGTCAAAATTGGATGGGTATCAAACATGAAGGGTTGAAATTGTGAAAAACCCAAAAACCCACTTGTGGTGGGTTGATATGTACGACACACACACACACACTTCAGGAGATTTTTGTGCCTTGTGTGTGTGTATGTGTGTGTGGGTGTGCTTCTACCCCAAATCAAGAGAAAGAAGAAGGCAAGATGATGCATGAAGCTAATTATGGGTCATCTAAGGTTTACATACATCAAGGTACCTTTAATTTGGCTTATTATGAGGTTATGTTTGTTTTTGAATGTGGTGAAAATCTAGGGTTCATGTGAAAACGTGAATCAAGGATGGATGAAGGTGTCTAGAGGTTGATAGACACTAAAGGATCCATAATTTGTGATACTACATAAAGCTATGCTTGATTATGTGCTAATTAGGTTGTTTTTACACCAATGTTGGAAGTGGGTATTGGTCTTGGGGTAATCCAAGACCATTCTTAGTAAATTAGTTGTGAATTCATGTAATTGTAAGAATAATGTGTAGTAGATGACATGCATGTGGGAAATTTTGGTTATGATTGAAGGTGATTACTCATTTGGTGGAATGTGTGTATTAGGAGCTTGTACATTGAGCTTAGAATGTTGTATGCACACCAAGTGTTTGATGAAATGTCTAGACTAGTATAATGTGTGAATTTGTAGGCAAGTCTTGACAAAGGTGAAGTAAGGTGATAGTAGATATGCTTGATGGTAGGTTAACATAAAGATTGTGTCTTAGAAAGTGTTCATGTGTGAACTAGTTGATTGTATGATTTGGTAAGAAGTATGCATGAGTAGCGTGTACATTATGCTTAATAATATGGTGTACACTACATTTTGGATTAATTTGTAAGATGAATGATCTTGTATGTTAATGAGATGTGAATATGATGACATGAAAGGATAGGAATGAAGGACTCAAGCGTGGGAGGCTAATGGGTCAAGATGAGGCAACTAAACAAGTATGAACTTGGAGGACTTGAGGTAAGTGATTCCCGAACTTAACTCGCATCTATGATATTGATGTATGTTCACGTAGGGTGGGAATCTTGAAGGAGTAGGTAGTTTGTAGTCGTTCCAAGGTATGAAGCTTGGTAATGGGTCTAAAACAATGGAATTAAACCAAGTAGTGTCACCCACGGGTGACTAGTTTGTAAAATAAGCCGATGAGGGTGTTTTGGGAATTCCAAGGAATTACCAAAGGATAAACCTATAAACCGGGTTATAATTAAATACTCGGACGATGATTTTTAGTTTAACAAGTGTTAAATGGGTTAACAAAATGATGGTTATGCTCTTTGGATGATCAAATAAGGTTTGGGTATAGCTAAAGCCTTAACGGGTCGATTTGGGCGACTATCGGTTGGATTGTAGTTAAACCGAAAGGGGTTATAAACCACCATAAATGGGCATCTTTAAAGCATGATTAAATGGTGTTAAACAAGTCCCCTAGTGCCCTTAGGAATGGCCTTGAACATAAGTTTAAAGGCGTTCAAAGATTGGGGGAAAGCGGGCAAGGAAATGAAGAAAATAAGCCAAATGTGCAGAAGCCACAGTACCTTACGGTGGCCACAGTAAGGTACGGTGGACATCAGAAAGTTGACGGTGGACCTATTCTGCCTTACGGTGGAAAACTGATACAAGGTCTACCGTAAGGTACGGTGGCCACAGTAAGGTACGGTGGCCCCTGGGAAGAAATATTAATTTCTATCAATTGTTGATGTTTTGCTTATATGCGCGACCCGTAATTGCGTTTAACGCACCAATTAACATTGTTGGACCTTGTGTAAGGCTATATAAGGGTGTAGCATGTAATGGTAATGTTGGTTTTGTAAACATGATCATAGTACGGAATGATACAAGTGCGTGTAGTTTAATTGATGCATTATTCGACGGCATCAAATACGGTAAGTAGATTACCATGAGTATGTAGATTGAAGAGGTGATGTACACATGGGTTCTCATGCTCGGGTTAGAGGGAGAGAGTTTCTTGTATGTATGGTGGTATCATAGGCGGAAATTGCATGCTTGTACGTATTGTAGAATTATACGAAGGAATTGTATACTTGTATGTATGGTGGTATTAAAGGTGGAAATGGTATGCTTGTATGTATTGTAGAATTATGCGAATGAATTGTATGCTTGTATGTATTGTAGGATTATGCGAATGAATTGTATGCTTGTATGTATTGTAGAATTATACGAAGGAATTGTATACTTGTATGTATGGTGGTATTAAAGGTGGAAATGGTATGCTTGTATGTATTGTAGAATTATGCGAATGAATTGTATGCTTGTATGTATTGTAGGATTACGCGAATGAATTGTATGCTTGTATGTATTGTAGAATTATACGAAGGAATTGTATACTTGTATGTATGGTGGTATTATAGGTGGAAATTGTATGCTTGTATGTATTGTAGAATTATGCGAATGAATTGTATGCTTGTATGTATGGTGGTATTATATGAGGGAATTGCATGCTCGCATGTATTATGAAATTTCACGAAGGAAGTGTATGCTTGTATGTACTGCGAGAGTATATGGAAGAAATTGTATGTTTGGACATATTGTGGGGTTATTAACCCTTGTTTGAGAATGATGAAAAATGTAGGTATGTAAGCATGATTGCAGGAGATGTGGAGGTTCGGATCGGGGTAACTCACCCGAACTTGAAAGAAGACTTTTAGACAGGATCACAGAGTATGGTGGGATGTTACGTCCGTGTCGTGAGTAGATTACATGAGGTCACCTATTGAACTAACGAATTGGTTACGTGGTGAATGCAGGTTGTCTTGTTTACCTAATGAAGTAAGGAAAGGATGGAGATCGAGCGAGGAGACGGATTGTACGCGGTCACGGCTACATAACCAAATAGAGATGAGTCACGTTGAATGTATTAACAAATATATTAAGATGTAACACCAAAATACTTAGTAGAACCCGTTTTCTAAATATTCAAGGTTGTTATAAGAAATAAATTTTTCGGTTGGTATTTTTCCGCTGCGAGTTTTCTGTATATTGGTTTAGGGTGTTACAAGTTGGTATCAGAGCCCTGGTTTGAGTGAAATCTAGTACAAGGAAGTATGTACTCGAACTCAAACTTGTGTGCTCCTGAAGGAAATGACCCGTACAATCCAAGGCTCGATCAAGACCCGAAGGTAGAATTTAATATTAACTCACATGACATGTTAAAAACTAATTATGGTGTTTATGTTAAGGTGAACTTTCGTGGATAATGAAGAGGTCTTAAGGACACGATCCAAGATAGATCGCGAAAGCTGTAGATAAGATGGGACAATCACAGGTACGCGATAATTGGCTGTTTATACCGGGGGGAGGAAAATCCTCAGGAATGGTAAAACATAGAAGGAAATTGAAATGTGGCACGACGCAGAAAACCAGTCCCCAGGCATAAGGTAATGATTACATGAAGGCACGTGGATAACATGTGGACTGTACACCTGGCCAGTGCACAAGAAACATGCGACACACGTGAGACCATGAGAATCATTACAGGTATGCCCGGTGGAATTGGAAAGTAAGTAGTCGTGTGGGTGGGTAGTTGGAGTGAAAAGTTTGAGCCCGTAGACAAGTACGGATCAAATCAAAATAATAGAAACACCCTTTGTGGGTTAAAGTGGTGAATGACCTTAATGGGTCAAGTGGTAGAATTACCCTTTATGGGTTAAAGTGGTAGAATTGACCCTAACGGGTCAAAATAATGGAAAAGCCCGTATGGGTTAAAACCGTAGAATTGACCTTAAAAGGTCAAATGGTGGAAAAGCCCGTATGGGTTAAAACAGTAGAATTGACCTTAAAAGGGGTCAAATGGTGGAAAAGCCCTTGTGGGTTAAAATAGTAGAATGACCATGATGGGTCAAAATGGTGGAAAAGCCCTTATGGGTTAGGATGGTAGAATGACCATGGTGGGTCAAAATTGTAGAAGTACCCTTGTGGGTCAAATGGGATGGAAAGACCCTAGCGGGTCATAAGGGTTGGGAGGACCTTAACGGTTCTTAGGGTGGAAATCATGTATGATAGGTAGGAGAACCCTAAGGGGGAAAGGTTGGAAGGACCTTGATGTGTAAGGATGGGTAATAACATACGGTAGTTAACGATGAGATGATCGGATTAACATTCCGAAAGGAAGGTTAGTGAATTCGGTTGTTTATGATTGTCAAGTAGGAAATTTATATGACGAATAGTACCCCCGTGGGAATGTATGATATCTTACGCATGTTGTAGCTTGAAATGTTTGACCTTTAAAGGTCAAGAAAATAAATGAGTCTTAGCATTGGACTCGGCGTTGTTAAGCAAAGGACATACGTGTCTACAGTAGATAGTGTGCGAAATGAACTAACAACCAAATATGTATGAATAGAATGACTCTAAAACCTACCAGGAAGGGGTGGGGTGAGTATGATAATTATATTGTCCCGTAGGGGCTATAGGATGATGTCGGACTCTCAAGTCGAGTATGAATAAGGGAAGGTGAAGCAGTAGCTAGGTAGTAGTAGTTGGTATACTTGATAATTGCAAGAAGGCTGGTGTTAATATTAGAAAGTGTGGACATATAATTATGTCTAGTCACGATTAAAGTGGTAAATGTGGGCTTGTGATGTGGTATGAAACTTTGAATGAAGTGACAAGGTAAATAAGTAAGTAGAGACTACCTAGTAGGGTAGAAATGAAAAAGGTTTCCGGGACGAAACCTTCTTTAAGGGGGGTAGACTTGTAACGCCCCAAAACTCGAATTTGTAACTTTAGTAGCATGTTTTAATGTGTTATGGCATGGGGTGAAATAACTAAGTGTCTAAGTTAGTAGGTGCACAAGTAAATGGAAATATAATAAGGTTTTAGTCAAAATTGGATGGGTATCAAACATGAAGGGTTGAAATTGTGAAAAACCCAAAAACCCACTTGTGGTGGGTTGATATGTACGACACACACACACACTTCAGGAGATTTTTGTGCCTTGTGTGTGTGTATGTGTGTGTGGGTGTGCTTCTACCCCAAATCAAGAGAAAGAAGAAGGCAAGATGATGCATGAAGCTAATTATGGGTCATCTAAGGTTTACATACATCAAGGTACCTTTAATTTGGCTTATTATGAGGTTATGTTTGTTTTTGAATGTGGTGAAAATCTAGGGTTCATGTGAAAACGTGAATCAAGGATGGATGAAGGTGTCTAGAGGTTGATAGACACTAAAGGATCCATAATTTGTGATACTACATAAAGCTATGCTTGATTATGTGCTAATTAGGTTGTTTTTACACCTATGTTGGAAGTGGGTATTGGTCTTGGGGTAATCCAAGACCATTCTTAGTAAATTAGTTGTGAATTCATGTAATTGTAAGAATAATGTGTAGTAGATGACATGCATGTGTGAAATTTTGGTTATGATTGAAGGTGATTACTCATTTGGTGGAATGTGTGTATTAGGAGCTTGTACATTGAGCTTAGAATGTTGTATGCACACCAAGTGTTTGATGAAATGTCTAGACTAGTATAATGTGTGAATTTGTAGGCAAGTCTTGACAAAGGTGAAGTAAGGTGATAGTAGATATGCTTGATGGTAGGTTAACATAAAGATTGTGTCTTAGAAAGTGTTCATGTGTGAACTAGTTGATTGTATGATTTGGTAAGAAGTATGCATGAGTAGCGTGTACATTATGCTTAATAATATGGTGTACACTACATTTTGGATTAATTTGTAAGATGAATGATCTTGTATGTTAATGAGATGTGAATATGATGACATGAAAGGATAGGAATGAAGGACTCAAGCGTGGGAGGCTAATGGGTCAAGATGAGGCAACTAAACAAGTATGAACTTGGAGGACTTGAGGTAAGTGATTCCCGAACTTAACTCGCATCTATGATATTGATGTATGTTCACGTAGGGTGGGAATCTTGAAGGAGTAGGTAGTTTGTAGTCGTTCCAAGGTATGAAGCTTGGTAATGGGTCTAAAACAATGGAATTAAACCAAGTAGTGTCACCCACGGGTGACTAGTTTGTAAAATAAGCCGATGAGGGTGTTTTGGGAATTCCAAGGAATTACCAAAGGATAAACCTATAAACCGGGTTATAATTAAATACTCGGACGATGATTTTTAGTTTAACAAGTGTTAAATGGGTTAACAAAATGATGGTTATGCTCTTTGGATGATCAAATAAGGTTTGGGTATAGCTAAAGCCTTAACGGGTCGATTTGGGCGACTATCGGTTGGATTGTAGTTAAACCGAAAGGGGTTATAAACCACCATAAATGGGCATCTTTAAAGCATGATTAAATGGTGTTAAACAAGTCCCCTAGTGCCCTTAGGAATGGCCTTGAACATAAGTTTAAAGGCGTTCAAAGATTGGGGGAAAGCGGGCAAGGAAATGAAGAAAATAAGCCAAATGTGCAGAAGCCACAGTACCTTACGGTGGCCACAGTAAGGTACGGTGGACATCAGAAAGTTGACGGTGGACCTATTCTGCCTTACGGTGGAAAACTGATACAAGGTCTACCGTAAGGTACGGTGGCCACAGTAAGGTACGGTGGCCCCTGGGAAGAAATATTAATTTCTATCAATTGTTGATGT
Source organism: Ambrosia artemisiifolia (assembly GCA_032199755.1). Taxonomy (NCBI): domain Eukaryota; kingdom Viridiplantae; phylum Streptophyta; class Magnoliopsida; order Asterales; family Asteraceae; genus Ambrosia; species Ambrosia artemisiifolia. The sequence continues at coordinate 55,983,959 of CM063519.1, forward strand.
TTTGCTTATATGCGCGACCCGTAATTGCGTTTAACGCACCAATTAACATTGTTGGACCTTGTGTAAGGCTATATAAGGGTGTAGCATGTAATGGTAATGTTGGTTTTGTAAACATGATCATAGTACGGAATGATACAAGTGCGTGTAGTTTAATTGATGCATTATTCGACGGCATCAAATACGGTAAGTAGATTACCATGAGTATGTAGATTGAAGAGGTGATGTACACATGGGTTCTCATGCTCGGGTTAGAGGGAGAGAGTTTCTTGTATGTATGGTGGTATCATAGGCGGAAATTGCATGCTTGTACGTATTGTAGAATTATACGAAGGAATTGTATACTTGTATGTATGGTGGTATTAAAGGTGGAAATGGTATGCTTGTATGTATTGTAGAATTATGCGAATGAATTGTATGCTTGTATGTATTGTAGGATTATGCGAATGAATTGTATGCTTGTATGTATTGTAGAATTATACGAAGGAATTGTATACTTGTATGTATGGTGGTATTAAAGGTGGAAATGGTATGCTTGTATGTATTGTAGAATTATGCGAATGAATTGTATGCTTGTATGTATTGTAGGATTACGCGAATGAATTGTATGCTTGTATGTATTGTAGAATTATACGAAGGAATTGTATACTTGTATGTATGGTGGTATTATAGGTGGAAATTGTATGCTTGTATGTATTGTAGAATTATGCGAATGAATTGTATGCTTGTATGTATGGTGGTATTATATGAGGGAATTGCATGCTCGCATGTATTATGAAATTTCACGAAGGAAGTGTATGCTTGTATGTACTGCGAGAGTATATGGAAGAAATTGTATGTTTGGACATATTGTGGGGTTATTAACCCTTGTTTGAGAATGATGAAAAATGTAGGTATGTAAGCATGATTGCAGGAGATGTGGAGGTTCGGATCGGGGTAACTCACCCGAACTTGAAAGAAGACTTTTAGACAGGATCACAGAGTATGGTGGGATGTTACGTCCGTGTCGTGAGTAGATTACATGAGGTCACCTATTGAACTAACGAATTGGTTACGTGGTGAATGCAGGTTGTCTTGTTTACCTAATGAAGTAAGGAAAGGATGGAGATCGAGCGAGGAGACGGATTGTACGCGGTCACGGCTACATAACCAAATAGAGATGAGTCACAGTCCATCCGAGAATTTAAGTTCTTTTGGGATAACAGTCCAACCAAAACGAACCCGGTAAACCCACCATAGTTAGAGAAAGATGCAATTTCAATTGTATGCTGCCACATAGACAAACGAAAAAAATACCTTAGTCGGGCTTGCGATAAAAATTATGTAAAAATATTATGTAAGTAGATAGTTATGATTGTATCTCTGTTTGCTTCTATCTTATTTAGTCGAAGACACCAAAGGTCGTGCGTGCCTAGGCGGCTAGGCGAGGGTCAGCCGAACCACCTTGATTGCTGCCAGAAGCGATAAACTCATAAACAGAAAAAAAAAACATTACTGCATCAGTATGAAACAACAAAAAATGGCATGAGACCAGGCTAAAACAAGTCTAAAACATCTAAAAATGTGTCTTGCTTGTATTGGGCGTGCGCTTTTAAGAGACTTATGCCTAGACGACATAAACGAAACCTATTACTTAATATATTAGATATATTTACGTGGGTCCAACACAACTCTGTGCAGAGCAAAGTGTATACAGGCTTTCTAAGGCCCCTTTTTCATTAACCCCAAATTTAAGCAGAGCAAGCCATATGTTAAGCACATGTAAACATTACTTGACAGTAAACATGAAAAACATACAGGTTGAGATTAGGCCCTGAGTTATACAAAGCCTTACTTATGCCACTTTTGCATACGAGCCTTAACTTAAACAGATATATAACACTAAAATGTGAAAATAAACAAAGATAACCTATAACCTTGTCCTTGTCAAGATACCTCTAGAGAAGAAGAGAACCAAGAATTATTTACAACAAAATGAGTAAACGTATACGATCATTAAAAAACTTATAATAATAAATGGTAGTGATTGATATATTCTTATGAATTATTCTTCAAACACAAGCATGCAGTTAACACTTAAACCAATACTTCACTGAATTTATCCTTAATGAACCAAGAATGCTCACTTTGCTTTTATTAATACAAAGTCTATTGCTATTTGATTTTAACAACATATCACGACACACGGTTGGCGGTGAGTCAAAACATGGATTCAGAAAAACATGGATTCAGAAACTTTCTTCAGGTTTCGACATAAAAATTAGCAAAATAAAATTAAGTTTTTGACTATATTGATTACAAGTTGATAAGAAGTAGGATTGGGCGTGACTTTAAAAAATATTGTCCCATTTTGTATAATTGTTGTTACCTTAAGATGACATAAACAAAAATCATATAAAAATTTATCAAAAAATAATAAATATGTATAACTATATGAATGTACTAATTAATATGTTAACTGAATGGGTTACTTGGCTTATAGATTTATTGAACTATTTAATAAAGATGTTGATTTGAAGAACAATTATATATGTATAACATCAGGGCCTAATCTAACATCATAGTCATCTGTTTACATATACGTTATATATGTATAACATATTGATACATCAATCAAAATATAAAGAGAACAACAATTATATATGTATAACATCAGCCAAAATAAAAAACCAAAATGGAAACCGATAATGAATTCACACACACATATATACACAGTTAAAAAAAACCGGAAACATATATATAAATAATGAGAAGCAGAATCAGATCTATACAGTAACGAATCTATACATATAACCTAAATCAGATCTATACAACAGAACACAGATCTATAAAGTAAACAATGATCGGAAAATTAAAAAAGCCTCGCGAATCACAAAAACCTAAAACCGAAAAACACATACTACACAGACATAAAAGAAATCAGACTAATCCGACCATAAAGAGATTATGTAATGTGGAAGGATGATACCTTACTTTGGAGAGATACACAAGAGAAAACCGGAGAAACTCAGATCTGAATGATGAGGAAACTGGTAAAAATATTTATGTTAGGGTTTATATTAGGCGGGTCAAGAGATTACATATGCATAATAAATCATACCTTTTTGATAGAGGCTGGATTGAAAGAGAGATGAAAATAAACCCTAGTTTGGTTCGCTATCAGAATCAAGCTGAGGAAAACACATCTCTCTAGCGGCGGCTTGGGGAACAAAAAAGAATAAATGGCTTTTATATGGTAGGTTATAGGATGTTAGATGGGTCAAGTTTGGAGCTCCATATTCAATTGGAGCCTATGTGAACACTCTAAGAAGGCTTCATTCAACCCAAGTTAACCTCAATTATTATATAGATAGATTACCATAAACTTACAAGTATGGTTGTTGACTAACCCTGAACTAATTTGGCTTGTATAATTTCTCAAATATGTGATCGTAAGGAAAAATAGGCCCAACTAAGTCTGGCTATAATTATCATCATACTCATTAAATTTCATAAATAGCAAATCTACGGTAGGGTTTAAGGAGGATAAAATATAGACGACTTTACCTCTACCATGTAGGCAATGTTTTTAGAACCAGTCTGGACGTCAAACCGGTTTCCTTACTGGTTCACTGGTCTGACCGGTTGAACCGAATATAAGAACCGGATGGTGTCCCAAAATTAATATGATAAAATTTTTAAAAAAATGTAAAATCCGGTTCAACCCCTTTAAACCCCGGTTCAACCGGTCTAGTTCCCGGTCCAACCTCCGGTTCACCGGTTCAACCTCGGGTTCGATGCACCCCCAGTTCAATACCTTGACCCGAACTGGTTCGACCCACTGTTCCCGGTCTGGTCTGGGTTTCAAAACAATGCATGTAGGAATAGAGAAGCTGGATCTAGTGAGACCCCCGGCTCGATAGTAGTTTTGCATCAAGCCTTGTCTTTTGCATCAGAAATCGGACAAGCCCGACTGGTGTATGTACCCCTTGTCTTTTGGCTATCAACGCCACCATATGATGATTAACCTGTTGCCGCCTTTAACGTTATTTTCACGAAATTAGTAAAATATTGTTAAAATTAGTGCAATTTTATCTTTTTCCCCTAGAGCCACACATATATACATTATATGCGCCACTCAATCGGGGCTTACAAGTCTAGCCATAAATTAGCTCAAATAGTGTTTGCCTAAGAATGCCCGAAGCAAGCATTAAGCTACGCTAAAATCTCTTCTCTAGAATACAACCGTGACTAATACGCTAAAATCTATTCTCTAGCTTACAACCATGACTTTCCCGAATGCCGTCTTGATTACCTCTGAATTCCTAACCCTTGCAGTGTCGTCATGACTCTCGATCTCTCTATCAAAATCCGATTCTCGAAGCTATTTTATCGAGTCACAGGCTTATATTAGTTCTTAAAATCACAATTATGATTCATGTTGTTATGAGCTCGAGCCTAAATGTACTTAAACCATTAAGAAATTTAATATAATAAAACAATTTCCATAATGTATGTTAAAAATAACAAAGCGGTGCAAAACCCCAAAAGAAGACTAATTGTAACAAATAAGACAAACACTCATAATCATTATGTTTTAGCCATCAAAAGTAAAGATTTTGAGAGTATTCAACACAAAACATCATAATCTACAACAATTAGGGTATGTGGGGCACTCCTATTAAATCCAAATGAACCCACAAACAAGAGAGTGTCATTTTATTTTTACTTAAATTGAACCTGATGAATCTAACATCAGGTGTACCCAGTGACGGAGATTGAAAAAAAAAATTGTGGGGTCCGAAAGTCACGGGACCTTAAAATGAAGGGGGCCAGACTCAACACGTAAAATCTTTTTAGATGAAAACGCGTAAATTTACACTATTGAACATAAAAGAGGTGGCTGGAGCACCCTAGCCCCAACAAAGCTTTATCCTGGGTTTACCAACAAGAATTTCCAGCCTGAATCCCATCCCAAGCAATTTGCAACGATGTTCTCGTCCATCTCAAGCAATTTGAACAACAAAGTAACCTATGCCTAATTACTTGTATAGTTGTATTCCTATACGTTGTAGGATTTGAACTCTCTACCACTAAATCCGACCTCCTAATCTTAAAATTAGGACTGACAATGGGTAACCTGTATAAAACACGATAAGACCTGTTAACTGAAAAGTACTCTATGTGATTTTTTACTGTTTTTTAAATACTTAGAATTAAGAGGCAAAAATCCTTCATTTTCCTTTTTCCGGTACATAAAACATAAAACTGTGTTATAAACATGAGATATAAATGAGTTAAACGAGTCGTGTTCATATTTAGAACTTGAGTGGTTCGCGTCGTCAAAGACCTGTTAAGGCACGATTTGCCAGCCCAACTTAAAATCCATAAAAAGAAATAATAATAATAATAAATGACTTGAAAAGAAAAGAGGCTTAGATGCATGTAACAGTGTCACTCTCTTTGGGGCTCAAAAAATGGACAAAGTTAAAGCAATCGGCCCATGTTTCTTTCTTTATCGGGCGGTGCAACCTTCTACAGATGACCCCTAACAATAGCTAATGTTATTTACTTATTTAACTTTTGATCTAGTTAACTTAATTTCAAAAGGTAACAAAAGCTGATGATCGTTGATGACAAAGAAGCATTTTTATTTAGCATGAAAACGATTTTGTTTCTCTCTTTAATGATTTTGTGTATCTCTCCAAATCCAAGGAGATGTAAAAAGTTAGTAGTTTGGTATTAATTTTCAAACTAAAATATACTGTTGGTATACATAAAGTAAAGCTTTAAAAAAAGTTTAAGGGGTGGGGTAGGGTGGGGTGCAAAAGCAGCTCTCTTTGGGGTGTTTGGGATTGTTGCACACTCTCAAAACTGTTTAAAAATGTAACAATTAGATAATTTTGTCCTAGCATATATAACGGAGAAGGTTTGATTCCTGGTCTCTATGTCACGATGAGGCTGGTATCTTTTGAATCATGGAAGGCGTCACCGATTCACGTAGGTGAGTCGCATCGACCCTGGTTCTTGTGGGATCAAAAGGGTACACGCTCCCACTTGATTTAGCGGTTAAAAAGAGGATAAGGTATGAAGGGGCACAAGCTCCGTGTAGTCTCATCCTAACCAATCACTCAGTGCTACGTCATTTTTACCCTCAAGTAGCCTAAACACTGGAAATGCCAAGCCCAAAGTAGCCCGGAAACAAGGACTCCACCATTGTACCATACCCACCAATCACACACCCCATGAGATGGTCCCCCCCCCCCCACTTTTTCTTCTTCTTTCCTCGGCTTCTTTCTCCTCTCTTCGGCCTCCACAAGCCTCAAAAAGTAGCCTCATTAACAAGCCCAAGGAGGTGGAACCGTGTAGCCTCGCGGCTAAAATCACCCAAGCCCTGATATCGAGAGCTGATTTTATTATTTGTTTCTTGAATGAATTACAATATGGAGAACACTCATAATTTATAGAAATTACAATGAGCTAAACAAGGAAATGCTATAAATGGCTGAGCTGGAATATTGGAGAAATGGTCGACCGAATATTTGCAATTAAAGAGGAGATGATGCCAATTCCTTCAATCTCGCTGATCCTCAATATGTTTAATTTCTTTCCTTTTAACACTCCCCCTCAAGTTGAATAGTGGGATTTCCAAAATTCAACTTGTGCAGACATGTGTTAAGGATCTTTTCATCTACATCTTTTGTCAAGATATCAGCGAGTTGATCTTCTGATCGAACAAACGGGAGTGTGATAATCTCTGCGTCTAACTTTTCTTTGATGAAGTGTCGGTCTACTTCTATATGTTTTGTGCGATCATGTTGTACTGGGTTTTCTGAAATCTGGATGGCTGCTTTATTATCACTCCAGACTTTGCTGGTTTCCTGTGGTGGATATCCTATTTCAGTTAGGAGTCTTCGGACCCAAAGAACTTCAGTTATCCCTCTTGCAATTCCCCGAAATTCAGCTTCTGCACTTGAGAGAGCAACTACCTTCTGCTTCTTGCTTCTCCACGTAACAAGATTCCCGCCAACCAAAGTAAAGTACCCTGACGTGGATCTTCGATCACCTTTATCACCTGCCCAATCTGCATCTGTGTATAGTTGAGTTTCTAGATGACCATTTGGTTTGAACAGGACTCCATGCCCTACTGTACCCTTGAGATATCTTATGATCCTTAGGACTGCTTCCATGTGAGCCTTTTGGGGTTGATGCATGAATTGACTCACTACTCCCACAGCATATGCTATATCAGGCCGAGTGTGTGATAGATAAATCAGTTTTCCCACTATTCGTTGGTATCTTTCTTTGTCAGTTAGATATGCTTTTTCTTCCATGTATAACTTCTGATTTGTAATCATTGGTGTCTTTGCAGGTTTGCAGTCAATCATGCCAGTTTCTGCTAGTAGATCAAGGACATATTTTTTTTGGCACATGAAGATCCCATGTTTTGATCTCAAGACTTCAATCCCAAGGAAGTATTTGAGTCTTCCGAGGTCCTTCATCTCAAATTCTGTGAACAGGTTTTTCTTTAGTTTGGATATTTCTTCTTCATCATTCCCTGTAATAATCATATCATCAACATAGATTATTAGACATGATATAAGATTGCCTCTCCTTTTGAGAAACAGTGTATGATCCGAGTTACTTTGCGTAAACCCGTAGTTTTTCATAGCCAGAGTGAATTTTCCAAACCACGCTCTTGGAGATTGTTTCAAACCATAGATAGATTTCTTTAGAAGACACACTTCTCTTTCCTTAAACTCGTTTGTGAATCCATGTGGAGCTTCCATATAGACTTCTTCTTTTAGTTCTCCGTGTAAAAAGGCATTCTTCACATCGAACTGGTGTAGAGGCCATCCTTTATTCGCGGCTACGGAACAAAGAACTCTGATGGTATTAATTTTTGCGACCGGGGAAAAAGTTTCAGAGTAATCGATTCCGTAGGTTTGCGTGTAGCCCTTGGCTACCAGTCTCGCCTTGTATCGTTCAATTTCTCCATCAGGTTTGTATTTAATTGTAAACACCCATCGACATCCGACAGTTTTCTTTCCGGGCGGCAAGACACATTTTTCCCATGTGTTGTTCTTTATGAGAGCTTCCATTTCTTCTTTCATTGCGTTTTTCCATTGTCTTGACTTTAAAGCTTGTTCAGTATTAGCAGGGACCTCATCAGAGTACATAGATGCAGCAAAAGCTTTGGCCTCTTCAGATAGGTTTCCAATGGATATGTTAGCCATTGGATACCTACTCCCCCTGGACTCCTTTTCTGGGGAATACCTTTTTGGTGGGACTCCTCGATTTGCTCTTGGTGGTAGAACATATCTGTCTAAAGTTTCTTCTTGTGTAGAAGAGTTATCTTGCTCTTGTACGTATTCATTGTGTTCTCTTGAGCCACCTTCCTCCTGTTCCTGTATATTCTCATCTTGTTCTGATGTGTCAGTTTCAGGAATATCAGGTATATGAGAAGGATGAGTGTTACTTACCTCGGGTATCAGGTTGGGCGCAAATTGGGAAGTGGCACTGTCATTTGGGTCTTCAGGTTGTGTGGAGAGATGAGACTCATCTGGAGTGTTGTGATTCTTCCTTTCTTCATATGTAACATACCTTAACCAACTTAGTGTGTCCAGACTTTCCCTCTCCCCCTGACCACTATGTTGGGAGGCATAGTAGTACTCAGTTTCAAGAAAATCACAATTCAAAGTTGTAAACATGTGACGGGTTTTTGGGTTATAGCATCTGTATCCCTTTTGAGTTATTCCATATCCCACAAAGACACATTTTTCAGCACATGCGTCGATTTTAGTTCTGTGTGTTTTCGGTATATGCACAAAGACGGTGCACCCAAAAATTCGTGGTTCCAAGGTAAGAACAGACGGGGGTTTGGTGTATTCTGTGAGGACTTGTAATGGGGTTTTTAATTTCAAAATATGAGTGGGGAGTCGGTTAATGAGGTACGCAGCTGTAACAAGAGCTTCAGGCCAAAAGAACTTTGGAACCTGTGATTCTATTAAAAGGGCCCGAGTTATTTCTAATAGGAGACGATTTTTTCGCTCGGCGACACCATTTTGTTCTGGAGTGTATGGACATGTGGTTTGATGGATGATACCTTTGTTTTGAAAAAAACTTTTCATGTCAGAGTTAACAAATTCTCCTCCATTATCAGATCTAAACACTTGAATATTTTTTTAAAATTGGGTTTGGACCATGGTGTAGAAATTGATAAATTTGTCAAGGACTTCAGATTTATTTTTTAGTAAATACACCCACGTCATTCGTGTGCAATCATCCACGAATATGACAAAAAATGTAAATTTTGACCTCCAATAACTGGAGCAGGACCCCACACATCTGAGTGAATTAATGAAAAAGGTGAGTCAACCCGTGTATTATTAGGTTTAAATGTTTTACGATGACTCTTGGCTAACACACAAGTTTCGCAATGCGACTTACAATTAGAAGGAAATAATTTAGGAAACAAAACATGTAAATAACCAGTAGATGGATGTCCCAGTCTTCTATGCCATAGCCATGCTTCTCGCTCTACCGTTCCATGAGAAAGCATTACAGTCCCATTTCGAGTCACCTCATCCACATAATACAACCCTTGTCTTTCAGTGCCACGCCCAATTATCGCTCCCGTCCTGATATCCTGTAAGATACAAAACGTAGGTTGCATAAGAACTGAGCAATTTAATTCTTTCGTTACATGGCTTATTGACAAGAGTTTATGTGATAGGGCGGGAACATATAGACAGTTTGAAAGTTTAAGTGTCGGTGATATTTCGATAGTTCCCCCATTTTTTACAATCATCTTTCTTTTGTTTGCCGTGTGTATATACGACTTTGTCGGTTTGGCTGGCGTGGCAAAATCTGATGGGTCATACGACATGGTGTCTGTTGCTCCTGAGTCAAAGATCCATGACAATTCTTGGTTCATATTGTAATTTTGAACCATATTTGCCACGCTGCTAACTAAGAACCCCTCTTTACAATTTTTAAAACTTTCTTCCAAAAAATAAGTAAAATCTGTGTGATTTTTTAGTCTCTTATATTTTATAGGGGTAATTTTTGAATTCTTTAAAGAACTTTCGGGTATATTATAGAAAGGGAGTGGGGTTTTCAAGACACAAGGTCTTTCAACCCCTGTACCTGTCTCCATAGAAAAGAAACCTTCACCATCTTCTTCATCACATGCCGCTGCCGCCGCTACTCCTCCGAATCCGGCAGGATTTTTTTGACCGCTGTTATTGGTCGTTTCTTTGGTGTTCACAGCCGCGGAGCCTTTGCCTTTCCCTGGTTGGACGCCTTTATTGTTCTTCTTGTGACCATCGGCCCACCAATCAGGAAAGCCGACAAGGTGAAAACATTGATCAATGGTGTGCCTGGACATACCACAGTTGTCGCACTTCAGGTGTGATTTATCTTCTTTACCTGACTGTCTGGTCTTCTTTCCCTCAGGCCGGCGGCATCCTCTTGTTGACAGTCCCGATCCTTCTGTTCCGGTGGTCATTAGTCCTTCCCCTATGCCCTGTGGCTCGTTTGGAGCTGCTCCCAGAATGTTCTGGTGAGCGGCTTCTTTACGGACAGAGGCGTAGGCTGCCTCGGCAGAAGGAAGAGGTTCCATTCGGAGGATTTCTCGTTTAATAGGTTCATATTTCCTGTCAAGGGCATTTAGAAATTGAAAAAGTTTCTGTTCTGACCTGATTCTTGAGTATGTTTTGATGTCTTCCGGACACTTCATGGGGTTTGGATCGATTCTATCAATCTCTCCCCATACCCCCTGTAGTGAAATCCAGAAATCCTCGAGTGGTTTGTCATTTTGTTTGATGTCGTTGGCCTTGACATGGAGATTGAACGTTTGCAGTTTGTCTCTACCGCTGCTGTAGGTAACCACGAGGGCGTCCCATAGCATTTTTGCGGTGGGATACTCGGTCAGGTTGCCCGCAAGTGCGGGTTCGATATTCTGAATAAGCCACGAGAAGACAATTAAGTCTTCTTGTTCCCACTGTTCGTATTCTTCAGTAGTTTGATCCGGAGGATCCGATGTTAGGTGTTTTAACAAGGATTTGGATTTTCCGCCTATGGCTACACGGATCATCCGGGTCCATAATGCGTAGTTTTGACTGTTGAGTTTTAGGTTGATTTGAAGGTTGTCGGATAACTTTGGGTTTTGAGGTAGGCTGGTTTTTAACAGATTTGCAAGTTGAACCGATAAATCGGAACCCGAGTTGCCGTCTTCGGACATGGTAGCTCGGATGACGAATCACACGGTATATGATGAGAGAGCCTGCTCTGATACCATGATATCGAGAGCTGATTTTATTATTTGTTTCTTGAATGAATTACAATATGGAGAACACTCATAATTTATAGAAATTTACAATGAGCTAAACAAGGAAATGCTATAAATGGCTGAGCTGGAATATTGGAGAAATGGTCGACCGAATATTTGCAATTAAAGAGGAGATGATGCCAATTCCTTCAATCTCGCTGATCCTCAATATGTTTAATTTCTTTCCTTTTAACAAGCCCAAGGTGCCCCGTCCCCCTAAGGAGTTTTAATAATACATTCCAAATCATGGGTAATAGTCTTTTTTGAAAAATGTAATGATGGAACACAAACTTCCATCCATGATTGTCTTGAGGTGCTAAAAGGTGACGATTGAATAAAGAGTTTACATATCACATGACCATCAGCGTAATGTACTGTTTTTGTATGTTATATATGTACTCGACAGTCATGTACTCATGCCATTGTATATATTCAGAGACAATGACGTACACCTGTATATTCAAACGATGACAATGTAGGCCCAAAGGAAAGATAATTGGCAGGATTTTGAAGTTGTTGAATTGGCTTTCTAACCTTATGGAATTCATCGTCATACTCAGTAAAACACCCAATAGCAAAGCTAAGGCCCTTACTCCCTTAGAAGGATAAAATGCAGACAATCTTACCTCTGCCTTGTATGAATAGAGAGGCTTCCTCCGGTGATAACCCCCCCCCCCCCCCCCCAGGTCAATAAGAGTTTTGTATCAACACTTGGACATTAGACATAACACTCAACAATTGGCACAGTGGCTGATTAGGGTGCATGTACCTCCTTGTCCAGTGGCGAAGCTTGACCCGAGACTTCGGGTGTCGGATATCACTAGTTTCGAGGGGTTGAAAACCAGTTTCGGGGGTCGAAACCGTATATACTAAAAAATTTCTATACAAATACTATATAATCGGAACTTCTGACCGAAAATTCGGGGGGTCGACCGCCCCTTAAAAGCTACGCCCATGCCCTTGTCATATGGATTGCTATTGTATATTCTGTGAACCTATAGTGTACATATGCACTCGAAATTTGGTTACCGGGCCTGACCTAGTAAATAAAAAGTTCTAAATCCGCCACGTTAGTGTAATATACTCCTTTTAATGTGTGTGTACTCGATAGTCATGTGACACCGTATATATTCAGACAATGACATCTCTATTTTAAATTTTAGACTATGACACTGTAAGCCCAAAGGCAAGATAATTGGCAGGATTTTGAAGCTGTTGGCCTTAAGGTTGCTTATGTGAACACTTGTTTTTGAAATTAAAGTGTAAAATTTAATAGGATTTTGGTGACCGGGTCCGGCCTAGTAAAATAATTCTGGATCCGCCACATTTACAACCTAAAAACACGAAACAAAGTAACCCCTGCGTGACTGCGCCTGTTCGGTTATTTTCGTGCATCGCGCTCACACGCACACAGTGCGTGGAAATGAAAGGGGCCCAAATAAAGAAACAAGGGTGAGTAGTCACAAGGGAAGGGCTGGAATGATGATGAGGAATCTTTATTCTTCTTTTACTGTTGCCTTTAGCACTTTTTCATGCATACACACACTGCTTTATAGTTGTGTGTCTTGTGTTTATTATAAATGGTGTTTTGTGATGTTTTTGGATCTATGTTATGGGGCTTTCTTCAGGGGATGGTGACCTTGTAAGTCTCTTGTTATCTCACCCTGCTTACTTTCTACCATCCCCATATCTCCTCTCCCTTTCACTCACATTATTTTACATTCATCTGTTTGTTTGTATGTGTATGTAATTGTCTAGACATGTATTATGAATTTATGATCTACTGTTATATAATGTCAGTGGGATTTTCATTTGAGCCTAAGCTTGTCTAGCATTCTCATTTTGGATTTTCCTACATTTCACACACACACACACACACCATTTGAGACTTGTTATAATCTAAATGTCAATTCTTGATATGAGTTCTTCTTTCTTGGACAATCTTGTAAGGTTTTTTTCGTTTTTTTAATCTATGTTAAAAACATTATTTTTTAAATATAATCATTGTTTCATTTCATTTCATATGATCTAATATGTTTGCTTATTTTAGTCATTTTAAGATGTTATATGATCTAATATGACTAGCATGAAAGTTCTTTTGTTTATGCTTGCTTATTTTAGCTATGTTTAAAATGTTTTATAATATTGATTCTTGATGGGGTTTTTTCTTTCTTGCATAATCTTGTAAGTTATTTTATCTATGCTTTGCTAATTTTATCCATTTTCTTGATGATTTATGTTAGTTTTTTTCTTATCTAAAATGTTGATTCTTAATACGAGTTCTTTTTGGGATGAACTTGTAACTTCTTTTCTCTATGCTTGCTTACTTTAACCAATTTTGAGATGTTTTATGATCTAAAATGTCAGTTTTTTTTAATTGGTTTTTGATGTGGTAATGACTTTTTGCTTTTTTTCTTGTCCTATTTTCTCACACTCTCAAACATGCACACACACCATTTGTCAGTTCTCTTTTATCTATGGTACATATGAATTTAGGTGTGAATTTTTTTACTAGACACGAAATTTGGAGGGTTGGGTTTTTTTAAACTTTCCGGGTCAATTTTTGGTCATACTCATAAACACGTTTAGCTGATAGTGTTGGGTTCGGGTCAACTTGGTAGATTAACCCATTTTATTTGTTAACTTTTTTTTATTAAAAATGAGCATTGTTGTCATGACTTAGGTTTAAAAGTTTACAAGAGAACTTGACATTAGGTTTTATAGCTTTACATAAATATGTAATTGTTTTATACACATTCTATTTTCCATTGTAAATTTATAAGTATAGAGTATTAATATACAAAAATAAATAAATAAAATAAAGCTGGGTTAAACAAGTCGTGTTCATGTCAACCTGCGAATAAACTTGTCATTTTCGGTTCAACCCATGAATACGTCCCGTTTATCATTCCCTATTAATATGATGGGATTGATTTGGCCATTTCCTTAAAAGTTTCTTTCTCAATTGCTTTGCTCATCTAGCATTCTTTCACTTCCCCATTTTTCATACATTTTATGTGTAGGTGTTGTTTGAAAGATCTCAGTAGTTCTTGATATTAACATTTTCATGTCCTGATATTTGTTCTATTCTTTTTCCACACACAGGAAATGAAAGAAGGTGTGGTGATTCAACTGACAGATGACAATAGAGAGGATATAAACAACATGATGATCGAAAATGTGGGCATCAAAGGTTTTGACTTGGAACCAGGTTTCGACATAGAACCCGAGTATGACTTTTGGCCAATTCAACACCCAACCGAACCTTCTCATGAAGATAGGCCGGTCGAGTGTCCTATGCCTCCCTCTTCCCACCTTATCAATGTAAGTCTCTCATTTTTTTACATGTTTAGATGGTATGAAAGTCTTACACGACACGAACCTAACTAACACGAGATAGTCTACACAGGCCGTGTCCAGGTTGACGTGGCAGGTTGACCCATTTAACCGTTTAGTTTATAATTGAATTTTTAAAGGTGTTGTCATAACTTTAAATGATTGGGTGTATTTTAAAAAAATATAAAAGATAAAAAGTGAAATGACTATTAAGGTTTATATTATAAAAGTAATTATTTTATGTACTTTTGTATCTTTGGTTGAAAACTGATAGTTTAAATATAAATATGTAGAATTATATCATCAAAAAGTTATTCTAGGTGAAGTTGGCCGTGTTCGTATTAACAAGCTAGGACTCAGGTTGTGTCAGGTTCAACCTGCGAACACGGCCAATTTAACACCCCTAGTTTGGATGCATTTCAGAACTAAAAGTAATCATTCTGGCATAATTACATTCATATACAGGATGAAAGAATGCAAGATGATCGGTTATCAAACCGCAAGAGGCCCGAAGCAAGAACCATTCTACACAAAGAAAATAATGAACTAAAAGCTACAAAACCGCCCGTTAGAATGGTCCGCAAGAGGCATCATGATCATACAAATGTCATCATACCGTTGCTGCAAATGCCACCCGTTCATCCTCATCTGCACCAAAAAGATGGAGAAACGGTCTTCAACAAGTCCGCAGGTTCGAATCATGGCAATCTCGAATTGAGGTTTTAGATGCTGATCATCATGGATGGTGTTATGAAAGTTAACTTAGACTAAATGTTATGTTAAGTGTTAAAAATCGAGTTAGATGCACTTTAGTTAAACTTTTTATATACATATATGTATAATACATTAGTAGCTTTTTTATAATGTGGCAATTCGGCCTTTGGTCGTTTAGGTTTCGAGCTTTTCATCACTTATAATCGTATCTTGCGCAACTCATTAATAGAGACGTTGACATGGACGGGTTGGCCGGTCAGGTAATATGTCCAAACAGTTTCGGGTTGAAGTGAAACACCGTGAAGATGCAACGTATTAGTCACATGTGACTGACTACATGTGACTACATGTCCAAGTGTAATAAAATCAACTAAGGGAGGGCGGGGTGTTACCCCGAATTTTACTGAACTATTATGATTCTATCAATCCTGCACTGTCATATCAATTCATTGATTCACTACACAATTTTGGAGGTAACACTGTTAAAATATAAGGTGTCACAATTCTATGTTTAAATGTCTTTGGGTCTTATTGTGTTTGGGCTTACAGTTGGGCCCTTAGTTCTGAGTCTGGTTAGCTTTGGGCTTATTATTATTGTGAGCTGTTGGCTTGTAGCCCAGCTCATGTGTTGCGTTATATTTCTACGGTTGTGATCTTCTCAGGTTGTTATTGATCTACGGCTGAGGAGTGTTCTCGAAGAATGTTCGAGATCTAGTATAAAAGGATTATTATTCCTCTGTCTTCATTATTCTTCACACTCATACTCTCTCTCTCTCTGTATCGTCTCTCTTGTATTGGTTAGGGTTTAATCTCTGTATTTTGATCTTCACAAGTGTGTGAAGATCTGTATTAGTATCTGGTGTAAGGATTACTCCTGTGTAATCCCTGTCTGATCTCTGTTGATCATCTGTATCGTCGTCCTAGTGACTGTAAGTGTTTGTATTGAATATTCAGATACGTCAACTGATCTAAACAATCAGTTGACCTATTATTCTTTAGGATCTCTCTATTTGGAGAGATTCAGGGTATTTGGGGGGCAATATTTTGGTTTGGGTATAATAAGATTTTGTCACTTGTTTTGTCGCCTACTTCTGTTGTTCTATCTTCTTGGTTGATCTTGAGTTTGTGTAGGCTCAGATCTGTGTATTGTGGTTTGGATCATATATTTTTACATGGTATCAGAGCCCTAGGCTCTTATATCATAAAGGTTTTCTTAATAAAAAGATCCTGTTCTTGTCTTCCGCTGTGTTGTCTTACCTTGAGTCTTAAATCTGAGATCTAGAAATTTAGATCTCAGATCTGGTATTACTGATTGTTTGTTGTGGTGATTGACAAGTGTTGGAACTGGTGTCAACGGATTGTTGGCTCCTTGGTGGTTCTGGATAGCTGGTGATACGTTATCTTGCTTGCTCTCTGGTTCGTAACCCTAAGTGAAGGTTACGAGCTACGAGTTATTGGAGAAACCCTAACTTGGGTCTTCTTGGTGAGATTGTTCCTTGTCTTTCTTTTTTCTTGTTCTTGTTGTGTCTAGGAGCACTGTCCGGGTTAGGGTGGACCGGAGTAGGCTCAATACTTGATCTATTGTCTGTCTTGTTTCTATTGAGTTGTGGTCTTTACTTGGCTGTTTTCTGTCTGCTTCTATATATACTTCTATATATATATATAGATAATAAGGGACTCCTGTGCTAAGATCTGGGTGGGCACCTTGAGTGACGAACCCACTATCTGACCCCTGGCACAGCTTCGTCCTATTAGGACCTGGTTGTGTTTTGTCTATCTGTGTGTTTGTCTTGATTGGCTGTTGGCTTTTGCGTGTTTGTTTGTTTCTGTTTCAATATGTCTGGAGGATCAGAAGCACCACAAGGCCCTCAAGGTCCTGGTCCTACTGATCTTGCTGTGGGAACACTGATAAGTAGACTAGATATCAGTGACCCACTCTATCTGCACCCTAGTGACACTAGCAGTTTATCCATCATCAGTCTGAAACTCAAAGGAACAGACAATTATAATGTGTGGTCTAGCTCTATGAAACTGGCATTAAAAGCTAAAAACAAATATGGTTTTATAGATGGAACATGTGTAAAACCTGAGGATGATGAACTGCTAGCCAAACAATGGGATAGGTGTAACTCTGTTGTGTTGTCTTGGCTGTTGAATTCTGTTAGTGAGGAACTGTATCTAGGTCAAGTTTTCTCTGAATCTGCTTGTGAAGTTTGGTCTGATCTTAAGGAGACTTATGATAAGGTTGATGGCTCTGTTGTGTTTAGTTTGTACCAAAAAATCAATAGTGTTAAGCAAAATGGTAGTACTGTCTCTGAGTATTATCATAGACTTAACACTATGTGGAAGCAATTGGATGCCATACTGCAGTTGCCTACTTGCACCTGTAAGGCATCTAAGGACTTCAATGATTTTTCTTCTCTTATTAAACTAATGCAGTTCCTAATGGGTCTTGATGATGCCTATCAGCCTGTTAGGACTACTTTGTTGACAAGAGAGCCATTACCTAGTATAAAAACTGCCTTCTCCATAGTCTCTAGAGAGGAATCTCATAGAGGCTCTAGTGGGACTGCAAAAGGGCAGAACATGGCTTTCTTTACTAAGACCAATCAACCTCCTGATAACAAAAAAAAGGGGGTTGTGAGGGGACCTAACCCAAATCTTAAGTGTACCCACTGCAATATGTTGGGTCACACTGTAGATAGATGCTATGAGCTGGTTGGGTATCCCTCTGGCTTTAGGAAAAGGGCTGTTGGACAGACTCCTAGAGCAAATCTGTCTAATAACCCTGGTAGTTCTGCTAAGTCTCCTGTATCTTCTACTTCTGGTTTGCCTTTTTCTCCTGAACAGATTTCCAAGTTAATGAATCTTATCAGTGAGAAAGGGACAAGTGATCCACAATGTTCTAATACTGGAGGTAAAAACATTTATATTAATGGATTTTCTGCTCTATCTAAAATTTCAAATCTAAAACAAATTTTTGAAAGATTCTCTAGTTGTTCTAGTTTTATAAAAGGGGCTATTAGTTGTGGGTGGATCACTGATTCAGGAGCAAATCAACACATGACCAAAAGCGATAAGTTTATGGTCAACTGTGTTGATGTATCTGATTACAATATTCAGGTAAAGCATCCAAATGGCACCTCTGCTAAAGTTACCAAGATTGGTGACATAAAAATAGCAGAGGGTGTTACATTATATGATGTCTTCCTTGTACCTGAATATTGTGTCAACCTTATGTCTGTTCACAAGTTGTCTAAAGACAACAAGTTGAGTGTCTTATTTGATGAGGGTCACTGTTATGTTCAGGATTCCAAGTCAGGGAGAATCCTGGTGACTGGTGATCAGCAGGATGGTTTGTATTTTGTTGGAGAGAATGTGAGTTCTAATCTTTGTTTTAGTAGTATTGGGAGTTCTAACCTGTGGCATAGCAGGTTAGGACATCCTTCTGATCAGGTTTTAGCCATTCTTAGTAAAGAACTTAAAATAGGAAAACCTGACTCACAGCCTTGTGATATATGTCACAAGGCTAAGCAGGTTAGATTACCTTTCCCAATCAGTGATCATAAGACCCAAGCTGTAGGTGATATTGTTCACCTTGATGTTTGGGGTCCTTACAAGGTCACAAGTTGGGAAGGATATAGGTATTTTTTGACTGTTGTGGATGACTTCACAAGAACTGTTTGGTGTTACTTATTGAAAAATAAGAGTGAAGTTTTTGAAAATCTTGTTATTTTTTATGAACTTCTAAAGACTCAGTTTAAGACAAGAGTTAAAGTCTTTAGAAGTGATAATGGTGGTGAATTTGTAAACAAACAAATGGAGATTTTCTGTCATAATAATGGGATTATACACCAAACATCTTGTGCATACACACCACAACAAAATGGTGTTGCTGAAAGAAAGCATAGACACCTTCTTAATATGGCTAGATCTTTACTGTTCCAAAGTGGGATTCCACTTAGGTTTTGGTCTGATTGTGTATTAACTGCTACTTATTTAATTAACAGGGTTCCTTCGTCTGTTCTGTTAGGAAAGAGTCCTTATGAGGTCTTATTTGGGTTCCCCCCTATTCTTAGTCATTTGAAGAACTTTGGTTGTCTTTGTTTCAATACTGTATTAAATGAGTCTGATAAACTGTCAATTAAAGCTGAAAAATGTGTTTTAATAGGATATTCTGTTTTTAAAAAGGGCTATAAACTATGGTGTCTTGAGTCAAAAAAGGTTGAATTTTCTAGAGATGTAAGATTTTATGAGGAAATTTATCCTTTTAAACAAGAATCTATAGAAAATACTGTTTTTCAAAATACTGATCCAAATATTACACATTTAAACTTTTTTGACAGTATTGAGTCTATGACAACCTCTGAATCATCTGTGCCTAAGAACAATGTGCCCAATGATGAAGGGGAACCAACTGTGTCTCATGAGGTTCCAGCTAGTTTGCAGTCAGGAACCACTCCCAGGACTGCAAGGGGGGTAGGTCATCATCTAGATGATGATCAGCAGCCTGGCAGTCCAGGTTGCAGTGTTCCTGACAGGGCAAACCATGATGCAGGGACTTCAAATGTTGAGAACAACCCATCTGAGGGATCTGTTAGAAGGTCATCTAGAGAGTCTGTCTTTCCCAGGAGATTTAATGAGTTTGTTGTAGAAGGGAAAGTTAAGTATGGTGTTGAAAAAGTTGTCAATTACTCTCATTTGTCTAGTGATAATATGAGTTTTGTGTCTGTTTTGAATCAAAACATTGAACCAAGGTCCTATGTTGAGGCTGCCAAAGATCCCAAGTGGGTTGAGGCAATGAACTCTGAAATGGAAGCCTTACATAGGAATAACACTTGGGTTTTGTCTGATTTGCCTGCTGGTAGAAAACCCATTGGTTGTAAATGGGTTTATAAGGTTAAATATAAAGCTAGTGGTGAAGTAGAAAGGTATAAGGCAAGACTAGTAGCTAAGGGTTACAATCAGAGAGAGGGTCTTGACTTTGGAGAGACTTTCTCTCCTGTGGTTAAGATGGTAACTGTTAGGTGCATAATTAGTCTTGCAGTCCAGAATAATTGGACTTTATATCAATTAGATATAAACAATGCCTTTCTGTATGGATCCATTACTGAGGATGTATATATGTCTCTACCAGAAGGCTATTATTCAGAAAATGAAACTAAGGTTTGTAAGCTTGTAAAGTCTTTATATGGTTTAAAACAGGCTCCTAGGAAGTGGAATGAAAAGCTTACTGATGTTTTGCTTAGTATTGGTTTTGTTCAGAGTATATGTGATTACTCCATGTTTGTTATGTCAAAAGAAAATGTCTTTTTAGTTCTTCTTGTCTATGTTGATGACATTATTTTAACTGGGAATTGTCAAAGTGAAATTGACAAGGTTAAAAAAATGTTAAGTACTAATTTCCTTATGAAAGATTTAGGGAAACTTAAATATTTTCTTGGTATTGAAGTCTTATATGAAAAAGATAATATTTGCTTAACTCAAAGAAAGTACTGTCTTGAGTTACTTGATGAGTTTGGATATTTAGGGTGTAAACCTGTAAATAATCCTATTGAGCAAAGTTATGTTGTTAATACAAAAAACAGTAAGAATGATGTGCTAGTTGATAATGTTACTGGGTTTCAAAAGTTAATAGGCAAATTGATATATTTGTCTTTAACTAGACCAGATATCAGCTATGCAGTTCAGTACCTTAGCCAGTTCATGCACAAACCCAATCATGGTCATCTTAAAACTGCACTAAGACTTTTAAGATATCTTAAAGAGTCACCAGGAATGGGAATCAGTTTTAGTAAAGGTGATACAATGAATCTTATTGGGTATGTTGATGCAGACTGGGCTAAGTGTCTTGTGACTAGGAAATCAGTCACTGGATATTGCATTTTCTTAGGAAACTGTTTGGTTTCCTGGAAAAGCAAAAAACAGGGCACTATTTCCAGGTCATCAGCCGAAGCTGAGTATAGAGGGATGTGTTCTGCATCCTGTGAGTTGTTATGGTTGAAAAACTTGTTGAGTGAATTAGGTGTTGTTGTTAGATTGCCTATGAAACTGTTTTGTGACAGTAAGGCTGCTATATCCATAGCAGCTAACCCTGTGTTTCATGAAAGGGTTAAACATTTTGAGATTGATATACATTTTTTAAGGGAGAAAATTTCCAGTGGTTTAATTGAAACCATAAAGATTGAAACTCAAAATCAAATTGCTGATGGATTTACTAAGGGTTTGGGTATCCAGCAGCATAGAAAGTTTTGTAATGATTTAAGACTAAAAGACATGTTTAAACATACGAATTGAGGGGGCATGTTAAAATATAAGGTGTCACAATTCTATGTTTAAATGTCTTTGGGTCTTATTGTGTTTGGGCTTACAGTTGGGCCCTTAGTTCTGAGTCTGGTTAGCTTTGGGCTTATTATTATTGTGAGCTGTTGGCTTGTAGCCCAGCTCATGTGTTGCGTTATATTTCTACGGTTGTGATCTTCTCAGGTTGTTATTGATCTACGGCTGAGGAGTGTTCTCGAAGAATGTTCGAGATCTAGTATAAAAGGATTATTATTCCTCTGTCTTCATTATTCTTCACACTCATACTCTCTCTCTCTCTGTATCGTCTCTCTTGTATTGGTTAGGGTTTAATCTCTGTATTTTGATCTTCACAAGTGTGTGAAGATCTGTATTAGTATCTGGTGTAAGGATTACTCCTGTGTAATCCCTGTCTGATCTCTGTTGATCATCTGTATCGTCGTCCTAGTGACTGTAAGTGTTTGTATTGAATATTCAGATACGTCAACTGATCTAAACAATCAGTTGACCTATTATTCTTTAGGATCTCTCTATTTGGAGAGATTCAGGGTATTTGGGGGGCAATATTTTGGTTTGGGTATAATAAGATTTTGTCACTTGTTTTGTCGCCTACTTCTGTTGTTCTATCTTCTTGGTTGATCTTGAGTTTGTGTAGGCTCAGATCTGTGTATTGTGGTTTGGATCATATATTTTTACAAACACTACCCTTAACCACCTGACTCTTAAAAGACAAAAAACTCTACTCTCATTCTATCCGTGCCATACAACCCGTGAAACATACTAGCACTCACTACCCCTGCCATCCGAGGCTGTGTTGTCATGGTGCTAGTTGGGGTACCAGCCCCATTTACTGGGAGTGCCCCGCCCTACCTAAGCTTGTTTAAGACGAGTTAGTAAAATATACATCGCCAACAAATTCAACATAATGTATCATGTCCGCCATGAAAAGTAAATAAGAATTTGCTTGTCACTATTAGAAGTCGTCGAAAGGTTTCTTTTTATCATTGATGTGACTTTACAATGATATGAATTTTCTTGTCACCATGAAGTGACTATAACACATGTATGATATCTATAACCTATGCACACTATGTAGATGACTTTTTATAGCTTGTTGTATTATGAACACTAGCTTATTAATATGTAGTATTGCAAATAGAGTGGTAGGTATTATTTGTCAAAAAAATATATATATATTATAGTTTAATAATATGTGGCATTGATATGTGAAATGTCCATCCTATAAATGAGAGCAAAATCAGGAATAAGGTTTTGACTAGAACCACAAATAAAAGATAAAAGCATGGGAATTTGGAACAGAAAATGAAAATCTGGAAGAGGATTTTCGGAGCGTTAAAGGACAAAAACAGTCTTTTAAAAACAAGACTGGTATGTCATTTAGCGTTCCGAAATCCTGATCTAGAGGAAACCATCATCAAAGCCACCAGCCATGATGAATCCCACATTGATTTCCATCACATGCAATGTGTCTTTTCATGGATTCGTGCTTCTGACGAATATTTCCAACCTACGTTATGTGTCATCTCTAAAAGATTAGAAAAGACACATAACTGGGTTGTAGCCCTGAAATGCCTCTTGCTTATGCACGGAGTTTTCTGTTGCCAAGTCGACTCCCCTCATACGATCGGACGGCTGCCATTCGATCTATCAAATTTCAAACACGGGCATTCAGGAAGTGCAAAAAAATGGGGCTTTGAGGCGTTCATCCGGTCTTATTACAGCTTCCTCGAGCAAAAATCGACGGTTTTACTACATTTCTCCAAACTAACAAACGATAACAAAACCGAAAAACATCTCATACTCCAAGATCTTGTTTGTCTACAAAACCTCCAACTTTTGCTCGACACGTTGCTTCAAATCAAACCACGATATGCAGCAAAGTCAAACACGCTTGTTCTTGAAGCAATGGATTGTCTTGTCGTCGAGAGTCTTGACATTTACGGCCGTATATGCAACGGGGTCATGTGTGTTCTTATGAATATATATTCATGTGGAATAATAGAAACCGGCTCAATGTTAACCATTCTTGAAAAAGCAACGGTCCAAGGCGTAAAGCTATCTCAATATCTCGACTTTTGCAGACAAATGGGCGTTAACAATGCATCTGAATGTCCTAAAACCGAGCAGATAGATGAAACTGACATTCAAGATCTTGAAATTTTGATTAATTATACTTCCGATGAATCAGAAGAGATGAAATCTTTGGCAATGGAGAAGATGATGACAAAACCCCATGAAAGTAATGATTCAAAAGGCGGGTTGAAGACAATAATAACAAATGAATGGGGGGTGTTTGATGAAGATGATAAAAAACCAGATTAAGAACTGCAGTTTTTAAGTGTTGATTGTCCCATGGAAACTGGAAAGATGAATACAAACCCATTTCTTGATCATTTTAACACTTATGAATTACATTTTAGAGGTCAAATACGGGTTGGGTTTGTCTCTTGGACATGTTCATCTTATTCAACCATTACCGATCAAATTGATGCAAAATATATGCTCATGGTCTAGGAATCATGTCGGGTTGACGAGTTACCAGAAAACTACCATATTTATTTGTTAGCATTAACGTATCAACTCGTCCGAGACAATATACCCAAACATGTTAAAACCAATTTAAACGCTTATAATCTATATATATAATAAAAGAAAGCCATTTTAATGACATGGCACTTAAGGAGACATTCTCCTCCTTGAGTGTGCCATGTGTCATGCCATGTGGCAAATTAAAAAAAAAAAAATAATATAAAACCTAATCTACTAAAATTAAATTGAATTATTTTAGGAAAAAAGAATTTAAAAACAAATTAAAATTTTTCTCTCTTATGTTTCCTCGCATAATTTTTAAACGTTAATATCTTTTATATACGAGATTTTTTAAATAAAAAAATTACACCAAATTAACGAGCGTTTTATTATCTTTCCAACGAGTACCATAGTGCTATATAAAAAACGGGGAAAAAAACGACTATTTTTTGTGGGGTTTCGTTCATACAGGAAAAAAAACACAAAGTGTTTATGTTATTCATTAATCATGTTTTTTCTTTTAAACCAGGTTCTTATTTACGATGTTGAAATAATAAACCAAAGTCATTTTAATGACATGGCACTCAAAGAGGCATTCTCCTCCTTGAGTGTGCCATGTGTCATCCCATGTGGCATCTCATGTGGCATTGAGATATTTTAGGAAAAAAATAATTTAAAAATAAAATTGGATTTTTCTCTCTTATCTTCCTCCCATAATATTTAAACGTTAATATCTTTTATATACGAGATTTTTTAAAGAAAAATATTACACCAAATTAACGAGCGTTTTATTATCTTTCCAACGAGTACCATAGTACTATATAAAAACGGAGAAAAAACGACTATTTTTTTTGTGTGGTTTCGTTCATACAGGAAAAAAAACACAAAGTGTTCAGGTAAATCATTAATCATGTATAGGCAAGTCACTAATTATGTTCAAATCAGTAAATATGAATTCTATTTTCAACATGCGTTAGCATTGGAGTTATACATTGTTTTATGTTAGATATTAATATTAGAGTTATACATTGTTTAAGGTTAGACGTTAACATTGGAAATACATTTTTAATTGTTTTAGGTTAGGTGCTACCCGAAGCTTTCCTGCATGTAACTGTAAAACGCATCATTTTATTTCATAGGTAAATTTAATATGTCATATTAGCTTTCTCAACCCCGGGACGTTCCCGGGGTATAATCTAGTCAAGTTATAAGCGTGTTAAAGAATCAAAATAAGTTGAAAGGTTGCAAGTGGGTCATGATAAAATCGTAAACTCTGTGAACACTTAACAGGTTAAGAGGATTGTAATAACAGTTTGGCTTGTTTAATTAAACAGACTAAACAAGTCGTAAATGGGTTAACAGGTCTAGCTAAACATTATCCGTTTAATTAAGCGAGACAACCCGTTTATTTAAAAAGTGTTCATGTCAACCCAAGCTCAACGATTTAGCTAATGGGGTGAACATATTAACCCAAACACATGCTTATTCAAACAGGTCAACTATATCGACATGTACACACCGTGTTTATTAAACGGGCTAAACATGACAACTAAAAACATGGCTTTATTATGTCGTCAAATATGGGCGCGAGAATGGCCACACCCAGAACCCACAAACTCAATGAAATCACATCAACTAAAAACAAATTACAGATTCAACATCATCATCAGTTAACAAAGATTATTAACTGAATCTTAAAATCTACAGTTACAAGAGTCATCAAGAAACATAATTTTTCGCATAAATTGATATAAATATTAGATCCCAATTGTCTAAAAAAAAAAAGAAAACCCCTGAAACTCATGGGCAAGTCTCAATATACCTCTGCAAACAACCACAGATGTATCTACACTTGGATCTATCTGATTGTTACAAACTTGTTGGTTCCATGTTTAGCCCAATGAGGCCTCAAATCAATTGCATTATCAAAACTATACCCTTCAGAAGCCAACTTCTCCAACACCTTCTTGAACGCCCCCTGGCTCATCTTCCTACCCGCGATCCTCGCCCCACGCCTTTTAGTGCTCATTGGCAGCGGATACATGGAAATGGTGGTTGTGCAACAAGCTGACTGCCACCCACCCGACCCCCAGCGATAACACTGCTGAGGCGTTCCTGTGCACGAGCAAACCGGTATAGGTATCCCAGATATGTCCATATCCAGCCCGTTTATAACTATATCCAAACTCCGTTTCATAACCTTCGATCGTTGGCCCGTTTGGTTTGTATTTTCCTTTGCCTTCTTCGGCTTCTTCGCTCGTGGGCCTTTCGGGCCCGCTGATCTCTTCTTCACCGGCCCACTCCCACCAACGTCGCCTACACCTTCGCCTTCGCATTCACCATCCCCGCCACCGATATCCTCCAAACTCAATCCCTGGTCCTTCGACGGATCACTCGGCTGCATAACGTGGATCGAACTCGAACCCGAACCCGATATGTCCGACACAAAGGTAGGGTTTCCTGGGCCAGGTAACATATGTAAAAGTCTCTCCCTATGTGCCCAACTATCTCTCATGTATGGCATTGGTATGAGGGGGTGGTGGTGATAACCGGCAGCCGCGGAGGTGGTAGCGGTGACCGCGGCTGCACCGCCATTAGGGTTTATCATTATAGGGGTTTCACGTGGAGATAAAAAGGGTTTTGTGTCTCTATGGTCACCAAAAGGAGACATTAACTGCAGCCCAATATGTTCTTTAAATGATGGCTCATAATATCCCCAATTTCGCATATTCAACCCATCATCATCCACTACAACATTATTATCACAAATGGGTCAACAACATTCAACCATTTAACCCATTTAACAACATAAAAATCAAATCTTTTTAGATCTAATACAAACATGGTGATACAATTAATAGATTCAAGAACCAATTAACCAAACCCCACAAAAAAAAATTAAAAATCAAATCTTTTTGCAATTAACAAATTCAAGAATCAAACCCCAACATAAAAATCAAAACTTTTTTATATTTAATACAAACATGGTGATGAAATTAACATATTGAACAACCAAAACCCCCAAAAATTAACATAAAAATTAAATCTTTTTATAAAAAATTAAAGAATTTAGAATTCTAGGGCATAGAAGACATAGATCTAACATAATATGTGTAGATCAAACAGATCCGTGAACAAAAGTAACAAAGATTGCAAAAAAATAACATTTTAAAGAAAACCCATTTGAATTATAGATCAATAAAGATTAAAAATCAGATCTTGGAAATAAAAGTTTCAAGATCGGTTGAAATAGGTCAAGTTTAGATATTTTTTAGATAAGAAGACAGATAAAGATAAAGAGAGATATATAGATATATGGATATGTATATGAGAGAGAGATATAGAGATATAGAGAGAGAGGGGACTTACTTGTGTGGGTAAAACAGCTCTTTTTTCCTGGAGAGAGGAGAGAGAAGAAAAGAAAGAGACAGAGAGAGAAAGAGAGGAGAGAGAAGGGAGGAAAGAGAGAGATAGAGAGAGGAGAGAGAATGGAAGGAAAAGGGGTGACTTAAAATAGAGGGTCTTGTTGTTGTTCCAATAAACATTAAAAATGCAACCGATAACTGTGTTGTTGCTTGCACTTACAGCACCTGACATCAAATCCAAACCCCAAAGTCTTGTATCTTACCCCACCCCATCTCATTTTTCTTTTTACTTTTTTATTATACACTTAAATAAAAATAAATTCTTTAGAATTAATGATATAGATTCTTCCAAACTCTTTACCATTTTGATTCTTAATCATATGTATATTAAGGGGTATAGGATTTAAATAATTTAAAGTTTAGACTATTAGTAGATAATAATCTGAATTTTAATGTTAGCTTAGAATAATTTTAAATGAACATATGGGTGTAAAAAATGACCTCCGTTAACTCTAAACTAACTGAGTTAGTTCAAGATGACGTGGCTGCTGATGTGGACCAAATGCTGACATAGCAGCTGACTTAGCATGCTGACTTGTTTTTTTTTTTTTTCAATTATGCTCAAAACAAATTTCCATCTTCATAGCCTTTTTAAACAACAGTAGCAGCTTCGATCATATCATCTTCATCTTCACCATAACAATATCATCTTCATCTATAATCTCAACTACCAATTAACAAACCCTAACAAACAATCCCCAAAACAACATCATCTTCATCTATTAACAGCAGCAACAAAACAACATTCCCTCTGTGCATAAACCACCCACCACTAGGGGAAGTTTGATTATTATTATTATTAACAGATCTGATTATTATTATTATTATTAACATATCAGATTAGGAGAGTGTTCTCTCATCAAACGACGTAACTGGATCTGGAACAATTGGAAGCTGATTTGGATGAAACCCCTAAGTTGTTGGTGTCTGAAGCTGATTTGTGGTTTTCTGAACCTGTTGTTGATTTGATGCTGAGGAAAGTGATGGTGGTTATGGGGCTAGGGAAGACGACGGTGGTGGTGGTGGGTTAGTTGGGGGTAGACGATGGTGGATCAGTGGATGACTGTGGGTGGTGGATGATGGGGGTTATGGGGTTAGGGGAAGACGACAGTGGTGGTAGTGGGTTGGTTGGGGGCAGACTGTGGTTGTGTTTTAGTGTCTTGATTGATGGAATTGGATTGTCATTGTTGATGATATTAAAAAAAATTAATAAAAAAAAACCTAGTCAGCATCAGTTTAATGACTCAGCATCCTAGTCATCATGTCACGTTAGCATCACACTAACTGGGTTAGTGAAAACTTAACGGAGGTTCATTTTTAACACCCACATGTTCACTTGGGATTATTCTAGTCCAACGTTAAAGTTTAGATTATTATTATTGGCCAATGGCCAAAACTTTGGATTACTTAAATGCAATACCCCCATATGTAATCACTTAGGCTATTTGTGTGGTTCCCTCTCTCTTTCTCTTTCTCCTTCTTCCCTAAAGTCCACATGAGCTTGGGGAGGGAGGGAAAATTTCCCCGTAGCCACCGAAATGAAAATAGCGGGTGGGGGTGTTCCCCTTCAGGGGTCATTGGCACCTCACCTTCCCTCCCGATGTTGTCACTAAGACCACACCTCTTGGTCTTAAAACACCAAGATGGTCTTTAGGGGGAGGGTGTAGGGGGTGCAAACAAATTGAGCCGAACCTGAGCTTGATTAGGCTTGAGCTTGAGGTCAAGCTAAGTTCGGTAGAAGCTTTGTTTTCAAAGCTTGAGCTCGGCTTGTTAAAAATTTCTTAACCTCGAGCTAAGCTTGTTTACTATTATGAATTATCAATTAATATGTAACATAAAAAACATATAAATTATAGGCTCATGAGCTCGATAAATGAAGCTTGGCTCAGGCTCGTTAGTAAACCAACTTAAACGGGAGGAAATATTATTAAATATTAATAAAATTAATATTGTACTAAGGATCGATAAAGCTCGACGAGCCTGACGAGCTTTAAATGTCAGGCTTGAGCTCGGACTCAGATAATATACAAACTTTGTTTTAGGCTCAGCCTTGGCTCGGGCTCGATAAGGCTCGACTCGTTTCGAGCTTTTTACCGAGCCAAGCTCGAGTAGCTCGCGAGCTGCTCAGCTCGTTTGTACCCCTAGGCGTAGTCATTAACTTCACTAAACTATCATTAGTCATTAACTTCACTTCATTGATTTACTACTCTAAACCACAAATTTAAAGACAACACTATCATGAACCACTACTCTAAAATGTTTTTTTTTTTTTGTTTATTTTGTTAAATAAAAAGGACATTTAAACTAAAAGTAATAGAATACATAATTAAAATTAGTACATAATTAAAATTTAAATTACTACATAACCAAATTAAAATTACTACATAACTAAAACTTAGACATAACTAACTATACATTTAAGCACACGATTACATAAATAAATAACAAAAGAGGGAATCGGTCGACGAGCAGTCATGATGACGATCACGCCCGTCAAATCTCTAGTATTAATATCCAGCAACTTCATCGTGACGGACAAACCATTTCTTCATCCGAATCTGTTACGTATTCGGCCTCGGGATTGGTTTCGTAACCTTCAACCAAACTTGGAATATTTGGCACTGTTCGAGTGTTTTGAATTGTATGAGTGGTTTGTACTATAAGAGCGTTACGCACTGGCACTGTAACAGCATCTCCAATTCGTATTGCACATAGTTGTAGTAAAGTCATTGTATAGTCATAAACATAATTCAACTCTTCAACAATTGAATCTTTAGGATGATGTGGATGATAAAATCTAAACGTTGGAAGGTTTGAAATTGGTGGGAGGGTAGGCGTTGGGTTTGTAGCCGGTGGGTTTTTGTAGTGTGAGGGGTTTGTACGTGGACGGTTTGCACGACGATGGGATGATTGTCTATGCTATGAAGACCACATTCATTCAAGTGGTGTGACACCAGTCAACGATCCAGGTCAACATCCGTACGCATTTTACTTATTTTTGTCATTTCATGTGTATAATTAGACATTTTGCACACACTATACCCCCCCCCCCAGTCTAGTAAAGCATGGACTATTGAGGAAACTCAGTAGATTGCCCGTTTATGCATACAACACCCGGTCTATACAAAACAATTGGCGTTGGACAGTTAAGCCAATCACACGCTCAAGAGAGAGCAACTTGATACCCGATTACCACACAAGTACAAAATAACAATACAAGTGACAATGCCCAAGTGGAAAGTTCCACAATCCACCCAAATCCAAACAATCACAAAGTGTTTCATGAGGTTATCACCCACACAATTCGTAAAACACTCCCAAAGAACAAACATACGTTATCATTAGATGTTAATACTCCATAACACATGAAAACTCCTCATTAACACATGTATATGAATCACAAATATGATCATATATTGTCACCTAACAACATGTACCTATAACTAGTGAAAACTAATACATGTTAATATCATCATCAAGTCTCTTAATGCAACTAAGTTATACCTTGGTTTACACGATCAATTTCATCCCATGATGGCTCATGTTATCATCCAACAGCACACGTTTAGCCTCAATTAACATATGTAGGTAATGGGATAGTATAACAATATTGTTACGGAGACACTAGTGTACATCAACACTCAAGATCTATTCATATGGATATCTAGTAATTAGTGAAAACTCGAAGTATGATACACATATATGTGTGTATAATCGGTCATGTACAAGCTTACATATATACCTATACAAGGAACCAAGACTTTCCATGACACTAACCACTACACTATGATAGGCCTTAGATTATTGTAATTTCCCTAGCCAATGTGGGATAGTCGACTGATTTCTCTGTATTCCATTGATCTCGGCCGAATCACTATAACACCACAACCCATGTTCAACCATAAACTAGAATAAGTCCTTAACACCTATCTAAATAAATTGGATCCATGCATATACCCATGATGAGTTAGTCAACCTATATATCTATACATACATATATACAAATCGATCGAAAAAGAATCCTTAATTGCAAGTGATAGGAACGCAATATACTCACATATACACACATGCGCATATATACATGTGCAAGAGACCTTTGTTGTGTTCCTCACTTATACAAAAATAGACATCATTCACAAATCCCTATGAAAGAATAGCCACCCTACATTCTTTCCCTCTTCCTCTTTCTCGGCCGATTAACACACACACATATTCACCTTGATTTTGTTTTGTCTCTATATTGCATGATTCCACATGGAGACAAAGACCATCAACACTTCCCACTTATACCATTTACGATGAAACATAGACAAACTAAAAATTATACAAAAGGTATACGAAATTTACTTCGAAATCTAGATGAACTCAAATTACACCTCTTCTGTAGTGTGATTATATATACTTATTATTATCGACTCTTTACTTCAAAAGTAGACCAATTAAAACATATTATATTTGACCCGACTCGTTTTCAAGCAAAATTAACTCGACTTTATACTGAAATATCCATAAAAGTAAAAACGTAAGATATTAGTTTTTACGGTAAGCTCCAAACTTCAAAAAGTTGAATCTCTATTTTTATAATGAGGGAGGCTAACGTAAAACGGCCATAACTTTTTCATACGACGTTATTTTTATAAAAAAACTATACCATAAAAACACGTTTTTTATCCTCTTTTATTTGCATACCCTATTGCTATACTTTTAATATATATATATATTGCCGGGTTGATAACTTGAGTTTTAGAAACGAACGTTATACATGATACAACGCAAGTTATACATGAACTTTGAAGTCGTATTACCTCTTTAAATCTGCGGATACAAAACCTTAGATAAGTATACATCTGTCGTAGAAAACAGATTGGCATTACGTCCATAGAATACAAAAGATTTTTAATTCAATGTAAGGATAAACTATACACATCTTTTGAATTAGTGTCGCTCCTTAATATGGAAACTGAGAAACAATAACATGTAACTAGATTGGCATAAGATACTAAACTAGTGGATATGAATAAATAACAAATAGCTTACCTTTCGGCCACCATCAATAAAGATGCCACCACAGAGAAGGAAGTATAGTTCTGTCACACTCCGCCAAGGCGGAAAGACGGGAATGCGTCTTCAAAAGGGTTTCAAGCACAAGGTTTGAGCAACACATAAGATGAAAAATATTTCATACAAAAATATTTCAAATAGTCTTACACATTGAAATATAAATAGTCTGAAAATCTGAAATCATTACGACAAACATAAATTATTAAATTGTTTTCATGACATGACCTAAGACGGAGGTACCACATCGTGCCCACTCAAACCAGACTCTCAAATCCCCAAGCTCCATGCATTCAATTACCTGAAAAACATGTGTAAAAGATTTGTCAACATAAAGATGGTGAGTTCACAGGTTTAATGTACGTAATTTAAAGTTTCTGAAACTCGTGTATGACCAATCAAAGCTAGCTAAGCCAATGATTAATGTGCCAACCATGAGTCCCATAACCAAACCTCTTGACTGTTGTTCCTCACGCATTGTACAATAAAGACAACGTATGAATCGTAGAAAACTAACACTTTATTGTATGTGACCGGTTAGAGAGAGTAACCAAGAGTGGGGGTGTCAACCCAATAGATCTGTTTTAAGTGTTCCATGGCTACTGTTAGCTAATGGTTACAGTGTATATGTAAGTACGGGGACTATAGAGCTCATGAACAGTTTGTCTCACGTTTCACATGGTAGTTATGATATAATTCACCCTAAATGAAATGTAACTAGTAATGTAGCATGTTTATTCCCCAAAATTGTAAAAATAGTAAAACGGGACCGTGAAACTCACTTGGTGTCCGAGTAAGTGATCTAGCAAAGTAGAGGCTGGAGTAACTACAGTCCCGACCAAGAGTGCCCTATAATGTTAAGGACATCTTAAGTTGTGTGTACTTGTTATTTACCAAACATGTTGATCACCCGACTTGTGGACCCCTGTACCATGTATACATGGGTCATTGTTCATGCATGTGACAATTACTACATATCTTGTTTGTGCTTTTGAAAAGTGTATGGTTTTGTGAAATCTGGGAGGTTATTGTTACAGAACACAATTAATATTGACAAAACCGGCTTCATACGTTATCATGGTTTATTAAACATTACCCCATTCTAACATATGTGGTGACATTATGTAAATACAATAGTTTTAACATATATCTATTGTTATTATGTTAAATGTGTAACTAGCACACGTTGGAGTCATTTTAACATATGTTTCTTTAAAATCCGAAAACTTTATCATGTGACATTGATTAAAATCCGATTTTCATGTAATAAAACCGACGTTCATATACTTGTTTATAGTTGCAAAGGTGTTTACAAGTATGTACGTGTATGATGCCATACATAATCGTGTGTATATATATACAAAAATGAAAACATGTCAATGTGGGTAAATATTTTGTTAATGTCCCGAAATGTCGAGTTATTGTTAATCTTTTGACGCCACATGCACACATACATCTCGGATATATGTATATTAACACAAATGTAGATCTTGATACAAAATGTGTGGGTGTATATGTATATGTGTGCATATATGTGCGCATGTATGTGCCGTGTATGTAGTAGAATGTATCTAGACTCAATCATTGTATGTTTTAACTTTAATCATGGTGTATTGTCAATCAATGGCCTAGTATACAAGCATCAAAGGGTGTTGTTTGGGTGAGAGTGATATGGCCGAAACTTATTAGAAATTTAAGAGTTTTAGGAAGTTAATTAATCATACCTAGTGAACCAAATGTGGAAAGGAACCGATGGTCCTGTAAGCCTTCCCACGTTCTTCGATGATGGTTCTTGGTTGTTTCGAGTGTTTGGCCGAGAGAAAAGGGAGGTTGGGTTCTTGGTGGGTGCCGAAGCCAAAGAAAAGAAGGGAAAAGGGAGAGTTTAAGTGTGAATGGCTGATGTGGTGTGTTGATGTTCAATCTTGGCCTCGTTTATATACACGGTCGGCCAAAGGGGAAGAGGTAGGAATATGTGCATGTGTGTGGGGGGGGGGGGGGGTTAGTTGAAAGACAAAAGAAGAAGAAAGAAGTGTGGCTTGCTATTTGAGATAGGGTGGCTTGTCTTGGATGGATGTCATGAGTTTTAGAAGGTTTTTTGTTGGTGAAACTAGGGTGTAGAGTGGCTTTGTCCTTAGTCTCCATGCATGTGCCATCCCTTTGTCTTGTTACTTGAATCCTTGCATCCAATCGCATGGTGTTAAGTGTTGGAGGGTGTTGGCCAATTTTTGGGATATGGTGTCACCATTTAGGAAAATTGACATTCCCCGAAAGTAGAAGAATGTTTGTGGTTTAGTGTTTTAGGTATAAGATAGGTTAGTGTATGTTATAGTATGGTATAGATCCATGTGTGTCAAATTGTCATGTGCATATATGTGTGTTAAGTGTGTGTGTCATGTATGGACTTGTAGGTATGCATGCTAGTAGCCTTGATCACATACACACATATATATATGTGTTTCGTATGTATATATATAAGTTAATTGTGTGGATTTTATCTTGATTAGATGGACATATGTGTATATATATATGGCCGAAATATCTATATATATGTGTATAGATATGTTATTGAAAATCATTAGTTATCTATTGTATAGGTGATGTGCCATCATTTACACATATAAAAACATGCATAATTAGTCTCATAATAAGGCAAAATTGGGCTTAAATTGATAATTAAAGCTACTTAATCGTTCCTATTTATGTTTCTCAGGAAATTGGAGCTCCAACCCGAAAATAGGTAATTTCGGGTAAAAACAGTTAAAACTGGAGATTTATGGAAATACGAGACGTGAAGCATGTTCCAAGGATTTGTAAAGACCTTCTCGAGGCTCAAACGATGATAAATTGACCCGGGGTTGACCAAGCACGCCCATGCTTACTTGACGGAGGTCCCGCACACTAGAAGACAAAGCAGCCAACTTGGGGAACAAGAAAACAAGGTTTGTTAACAAGCACGCCCGTGCTCACCATTGGGCACGCTTGTGCACAACCTGAAGGACAGATAAGACAATTTTGCAGCAACAAGACGTACATGGGGCAGGTGCACGACCGTGCCCTATCATTAAGCACTCTCGTGCTTGACCTGGCAGCTCTATAAATAACAAGCTCAACTCAATTATTAGGTGTTCCTTCTTGTGCCTTCTTGGATCGACTTACAAGCTTCTTCCAGAGTTCTCAGGGTCTTGTAGGAGGCCTTAGAGCCATCCTAGCATCTCACCAAGGTTAGGATCCACCATACCTTGATTATTTTGGTCGAGAATGGAACCGCAAAAGTATTTACGTGCAATAAAACATCGATGGTCGTGAAGATCACATTTGAAGCATAGGATCAAGGAGGTGGAAGACTTGTCTATGAGTTGGAAGCATCCATGTTCTTGTGTGGACTATCTATTATGGTTGTATCCATCTAGTATCTTCCGTACCTATTCGATTTGTAGACTTTTATATTATTAGTAGTTTATTTTTAATTATTTGGTGTGTTTATCTTCTTAACTAATTTTTGTTTGTTTATATTTATGACAGGTTCAATTAGTGATTAACTTATCAAACCTTTAAAATCAACCTAAACTTAACTAATAAAACTAACTATCATGGGGTTTGTATGGCTTCTGGTAGTCTTGAGCTAGATCCAAGGCAAGGAAACCGGTAGTGAGACAGATCCTTTGGGTTTCTGATATCTAAACCGGGCTCTAAGCAATGGATTCTGAAATGGACCAGATCCGGTTGACAAGTTTCTGGTTCTTACCAGATGTATGAGTGACTTTCTTGGCAAAAATGAGGATTCCCTACGAGTGCACCAGTGATCATCGGATTGCACACTTTTAGGATTATGTTCCACCTTTGATAAGGACTTCATTCATAAGTCTCGGGGGTTAAGGGTTGGGTTTGTTAAGTCACATAATTACTAAACCAAACTTAAATTTATCTGATCAATAAATAATTAAGTTGTCACTTTTAAAAGATAAATAAAACAAGGATACTTTACCCAGCTCTCGTTAGTACAATGTCGTTAACTTCTTATAGGGTGTCGCGTCACACATAATGGTGGCATGTGAGATCCTTCGGTACGGAAAGCGAGAGTTGAGAGGGGTGGAAGGGATTCCCGGTCGGAATTAAGCCTCTACATAAATTTAAGAAGGTAAAATAGAGAACCCAATGCTTAAATGAGTGGATTGGTGGTGGTTTGAGAAGTGCCAAAAAAGCAGGAATCAAGCTTTCCAAAAAGCTACACGGCTAGTGTGAGTTAGGTAACACCACACTGTCAACCAGGAGAAGACCGGCTTACGGGCCACCACTCCGAAGACACCTTTATGGAGACTCGTACACTTCCACTGTGCGTGAGCCATAGAATTGCTAGAACGTCATCCCTCGTTTATTTTCTTTTCTCACCTCATACTCTGAAGGGACCGTTCACCCCTCTCCTCAACATTGATTAAACTTATCATTGGTTTTAATATAAATAGTCTATCTATACGGAGGGTCCCCGAGGTGTGCATGTTTTCTATGCCTACTATTTTTATATTTTTATTTTAAAAACCAAACCCTTTTTAAAATTTTTTTCTTTTAGAACCCCTCCGTTTTACTTTTTTTTTTTCAAAACCCGATTAACTAAAATGATAAAAGATTGAGTAGGGGAAAGTGTGTTTTCTGGAATACGATACTCGGTATTTACCCTAGCAATCTATACCATACACGCCAGGTTCTCTGCCTATGTGTTGGTTTTAGTTTCTAAGTAATTATCGTTTACTTATAAATTTAAAAACTTGTTAAACGGTTTAGTAAAAATTCACTTTTTCCAAAAACCAATGTTTTGAGATTAAAATATCATGTTTTTGGCACTGGAAAAATGATAACTTTTCTAATTACTAAAATCAGACGCATCAATAGGATTGGATTTTCGAG
This sequence comes from Ambrosia artemisiifolia, assembly GCA_032199755.1. Lineage (NCBI taxonomy): Eukaryota > Viridiplantae > Streptophyta > Magnoliopsida > Asterales > Asteraceae > Ambrosia > Ambrosia artemisiifolia. Next base: position 56,021,552 of record CM063519.1, read on the forward strand.
TGTTGACATATATATATATATATATATATATATATATATTCCAAGTCGAGTATGATAATAACATGTGTTGTCACAAAGATAATATTATCATGTTATTAATACCATATGTTAGCCATTCATATACATGTGTTGTTTGATAGTTTTAACTCATGTTTGTATCTTGATTGGATATATGAGGTTGTTTATGATTTTATGTGTCGAATATCCATAAAATGCCTTAGGAATTGTTCGGATTTTGTGTGGAATTGAACAATTTCCCAATTAGGTATTGTCACGTGTAATCTTGTTTTGTCCATACATAGTAATTGGATATTTGGTTGCTCTCTGTTGAACATGTGATTGGCTTGATTGTTCAATGCCAATTGTCTCGGATAAATCGGGTGTTGTATGCGTAAACGGATAATGTACTGAATTTCTGAAATAGTTTGGGCTTTGCTAGACTCGGGATGACATAGTTAATGTTAAGAATGTCTAATATGCATATGAAATGACATAGTTAAGTAGGGTGTGTATGGAACCTGACCTTGATTGTTGGCAGGTATCACAAGTTCTTCTTGTGTTGTTGAGGGTATACTTGCGTTTTAGAAACTTGAGTTATACCTGATAAGACGATATGATAAAATGACCTAATAAAATGCAAGTTATACATGATAAAAAAGATGCAAGTTATATCTAATAAAAAACAAAAGTTATACTTGATAAAAATGCAAGTTATCAACCCAACAATTTTTTTTTTAAAAATATAGCAATAGGGTATACAAATGAAAGATGATAAAAAAACTTGTTTTTACGGTGTATTTTTTTAAAATAATGTCGTATGAAAAAGTTATGGACGTTTAAAAATTGAGGGTGTAACTCAACAATGGTAGGTTATACCTATTTTGCCTTTCCCCTTCTCTTTTGTAAAATCTAACGTATATATTCACCATTTTTATCATATCGATTGATTCATTTAGATTAACAGTCAAAAATACTTTTTATCCTTTTTAGATTAATGTTCTTTTTACTGTGAAATTCCTCTTTTATAATTAAATTTGAAACTTTATGCTATATTATTATTATAATTATCAATCCTATTTTGCAATGTTGGGCTTTGTCGTGTGTTTATAAGTTTTTACCGATCTTCATCCGCATGACTCTTTTTCAGCAGTTCTACCACACTAAAGGCAGCGATGGTGACTTTGAAGCCACATCTCGACTTTAGACTAAACCCCGACCTCACACATTGTTTCTGTGATGATGGATGGCCTAAACGGAGGCAAATGACATGGTTAATTTGGCATCAATTGATTGTTCAAAAACTGGTAGGCGATGACGAGACTAAAGAGGGAAAAGAACTGTCGCCATGACCCCGACGAAGTTATAGTGGAGGGGGTGACTAATCAGAGAGAAAGAAAGAGTGTAAGAGAGAGAGAGAGAGGTGTTGTAAATGATAGTAAAGTTACCAATCTTCACAAAATGTTGCAACATGTGCAGTTGTATTTTTGTTGGTTAGAGTGTGTTGACTTACAGAGGTGTTATAAACTTCTATACATATAATAAACCAAAGCCATTTTAATGACATGACACTCAAAGATGCATTCTCCTCCTTGAGTGTGCCATGTGTCATCCCATGTGGCATTGACATATTTTAGGAAAAAATAATTTAAAAACAAAATTAGATTTTTCTCTTTCATGTTTCCTCTCATAATTTTTAAACGTTAATATCTTTTATATACGAGATTTTTTAAAGAAAAAAATTACACCAAATTAACGAACGTTTTATTATCTTTCCAATGAGTACCATAGTGCTATGTAAAAAACGGAGAAAAAAACGACTATTTTTTGTTGGGTTTTGTTCACACAGAAAAAAACACAAAGTGTTCAGGTAAATCATTAATCATGTATAAGCAAGTCATTAATTATGTTCAAATCAGTAAATATGAATTCTATTTTCAACATGCGTTAGCATTGGAGTTATACATTGTTTTAGGTTAGATATTAATATTAGAGTTATACATTGTTTAAGGTTAGGCGTTAACATTGAAGATATATTTTTAATTGTTTTAGGTTAGCTGCTACCCGAAGCTTTCATGCATATAACTGTAAAGCGCATCATTCTATTTCATATGTAAAATTAATATATCATATTAGATTTTTCAACCCTGGGACGTTCCCAGGGTATAATCTAGTGCTAAATAATCGCATCGTTGTATCAAAATATTGTTTGATGTGAAATATGTTCATTCAAATTTGATATAACAAGATAAGGACATTAATTAATTAACATTTATATTCCAACTTATATATAGAGTTTTCTTAAATTTATGTTCCCGAACATCCTCAAAGCATCCATGATGGCCCTTCATCTTATATGCCACATTAGCATGGGGTAGGTCTATTATCTCCATAATGGTCCAAGAGAGTGGAGTGATGGGCCTCCTCCTTTTCTTTTGTTTTTTTAAATTAATTAATATTCTAATTTTGCAAAAAGTAAAATTAATATTAATAAATATAAAATTACAAAAAAAAAAACACTTAAATAAAACAAAAAAAAACACATAAAAAATTGACGTCTTCTTAAAAATTAAATAAAAAAACTATGAATCTCATCTTTCGATGATCTTCTCCTTCATTTTTAGCAAGACGGAACGCTCTTTTTTAGGATAGTCGTTGATGTTGTCTGTCATTATTTTCCATTCTTCTACTTACGTAGCTTCATTTTTCAACCGAATTCTTTCTTCCACTTGCTTTTGCTTCAACCGAAGTTTTTCTTCAACTTCGCGTTCCTTCAGACTTACCTTCTGTTCTTCTCTGCTTGCGTCTCACTAATGGTATGTTTGAATGCTTGCAATTCGGCCACCAAGATATCCATCTTTGACCCGCTCCCGCTCCCTGATGCGGCTTGTATTTTTGCAGCCGCTTGCTTTTTAGCTTTGCCCCTCCCTATGGGTCGTAGCTCCTAAGGAACGGGAGCTTCCTCAAACTCCGGGTCGTCGTTTATTTTAATTTGACAACGACCGATCGACTCATCTCCCATTCTATAACTGCCCGACTCTGAATTTTTAAATCATTTGGCGCTTGCAGCCTCATTTGGAACCGGCGCCTATTTGGAAGATGTCTTCAAAATTAGTCACGTACGTACATGAGGAAAAGCATGCCCATGCTTTTCTTCGTATTTATGCATCGCCTCTTTGAAAATCATTTCGTTGTTCCACCCACTTGGAGGATTGATAAACAACGAATTATAATACTTGATAAAGTGGTTGATTGTAGTGTTTATTTTTCGAAACTTGGAACTTATAGGGTCAAACGGTCGATATGGGCCTTGCTCCATTAGCGAGTGGAATTTATCGGTTACTTCGAGCCATAGATTTTCTCCTGTTTGATTGTTTCCTACATTTTTAAATATAATATATATTAGCACTTAAAAAAATGTAGCACCTATAGTAACAAAAAAAAAATGTAACACATATAGTAACAAATTTTTACCAACTATTGGATCTTTTGACGTAGAAATATACGTCTTAGCCAATGCCTCTTCTTCCACTTTCGACATAGCTTTTTTGACGCAAGGGTTTCACGTGCCCGACTCTTGTTTTTTTCCCTTTCGAAGGATTGGGTTGGGTTTCGGGCACGAATTCTTCAACATCATCTTCTTCTTCTTCGGGTTGCGACGGTCCTATCGGTTGTGGTTGTTGTGACGATTGAAATGGCATATTAAGCGGGCTTTGTAATAGTTGGGTGAAAGATTGAGGGCTTTGGTGCATTTGCATTTGGGCAAATTGGTTAAAAGAATTGGTGTTTTGGTGCATTTGCATTTGGGAAAATCGGGTGAAAGAATTGGGGGATTGTTGGAACCCTGAAAATGTCGACCAATTTGGATTGGTTAGTATCGTGTATCCCAGTGTCGTGAACAGATTTGGGTTCGGGTTTTGATTACATTGCGAGGTTTGATTCAGGTTTGGGTTCGAGTTATTTTGGTATGAATCCATGATGATAGAGTGTTGTTAAAAATATTGTAGGAATGTGTTAAAAATATGAGATGGTATAAAAATGAAATGTGTTTGTTTATTTATAATTGAAAAAGAAACTTTTTTTTTTCAAACGGTTCAAAGACCGTTGTGTAACGGTCATATTGACATGTGGAGGAACGACGTGGACGGCAGCTGGTTGCCGTTGATGAAGATGCTACCCCAGGGGGCGGTGTTGCCGGGCCGAGCATGGGATTGTTGGGTCAATGCCGTCCCCCATACCCTCCAGCCTTAGCATGTTAACCCCTTTGCCCAAAACATTATATTTTACACTTTTTTCTAATTGTCTTTCACGCCTTTCGTTTTACGAATTTTGTGTAGCGTGTTATTCCTTAAGCATTGTGTTTTAGACTTCATTTATGCCACCGTGTTTCATAATTTTTGTTTGTCTTTTATACAATGTGTTTTACGCTTCGTGTATTCCTGCATGTTTTGACCTGTTATGCGCCGTCGTAACGCGTGGCGGGCAAAATACTAGTATAACTTATTTTTCAGTATTTTTTAAAATAAACTTACCAAAAAAATTTAAATGATCTTTTAAGTTTGTATACTCACGTCAATTTTTAGGCAACTAGACTTTGCATCCCAATCAAAATTTTGCAAAAGTCTTGGAGATATAAGCCCAATAGAACTAGAGTAGCCTAGATTGCAGCCCAATAACTTCGGGTTTTTGTGTAAAGATCTATTATGGCGTTTGACCGACTGAAACCCATTTGTAAAACACTGGTCCGGTTCGTGCTTAACATTTTCATAAGTATTTCAAGGCTTCTGTCTCTGTCTGGTTCCTACTTACTTTATATGAGTATTAAATAATCATGGATAAACAAGCCAAGCCATTTGTGACTTGTGAGCTACTTGAGGCCTGCCGACTCGTGTTAAAAGCTCGAGATGGAACTAAAGTTATGCTTGTTTGAATAAAGGAGCTCATGCGATCCTCAACGAGCCTATTATCTATATATATATATAAAACAAAGCCCTTTTGCTGACGTGGCGTTCAATGGTGGCCTCAACCCCACCTTGAATGTGCCACGTGGCATAATGAGGTGAAAATTTTAAGTTTTTTTAATTTTTTCGTTTTTATAATATTATCCCATCTCCCCTCAAACCCTAATATCCCTAATTCTTCCTCAAAACCCTAGCCCCATCTCCTCATTCTTATTATTCTCGCCTCTCTCTCCCTATCTATTATAATAATAATAACAACAACGAGGTTCGATCGGTGAGGTGCCTGTTTTGATTGCTAAGCCTCAGGGGTATATGAATTTCAGTGGAGAATCGGTTGGTTTTTTTATTCGTCGATTTAAGTTTATATGTTTGTTATATTATCTACTCACATTACATACGGTTAATGTATCTGTGTATCAAAACATTAGATTATTTAGATATGTACCCGGATTAGAGTGTTCGTGTTTTTGTAGCATGTATCCATTGCCCCTATGGTTCCCATTTTGTCTGCACAGCAGGGCTGTTCAAAAGGCTCGCAACTCGCAGCTCGGCTCATAGCTCTCTTTCTTCCGTCTCCGTTCGCTCCGTCGTCGCCGGTAGCCGTAACTCCCTCGCTGTTTGCGATGACGGCAAGGTATATTCTGTTATAGTTGTTTTATTCGATTATTCTGATTCTGTTTGTTATTGGAATATTGAGAACTGGGAATGTTATCTTTTTAAATTTTCGTTGAGAGAGAGAGAGAGAGAGAGAGAGAGAGAGAGAGAGAGAGAGAGAAAGGCGGCGAGGACAGAAAAGGGGAGAAGAAGCAGTGACTGCGACGACGATTCACGGTGGTGACGGTGGTTGCTCGGGACAGATCTGGTCTCAAAGGTAAAATCCCTCCTTTCTAGATATGATGGCAAGGATTGATTATGGTTATTGAGATGGTAGTGGTTTTTGAAGTGTTGAGTGACTGAGGTGGGTTTCCGGTGGTGGTCACAGGAATTATCACCAGCGGATGGTGGTGGTAGTGGCTGTGGATGGTGGTTTACCACGATCACATGAGGCGGCGGCTGGGACTAGGATTCTGATTAGTTTTCAAGCAAACAGGTGTGAGACCAAGATCTGTGTTTCTTGATATAGGTTTAGTTCATGTTATTGGGTTAAGATTATCTAGCTGTAGATTACTAGGCTTAAAATTGGGTTTGAAGTTGTGTTGTGAGCTGTGAGTTATGACTGTGATAGTATATTAGTTGAAATAAAAGAAAAGGTTGTGGGATGTGTGATGATTCTTTTAATATTTTGAGACGCTTCATATAATATGTCATGTATCCTTTATCGATTCAGCTAGGTTTTTAGTGTTTCTTCATGTTGAAGTATTAGGTGTTAGCATTGGATTTATAGACTGTTTTAGGTTAGGTATTGAATATTGACATTAGAGTTATGCATTTCTTTAGCCTTTTATGATAGGTGCTAATGCTAGAGTTATACATTGTTTTAGGTTAGGTATTGAATATTAATATTAGAGTTATGCATTTATTTACACTTTATGATAGGTGTAAGAGTTATACATTATTTTAGGTTGGTATTCGCATTACAGGTATAGATGGTAATGGGATTTAATGGTACCGTATTAGCTTAAGTAATTGCTAAAATACTTAATGGATGTGATACTGTAATGGTGATGGTTGACTGTCGAATAGTTACTTGATGATTGTTATTGTAGGTATGCCATTGTTATTGATGTAGGCTTTGGTGACCGATGGTTGGTGGTGCTGAGGAATTGTAACTTGCGCCACATTTGCTTCATGGTTCAGGTCAGTGAACGCAAATGAGAATTATTGATCCGTATTATTAAATCATATTAAATTTTTCAACCCCGGGACCTTCCCGGGGTGATCGGCTAGTTTATATATATTTTTACATATTAAGTGTGCATTTATATAATAACTATTGCTATATATAAATTATGTTAAAGTAATAAAAAGTATATATTTTGATATACAATAAATTGTAATTAGAATATATAAAATATAAATTTTAATATCTAAAATAGTTAACAAATAACAAGCGAGCCCGAGCTTTTGAAATAGAGCTCAAAACGGGCCGAGCTCGATTTCTCCGTAAGTTCAACTAGCCGAGCTCAAGCCTAGTCAAGTTCAGGCTCGACTTGACTTCGTTTACACCCTTGTTAAAATAATTTGACTCACTCCGTGTATTTAGGCTATGCCGATCTGGTCCTCTGGATAACTAGATGGTCTATTTTCGTTCATTTGGGTTGGGTTATTATTAGATGACTCAACAAGTAAAGCCCAACAAGTATATTTAGTTTTATTAGGGGCTGATTTGTAGCCTCTTAATGATTATTTAAAGGCTTAGTTTTAATAGTCCATAACCTCTGAATGGTTAAGAGGTAACCTTAGGTTTGAATGATTAAGAGTCAACTATTAAGATATTACCTTTTAACCATTCATACTTAAGATTACATCTTAACAATTAAAAGACTATGAATCATTCAAATATAGCCTCTTAATAATCATTCAGAGGCTACCAACATCCACACTAGAATTATAACTATAATACAACTACATATTTATATTATAAGTTATAAAATAAATTATAAGTATTAGGATTTGGTTCAAATGAGAACCTTTTTTCCAAATTGAGAACTGTGAGAATCATTCTGCACCACAAATTTCTCTAAGGCAATTTTTTTTTGCTTTATATGCAGGAAATTTTTTTTTTTATTTTTTGTATTTTTTTTCAATAGACACATGTGTATAACTGCATTATACAATATGTATAATGCAATATACATATATGTATAATGCAATATACACATATCTATAGCTGAAAAATGCTATATACACATGTATAAATGGAAAAAAAATTCAAAAAAAATAATTTTTTTTCCTTGCATAAAAATGTATGATTAAAGCAAATTTTTCTTTTTCTTTTTGCCTTTATATGAAACTAGCTTTTATCCCGGGAGCGTCCCGGGGTTGAAATATCTAATATGATATAATAAAATATCTAATATGACAACATAATTAATGGCTTGCGATATGGTTAATAAATAAATATTATTATTATTATTATTATTATTATTATTATTATTATTATTTATTTTGAACAAATCCCTGCCATAAGTTATCATATTCAAATATAAAAAAAAAAACGAATCTATGCGTCGGGGTATAAATTTAGTGCCATTACAAAATATTATATAATGTCAAATGAATTTGGAAGTTTGTAATCGATCATTCTAAAAAAATAAGAAAAAAAAGTTATTTATTGAAATAGTATTATAATAACCATACATATATTTTAGTTACATACAATAAAGTTTTTATTTTATGATGGTGCACGTATATTGCAAATACCGAACGCATTAGTCTAAGGGTTATGTGATGTGTTAAAAAATTCATGGGTATATGATCGGGTATGTTGTTCGGGTATTTGGGTATGTGGTTTCGGGTAATCGGGTCGGGTATCACCAATAATCGTTTTTTTTTCTCTGTTTTTTATATATAACACTATGGTACTTGTTGGAAAGATAATAAAATGCTTGTTAATTTGGTGTACTTTTTTTCTTTAAAAAATCTCGTATCTAAAAGATATTAGCGTTTAAAAGTTATGGGAGGAAACATGAGATAAAAAATAATAAAGGTTTAATATTTATTTTAGTAGATTAGATTTTAATATATTTCTGATCCATATGTTATTTTATTTCCTTTTAAATAAAGTATAATATCATGGATTTTTTATTAATGATTAAAAATAGATTAAAATAATAAATTTAATACTATCACCTCAAGGTGCCACATGGCACATTCAATGAGGGGTTGTGGCCTCCATTGATGCCACCTCATAAAAACTCAATTCTTTTATTATAAGTTATTATAGATAGATGTGTGGCCCAGAATGATTCTCTCAGTTATCAAATAGGGATTAATTCTCTTAAAATCCTTACCATAAATATAATTTCTACAATCATTGTTCATAAAACTATCCACTTCATAATATTACTATTTTCATGAAATACTAAAGTTCATTCGTAAGACGATTTTCATGAAGCATTAAAGACCATAAAGCTATTCAACTTAAAAAACGAAATTTTTCTACACTAACCTTCTTTAAAAATGTATTTAAGTGTATCAACTGTTAGATGAGAAAGTGGAAATTCATGTTATTTTTTTTAATTACATAATGTAACATACATGTTTTAAACGTTTTTAATGAAAAAAGCAAAAATACGCCGATGGGCTTTAAAAAAAGTTGCGCTGTTAAATGTGTTATCCCGTCTGTTAGGGGTGTTCAGAAAAACCGCAAACCAAATAAAAACCGAAAACCAAACCGTAACCGTAACTGAAAAAACCAATCCGAACAACGAATTTGGTGTTTGGTTTGGTTTTAACCGAAACCGAATTGCTTATTCGGTGTTTGGTTTGGTTTTTGGTTCTACATTTTTTTTTATTAGGTTTATTTGGTTTGTTTGGATAACCGAATAAACCGGTAAAATAATTAATTATCAAATAAAAATAATAATATTTAATAACTCATATATAATACATAAGCCCAAAATATTAAACCCAATCCAAAATAAATAAAGCCCACCAATTTATAGAGGTAATAATATGAGTATAAACTAGTAAACTAGGGTTCATTTTACTATTTCTAATTTCTATGATGTTTCTGTTTGCGTGGTTTGATTTTTTGGTTTATATTTATTGCAAACTTTCTTTTCGGATTTTGGAACATATAGGTATATAAGTTAGAGAAAAAAAAACTTTGTTTCAATTTGGTTTGTTTGGTTGAATTTGGTTTTAAACCGAAACCGAACCGAATTCAATTTGGTTGAATTTGGTTTGGTTTTCATATTCCTAATTTGGTTTGGTTTGGTTTTTGGTTTGAGGTACAAAATTTTGAAAACCGAATAAACCGTAAACCGAACCGATGGACACCCCTACCGTCTGTTACATGTGGTAACATACATGTTATAACAAAGTCACTTTTTTTTAATATGTAGTTGGCGCTTTTTTGTTTTTTTTTTCAAAACTTTTAAAAGCATGTATGTTACATTATATAATTTTTTTTAAAAGAAAGTATTTGTTAGAAATTAACCCCAAAGAAACACAATCAAGAATACACACAATAGTCAAAAGCTTGAGTCGGCTTACGATTATTATTAACGAATTGAAAGAAAACAGGTTACAAAGGAAATTGTGTGAATGAATGAAAATTATATGCTTAAAGTTATTTAACAGAATTTTTTTCTAATTAACCGACTTTCGATAGATTAGTGAATCTTGTCACCTCTGGTCCCTCTACTTTCAACAATAAGCAACTGTTCCCTAATCTTTGGACGACTTTGTTGATTGACTTTATTATTTGACTTTATTTGACTTTTACTTTTAACAATCTCAACCTTAAAATCAAATTAAGTCTTCATCTGATTCCCAAAGCCTCAACACAGAACAAAAACTTAACTCCAGGTAGAGCCTTCGTAAATATATCAGCAGGATTCAGATCTGTATTCACTTTCTCAACCTTGACTTCTTTTGAATTAACCACATTTCTAATAAAATGCAACTTCACATTGATGTGCTTTGTTCTTTCATGAACATGCTATTTTTGGACAAATGTATAGCACCATGATTATCACACAACACCTTTGTATCAAGCAGCCATATTCCAAGTTCAGTTACAAAACCTTTGAGCTATAATGATTCTTTGACTCCTTCTATCAGAGCTATATACTCTGTCTCAATTGAGGACAGAGCAACAATAGGCTGCAATTGTGCTTTACCGCTAACAATGTTGCCCAACACCTAAAATGCATATCCAGAGATTGACCTACCTCTATCTCTGTCCTTAGCAAAATCAACATCCATATGTCCGATGACCATTTTGCCCTTAGGTCCTGATTTTTTTTTCCAAACTCCAAACCAACATTCCTAGACCCATTCAGATACCTTAGTATCCATTTTATTGCCCGCCAATGAGCCTTTCCTAGATTGGATATGTACCTACTTACTAGACTAACACCATAACTTATGTCAGGTCTAGTACACACCATTGGGTACATCAGGCTGCCTACTATATTTGCATATGGCTTTTACCACTGCCTTGGGGATTCTTTTAACCCATACAAGGATTTCTTCAATAAACAAACTTTGTCCTTTTGTCCCTTAACCTCAAATCCGCCAGGTTGATTCATGTAAATGCTTTCTTCTAAGTTTCCATGTAAGAAAGTTGTCTTTACATCAAATTGTTCCAACTCCAAATCCATCATAGAAGTCAATGACAACATAATTCTTATAGAAGAATGTTTAACAACTGTAAAAAAAATCATTATAATCCAACCCTACCCTTTGAGTCAAACCCTTAGGAACTAACCTTGCTTTGTACCTTAGAGCATCTTATTTAGTCAAATCTTCTTTTATTTTGTAAATCCATGTGCATGCAACAAGCTTTTGATCCTTAGACCTATCCACTAGTTCCTAAGTGCCACTGCTATTAAGTGAATTCATCTCTTCTTGCATTGCTTGGCACTATTTGTCTTTGTCCACTGAATTTACAACTTCAAAGTAAGAAATTGGTTCATTTGTACTTTCTTCTCAGTAGCTGAAAAAGCCACAATAGAAATATCATCACCACTTCTAAACCTTAGTGGTTTCACAATTTGCCTCCTTTCTCTATCTCTTGCCAAAAAGTATCATTGAAGATGAAACAACTTCCGTTTCTTCTATCACATGCTCCATCTCAACCAATAGTTCTTTTTCATGATTGCTTGAACCTGACTTGTTGCCCAATATGTCTTTGTACAAAATTCCTTCTCTTGACTCTACATTTCTGCTCTTAATGATTTTGGGACTCACATCATCTATTCTCCATAATCTTGACCCTTTTACCCCTTCAATGTATCCCAAGAAAATACACCTTTTAGCCCTGGGATCTAACTTATCCTCACTTTTATGAGAATAAGCTAATGAACAAAATATCTTCAAGTCTTCTTACTCAGGTTTCTCCCCTTTCCACATCTCCATAGGAGTCTTTAAACCTATAGCCTTTGAAGGTGACTTGTTCACTATATAAGCTGATGTTGTGACAGCTTCTGCCCAGAACTTCTTAGGCATCCCAGCAGTGAACAACATACATCTCACCTTTGCTAACAGTGTCCTATTAATTCTCTCCACAAGTTCATTCTGTTGTGGAGTACCGGGCACTGTTAATTGTTTTTCAATTCCCAAACTCTTGCAATACTCATTAAATTCACCACTACAAAACTTAAGACCATTATCACTCATGAGTTTCTTAACCTTCCTTTCATTTTGCCTTTCAACCAGTAAATTTCATTCTTTGAATTTACCAAAAGTGTCATTTTTGTTTCTTATAACATACACCCATACCCTTCTTAAAAAATCATCTATGAAGGACAGAAAATACCTAGCACTACCCATAGATTCTGTTCTTGTAGGGCCCCATGAGTCAGCATGCACATAATCAAATATATTCTTGGTTATATGCATGCCTTTCTTAAAACTTACTCTCTTATGTTTTCCTGTTATGCAGTTTTCACAATGGCTAATGTCACAATTAGATAAACCATCAAGGACTTGCTGTTTGCACAATTATGCAAGACCTTGACTGCTAATGTGACCCAGCCTTTTGTGCCACAAAAGTGCCATACTATCACCGTCTTCTTGAGTTGCTACTGCAACTGAACCATTAGTCACATGACCATCTAATACATAAGTAGTATTCTGTTCTCCAAACCCTGTCAATATCACCATAGACCCCATAATAACCTTTGCCTTCCCTCTTTTCAAGCTTACAATATAACTAGCCTTTTTAGATGTCCTTAATGACAACAAGTTTCTCTTGAGACTTGGATCATACCTGACATTTTCAACATCCACTTCTGTCCCATTGCTTAGTTTGAATGTCACAGTCCCATATCCCAAGATCTTCGAGGATCTGTCATCACCAAGTTTAACAAAACCAAAGTTCTTGAAATATTCTTTGAATGATGTCATGTGAAAAGAACCTCCTGAATCCATGACCCACTTCTTGTAGATTTTATCTTTGGTAATGACAAATACCCTTGAATCATTAATTTGACCAGGTTGCCTCTTTTCTTTTAAATCATTAACAATTACAGTCAATACATCTGAGCTATCATAACCATCAGACTGATCATCTTGATTATATTATGAGTGACTGGATGGGCCTTATGTGATTTACCACCAATTGGTATCAAATTTTTTCTTCTTCCGCTCAGGACAATCTCTTTTGAGATGTTTTTATGAGATACAAACATAACATTTTCTTTTGAACTTTGATCTTGACCTTGATGACATTCTTGACTTAGAACTTGACCCTCTCATATATGTTCTCCCCCTTACATACAACCCCTCTCCACCTTTTTCTTTCAAATCAGTCCTCTTCTTTAATTCTCTTGAATTCAAGGATGTCAAAACCTCTTCCATGGTGAGAATTTCTCTCCCGTACAACATGTATCCACAAAGTGCTCATAATGGGGTGGTAATGATGTAAGAATTAGTATGGCCTGGACTTCTGCATCAATATATTTCTATCTTAATGTTTTCAAGATCCAACACTAGTTTATTAAACTCGTCTGTGTGATCTTCAAGAGTCTTGCTTGTACCCATCTGAAAAGTATACAACCTCTTTTTCAGATACAGTCTATTCGCCAAAGACTTCATCATGTACAGGCTCTCCAACTTCGTCCATACACCGGCTGCAGTCGTTTCTTTCGAAACTTCTCTTAACACATGATCACCCAGACTAAGAATAATAGCACTATGTGCTTTCTCCATCATCTCCATCTTTTCTTTCTCATTGAGACCTTGTGGTAATAATCTTCTCCATTTAATGCATCAACGAATCCATTGTAAACTAACAGAGCCCTCATCTTCAACCTCCACGGGCTGAAATAATTCTTGCTATTGAACTTCTCCAATTCAAAGTTTGTTGACACCATCTTGCTCAATCGACTAACTCTGTAACAAATAATCTTTACATCTTTCTTTGAATCGAGCCCTAACCTTGGCTCTGATACCACTTGTTAGAAATTAACCCCAAAAAAGCAATCAAGAATACACACAATAGTCAAAAGCTTGAGTTGGCTTATGATTATTATTAACGAACTGAAAGAAAACAGATTACAAAGAAAATTGAGTGAATGAATGAAAACTAAATGCTTAAAGATATTGGTTTTCATTAAAAGACTGAGAAAGATTAAGATTTGATATGCAGCCATCATGTTTTGGGTTGTTTTGGCTTGATAAAAACTACACACAACAATTTAAAACACAATGCAATGTATTAGTTATTAAATTTAAAACACAACTAAAACGCACTAGTTAACACTTAAAACACATTGCTTAAGGTTCTTGACATGATGTTTTAATTTTTAAGCCTAAAATACATTGTTTTCGGTTTTTAATTCTTATGTTTAGTTGTATCTAGGCAAAAAATCCAAAACATGATAAATAAGTCCAAAAATAATGCATACATATCAATTTTTAATCCTTCTCACACTTCTCACAAAAAAACATGTTTTCCTACATGATCCCTGCCTTACTTGTGTGCCAGTGTATACTTTGAATTCGAGTTTCGAATCAAATTTAAATTCACAAATTCGTATTTGATTTACTAAACTCTTCGAATTCTTAATAATCGAATCGAATTCTTGGTAATCAAATGAAATTGAGTCGAATTTTGAATTTTTTAAGTCCAAATCCAATTTCGTACATCCCTAATAGATTGTAGTCTATACGTTATCATGTCGCCTACGCTACTGCCGCACCACACTAACACGTAGAAAAACTAGTTTTACTTGGGGGCTGTTTGGTTGATTAAATGGTGAATCATTAAGAAGTCTGAATGATTAAGAGGTCTGAATGGTTAAGTGCTGAATCGATAAGTTGGACCTCTTAATGGTTATTTTTCTTGTCCCACATTGGCAGGAGAGCCTCATTAAGGTTCAGCCTAGTTCAGTGCTTATAGTTCAGCAACATCCCAAGTCTTAATGGTTCAGCCTTAACTATTTCATTCAGAAGCTGAAACTAACGCGCTAAATGCTGAATCATTCAGCACTGATCGTTCAGAGCCTTATTAAGAGGCTTACCAAACAACCCTTATTAATTGTGAGTTTTCAAAATGTTTAAGCCATATTTTTAAGATAACTACAAAACCTGAATACACGTACTTTGTTAGACAACCAATAAATTACACATGATTAAGTGGCTCTTTCATTCAAAAAATACATTTATTCTTAAAATAATATCACCATAATTAACTAATTCCTGGTCAAATAATAGAAGAATATCAAATGGCCTTGTTGTTTAGTGGTATTGACGATTGACCTTTATGTAAATGGTGTGAATTTAGATGTTGTAAGTACAGGTTAATTTATTTTGCATTATAAAGATTGTTGTTAACAATTTTTGCTTTGTAAAACCTTTAAATTTGGCAAATATACGGTCTTATCATCAAAATGGTCTAGCTAAGTATTTGACTAAACAGTATCATTTTCACAAGCAGACACTACAGCAATAATAGGATAAGGTGCTGCAGTTTTTGGTCAAGGAAATTCACATTTGCTCAGGACTGATAAAACACAATATATTTGATTAATAGGTTAGAGACGACATAATTAATATAACTAACGACTAGTTTAGTTACTTTATATCGCATATCCATAATACTTTTTATATTTCAAAAAGAGAAATGGAGTGTTGCCTTTATGTTTAATTATTTTAAAATTGTAAAAAATGACATGGTATACTATTTTTCATTATTTTATAAACAACAACAATTCGTAGGTTATTATGAATTACTAATGAACTGTACATAGATATTAAATGAAGACAATTAATCTAACCATATTTGCTACCTACGATAAAACACTTATAATAAATTCTATTTAGTATATTTTATTATTTTTTTTTTGAAAAGAGAATTTCAATAAAAACACCCAAAGCGGTCCTCAAAATAAGGACCCAAGGCAAAACAAACGGAATTACATCAAGTCGAGGGGATATTTATACCAACTACTCCAATCGACATCTTTCCATCTAGTCCTATTTTGAATCCAAAAGTAAGATGTTGACTTAACAAATTCCATCACTTCAATAGGGCGACGCTTCTTTTTATTAAAAATATGACCATCCTGCTCGTTCCACAAGGCCCACATGGTAGTGTATACGATACCTCTAATCACATTATCTAGTATCCTTCACATCCGAGTGGTTCTCCGCAATCTGAATCAGGTCCGAGACATCAAACAACATCAGAGGACTAAACCGGCACCAAGATTCAACTCGACTCCAAACTTCATGAGAAAATCCACACCCCGTGAATAAATGTCCAGTCGTTTCTAGAACAGAATGACAAAGGGCGCAGGAGGTTTGTTGCAGTGACACTCCACGTTTTATGAGCTCCGAAATTGTGGGAAGCCGATTACGTGCAACCCCCCAGACCATGATTTTGCACTTCAAAGGAACCCAACATTTCCATTTAATCGGCGTAGAAGCAGCGACCAATTGGTTGTTGCATAAGAGCTTCTTGACTGAAGAAACCGAGAAGGTACCGTCACTTTGAGGCTTCCATTTCCACACGTCTTGGCCCCCTTTCCAATCCAGCTCGTGAATATCATCAAGAAGATTAAACAATTCTGCAACTTCCATATTAGAAGTTGGAGTTGATCTCCAATCCCAAGCCAGTGATTTAACATTATTCACACAATGAATTCTATTCGAGACCTTGACCCATTTGTTTTTTTCAAGTCTAAACAAATGCGGATAAATGTTTCTAAGGGGTTCTTCTCGTAGCCAAGTATCCATCCAAAAGTTTATAGATGTACCGTCACCAAGAATACCCTCGAAGTATGAATTGAGAGCCGCGCCATTATCAAGCTTTTTCTCACCCACTTTAACGATTTGTTTCCAGCTGCTACAAGCCGAGGCATTGCAAGGTAAAAGAGCCCACGGTCTACTAGACCCATGACAACCCAATATGACTTTCTTCCACAAGCTATTGCTTTCTTTTTTAAATCTCCAAGTCCACTTCAATAAGAGCGCATCGTTTACCTCTTGAATCTTCGCCACTCCTAAACCACACTTCAATAGTATATTTTATCAAACAATATAGTTAGTATTATGCATTTGATTTTAGGTAATGTTTACCCTCATTTAAATATATTGTTACATAAATATTATCTTTGTCTACTTAAAATGAAAACTAAATTTTTAAATTTGTAACAAATTTACAAATTTTGATATTTAATCCATAAACTAATGATACACGAAAACAGAAATTACTTCTTCACATACGGACATCATACAATAGCTTTATTTGTGGGGCTTCATTCCAATGAAGATGTGAACCAAAAGTTGGCCACCAGTACCAGCCAACCAAACAATATATCAACCTCTTCTTTCTATTTTTTTTCTTTTCTTAATAGTTGATAATTAAACTCTATTCTTATCATACTTTCTTTAACATCACACTAAAAAAGACATAACCTTTGATCTAACTATTATATGTTTGTTAATGTTCCATTTAAACCATACTAAGCGAGTCTATCGTATTGAATTCTAGATCAAACCATGATTTACCTCGCTCATGTTAGTTGTGGGCCGGTTAATAAAGGGCACTTAATGGTGATAAACATCATCAAGGTGTTGAGGCACCTCGGACACTGCTCAATAGTGACAAGTAAACCAATTGGTCAGTGTCCATATGTATAATCTTTGTTTGTTTATAGCCGGTGTTTGTGTGGAATATATACCTGAAAATGATGGCCAGGCCAAGTGATAAGGAAAGTCCATCATACAACTTGGTTTTGAGTCTCCGACACCATGTTATACTTGTCAGCCCACTCTTTCTTATTTAACAAACAAAAATGTAAATCCATCAAGTGCTCCAAAGAAACCATCTGAAACAAACAGACACTGTATATTCTCTAGTTTTTGTTTGTTTATGTACGTGTGTGTAATGCATGGAGGAAGAGGAGTGAGGCCATCTATTTAAAATTTGTTTGCTAGTCATGTAGCTGTCTTTCTTTCCTTTTTCTTTTTCTTTTTATAGGATTTTAGTAACTTGATTGACAACATCCGGACAAATGCGATTAGGGTCCAAGAAGGTTTAAAATGGCTGTTTAAGACCCTGAGTTCTTGATTAATTAGTTGATCAAGCACATGTATGTGGTATATGACTTTTTGCACATATTGGTACTTTCAATGACAAACGAGACACGCAAGAGCTAGTGAGTCACAGAGCACAAAAGTTTAGTGTGGTTGTGGGGAAATATTCCTTAGTCCAAGACATAATGTACTTTGTACGTTTTGAGTCGGAATTTACCTTGCTTGAAGGTGACTGATTGAGGGCTAAATCTATTGCATATTCTTGGTGCTATACACTCACACACACACACACACATCTGGAGATTAGTCTAAACAAGTTCTAACCCCATGAAATATTGTTTCCACAAATGGTGAACCCATGCATATGTTGACAACAAATTTTTTAGTTTGTCAAGCGAGCGAACTCTCCCTAAGAATCCATGAAGAGCATGTTTGCGTCCTCAATCACAGAACTTTTGGGGTTGCTTGCCACATCAGTGGACTCCAATTCAGAAACTAGTTAAACATTAAACTGCCTAGAAACACTTAAACATTCTTAAAGCCCCTTAGATATAAAAAAAAGTCGGTTTCATCACATATAGTATATATTAAGAACTCCTTAGTGGTTTCCAATATGAGAAAATGGCTAGGACAATGTACAGTGTTCACAAAGCGCGGTAGCCAGTAGAGTTTGTGAATCTCCTCGAATTGGATACCACGTAGACACATGTTGAGTTCAAACTATGTATCTTTAAGTTAAACTGAAAAATGCTCGGGACTTGGTTATCACCTAAATCTCTTCTTTTCAGTTTAGACGAGTTTTCGGGCAAAAAAGAAAAGAAAAAACACAAAACACATCTTATCTAATTAGGTACAAAAATGCAAGTTTTTTTCTTCGATATATAGAGCTATTAGATGCCATGGATGCTAGTGTTTCACTTATGCTATTGGAATTTTTGGTTTTGAAAGAGTATTAAAGATGCCAACATGAATTAGTTGATGACTCTATCCCACATATAGATGACAACAAAAGTAAACCAGACAAATGCCACCAGCTATCAATTGCAACAAAAAGGGGCCATCACTTTGCACCATACCCATCAAGGAATTATTGAGGTGCACATGCATAAAAATGTTTCTAATGTTTGTATCCCTCCCCTTTTTGTTCATAAATCTTTCTTACTTTACTGAAATGATTAAAGGGGAAAGAATAGACCCATAAAGAAAATAATTAAATTTTAAGCAATAGACACTATTTCAACCAAGATAATTATTGCTTGGAACCATCTCTTGGATCCAAAAAAGTGAATGGGTTGGTTTCATTCATTAATACCTCTTTAACAGTATGTGTCTCCCTCTTTTTGTTTTTGAACATGCTTTGATAGTCCATTCTTACCAACTCCTTAAGGAATGGCCACATATTTCTTTAGGATAAGTTGGAATGTAGCCATGTTGGCCTTGCATTTTGTTTTATTGTTTTAAACCTATGGAATAACTTGTAACATGCATGTGCTTATAAGATGTAGCAGTTCAGATTGGTGTTACAATATTTCTCTTCCACTAACGTGATATATTTTCTGACTGAATTATCAGTGGGAAATGTTAAGGTTTGCCATCTATTATAACTACATATATTTTCTGTAGAAAATTCTAAATTATGTTGATAGATAATATAAGGTTACGATCCTTCCATAGTGGTGGAGTGGTGGAGAGGCCTTAGCCCTTATGCTCACTTAGGTGATGAAGGGTTCAATTCCCACTTTCAACATTTATGGTTGGATATTTTACCAAGTGATGGTTGAGCCTATCCTCTTTGGAGGGGTCAGGTTTGATTCTGATGGCCCCCCGGTTTTCTATTACCATGCATTTATTCCAGAGAGGCTTGCCTCTTGTGGAGGGTGCGACATCTGTCAAGTGGCAGGTGGCGGGAAATTTTTCGGGTGGAAGCCTTAGTGCCCCTTATGCGCAGCCTCGACTCGCTTGTGGGCCGGCCACTCTCGCGTCAGTTTGAACCCGGTTAAGACAACATAGTCTGACCATTATAGAGTGGCTAGGGGATCCCCTTCTGAGGGGTTGTGATGGAATTATATCACAACATAGAAAATCACCTTCCAAAAAAAATAATATAAGATTACGAGTTGACACCATTGACCATTCCACATGTTACGGCAATATGTTGGTTATGATAGTCAATAATAAAATTATGTTATTATTCCAGAATTCATTTTAATCCATTAACACAATGGAGAACCATGAACAAACCACAACATCTTAATTATGGATCATTAAAAATTATCGATCGTTTTATTTGTCCTTTGTCTTGTTTTTTGGTCATTCAAATAAAATAAAGCATGAATTTCAACAAACAACATGATTTCCATACATAACCAACCTCGCCAAATTAAAAAAACTATACATAAATCATCATAAACTTTGTACCTTATTTTATCAACAATGGAATATAGACCTTGTATTAAGTTCAAATCGAGTGAAAAATAAACCATAAAAAAGACAAAACCTCTATCCCCAAGCAATGATAATCGATATATATTTAATTAACCAATAATAAGGAGTACATATCTGTTTATCATTACCGTCTTTATCTAATTTTGGCTTTAACCTTAACTTGTATGTTGTGTTTTCTATGCACGCAATTCCATATTTATGCAAATGGTTACATGAAAAAACCCTTAGACAACATGTAACCCTAAATGAAATTTATTCTTTTAAATCGTCAACCAAAAATTAACAATTTTGTGTTGATTTGTTGCGAGTTAAGAAGGGAAAATAACGACAAATAAAAAACCGATGTTGATCCGTATATTCAAGAAGAAAAGAAGTTGATATATATACAAACAAACATGTGTCGTTTTGTTGTGAATCTTGAAGGAAAATATCGGGAAATAAAAACTATATTCAAGAAGGAAAGAAGACGCTAAACATGATACACCCAATATGTTAGAGATGTTACCTTACAGAAGTTAAACAATAAGCAACTAACTCTTCAGGTAAAATCTCAAGTAAATTTAATGAAATTTGCACAATGCTTACGCAATGACATCACACTGAATCAGAAAACCTAATATGATCGATTATCAACAATTTAAATAACCGTAGACACAATTCCCCAAAATTCTACATAGATCTATAAAGTCGTTATGTTAAAACTTAAATCTCATCTGAATTCAGTCATATTCGCATAATGCTCAACAAAACGAAATAACAATTTAAGCAAATCGATATCAACAAACTGTAGGACTGTTTTCTCTCGTTGTCAGACATGAAACAAGAATGATTCTAGGTTTTAACGTGTGTGACGGCGGAAACAACACGAACGCGTTTGAGCTACTTAGAAAGCTATAACAGTCAAGGATAAAACAAATGAACGTTTCTAACATGAAATCACCAGCACTTCGCGTTAGATTAGATCGGATCAAAAACCTAACAAATGAAATGACAAGGTTGGTATTTATAGGCATGATCTAATCTCCTGAGTTATTCTAGGCGAATGGGTGCCAATCACCCAATGGTCTAGGCGAATGAACCCATTCGCCAAGACTTATTCTTTATATAAAATTACCATTATCACCCTGCCTCTACGAGTTATTCAGGTTGATCTTGTTGTTCAGCTTCTACTAGTTTAGTTTCAGGTTGTAGTTGCAGAATGGATGAATCCTGCACATTCAGTTTCATACTTTGTTGTTAAATCATGATGAACACAGATGTTGTCTTTGATAGCTGTTGGAAAATTATCCATAGCTGCACAAACTACAACACATGTTAAAAACGACAACAATTCGATTTTGAATAAAATTTTCAAACCTTTAGCTCTTGAAGTGAATAGTTCATTTCAGTCCCTTAAGTTTGAAAAAACGTTCATAATTACCCTCATTCCACTCCACATGGGGCGAATGGATCATTTGGCTCATTCTGTTCCTCCAAGTTTCTTTTTTGACCCATTCTAGCCCTTATTATTACCAAGTGGAATGGACCCATTCGACTGGTAACTCTGGGCGAATGGTCCTTTCCAGTCACTGAAGTTTCTGGAATGTACATCCAGCTCCTCATAGTCTAAGCGAATGGATCATCCACCCCTAAACTTTTCAAAAATTATAATTTTAACCCTAAACTTTCAAACCTCTATATTTTGAACCCTGAACTTATGAAATTTGTCATTATTAACCTTGAACTTTTGGATAATATAATTTTAACCCTTAAACTTTCAAAATTGTCAATTTTGACCCTTGAATGTTACAAAGTTACTATTAGTTGTGTTTCGGCTTCGGTTTCTGAAAATCTCGATTACAAATATTAGAATTCCAACTTTGGTTAATCAAAAATAAATTAGAAAAGAAAATGTTTCTGTATTTTTCTAAACATAAGCTAAAACATATCAAAAATCATTTTGGTATCTTTGGTTAACATTATGATAAACATTCTACCACAACTATGAGTATTATTGTCCGCTTATAAACTTGATAATCAGTTTTATCCATTAAGAACTACGGATATGATTTATATTTAAAGACTTATACTTTAAACAGTGGTCCCCACACATGACACATTCCCGTTTCAAGGTATGCACAAATATTTCATCTTACAAATGAGTATACCGTTTTCATCTGTTTATTTTGCGGGGGAAATACAAGATTGGCTCATTTAAGAGACAAATTTTATTAAATTTAGATATTGAAGTGCACGACACCATGTTCTCGTTAGTATTTACGTACCGAAAAAGAAACGATGTCCGACTTAGGAATCGAATGCAAGCTCGTGTTCAAGTTCGTGTATACAACACAGATAAAGAGACAAAACTTGCTTTCAGGATTTGTACCTTACACGTATCTTTTTTATTAGTGAAGAAACATTTGGTTCGAGGGGGTTAACTATAACAAATCTGTAAATGTATGGAAAACTAAAGCTTCATAGAAGACATGGGCTTATGCCACTTATCAAGAACAAATATAATACCCATATGGAAAACTTAGGGGCTGTTCT
This sequence comes from Ambrosia artemisiifolia, assembly GCA_032199755.1. Lineage (NCBI taxonomy): Eukaryota > Viridiplantae > Streptophyta > Magnoliopsida > Asterales > Asteraceae > Ambrosia > Ambrosia artemisiifolia. The sequence continues at coordinate 56,044,642 of CM063519.1, forward strand.
GTTGATTAAGTGCTGGATCATTAAAAGGTCTGAATGGTTAAATGCCGAATCATTAAATTGAACCTCTTAAGAGTTTTCTTGACCTATATTGGTAGGAGAGCCTCATTAAGGTTGAGCCTAGTTCAGTGCTTAATGGTTCATCCTTAACCATCCATTCAGAAGTTGAAACAAACGCGCTGAATGATGAATCATTCAGCGCTGAATGGTTCAGGGCCTCATTAAGAGGCTTGCCAAACAGCCCCTTAAACACAAAGACATATTATCGCAAAATTTGGCAATGTCTCAAACAAAATTTCAATACTAAGACCTTATGCCAATGAGATGTCAATCCTCGAGATTCTTAGTCCGTTATGTTTCTATGACTGTGCCAACATTGAAATGATTTTGAGCCTACCGATACATCATTACTAGAGCCGCTTAACGAATCAAAATTTTTAAGTTTAATTTTATGAAATCTTGATAGTTCATTGATGTACTATCATTTTCTCTTTTTCTTACCATGAACTCATTTTTCATTCTCTAGTATTTTTGTCTTTTTGAGATTCTTTAAATATTTTTTATTTTTTTAGAGTTTTTGGTTTTTCTATTAAATTTCTCCCCCTAAAATTCAAAAAATAAACTAAAGTAAATCTGGATTTTTAGAGAGAAAACTATTTACAAAAACTGATTTTCCGATGTGATTAATCCTGTTTTTCTTTAGTGTCGTTTACCTTTTAAAAAAAATCAAAACGTGACTTATCAAATGCTAATTTGTTAAAAAGGTTGGCACATTGGTAATCAATGTAGATTTTAACAACATCTATCCGTTTCTTTTCAAAATAATCGCGTATGAAATTTTATTTGATATAGATGTGGTTTTCCTTAGAGTGCTGCACATGATCCTTAGTGATTGTTAGTGGTGAAAATCCTCAGGATGATTTTACCTCATATTCTTAGTGTAGCATCCTCACGATGCTGAAGGACTTAACAAGGTTCAGGATGTAACTATATTTCAACATGTGTACATCCTGAGGATGGACTAACAGATTATCTTTCTATGACATTATTGCAGGTACAATCAACATATATGGAAGACTTATAACTCTTTTACAACGTCTACATTGCCATACCCAGTCAAAGAAGTCAAGGATAAAAGAGTTGTACTTGCAAACCAAGTCCAAGCTCAAAGAAGGAGTCAAACTTGTAACCGACTAGCATTAAATATAGGCGAAGAAGAAGGAAACTGTTATTCAACGACTATATTCGGTTGAAACAGCCCAACGTTCACCTGAAAGAGTCTTGAAGACCATTGAAGACCAGCGGATTACATGGGATCCTCTATTTACTTTCATATAACTATAAAATGGGCATGATTGACGAGTATCAGACACATTAGACTCACTTGATCAACACTTACACTCTGTTGCTCATCATAGAATACTCTGATACTCACACACACTTAGCACAATCATTGTAATCATAGAACACTCGTCATTCATTCATCCAAAGTTGTAACCTTTTTACCTATTTTAAATAAGGTAGGGGTTTAGACTCCTCTCGAGGTTTTGTGCCGGCGATCAACAACTGATCAAGGGCTTTCCTCGTACATCGAGTGTTGTTCTTTGTGTATTCGTGTTTATTTCATTAATTCCTATAATCTGCCTTACAGTTACATCCTCAAGATATAACTGTCCATCCTCAAATTTACCTTTGCCATCCTGAGCATAGTTGTCACATATTTATTTCTTTTACATCTTGACACACCATTTTCAGAATAAACCTAGACTTTAAACCTATTTGACAATTATAGCACTCTACCTCACATTTTCTGATTTGGATAAAAGATTATTTTTACTAAGTAATTTTTGACCAAAACAATTTGGCGCCCACAGTGGGGCAAGTGGTGCTATTTTAACAAAAAACTTTGTTAAAACTTTTTCTTAATTAACTCATTTTACAAATCTTGACAACTATATCTTCCTCCCAGAAAACTGTTTCCTCATCCATGTCATCTTCAACCTCTACCAGAAATACAACACTGCCACCTCCACCTGCATTCTCAAAAAGTTCTACTTCTCAAATTCCACCTAGACCAGAAATGGGGACATGTGGATCCACTCCTCATGTTTTCGTGTCAAATGATGAACTCTTTTTCATGTTTGCAATGGTGAAGGCTCAAATGCAGCAACAGCAGGACACGAACTGGATGTTGATGAGAGAAATACAATCTCTCAAAACATCCTCAAAGAGACTACACTACAAAAAAAGTCCATTCAGTGACACACATAAAATGCCACAAAAAAAATCAAAAAAGTGCCACTAAAGACCCCTAAAGGAATGTGCGACACACAAAAAAAGTGTCACTAGAAGTGGTGACGCTAAAGGCTTTTAGTGGCACTTTTTTAGAGTGTCACACAAAGTTTAGGACTTTTAGTGACACTTTTTTTATGCCATAATATATATATATATATATATATATATATATATATATATATCTATAAAAAAAGCTTTAGTAACATAGATTTTGTGCCACTAAAAACTGTTTGTAGTTAAACACCCATACTAGTTTTAATGGCACATAATTTTTGCCACTAAATATAACATCAAAAACTGCTACAATAGACGTCTCTCATATTAATTTTGATTAACTAAAATCATTATTTATTTACAATGAAAAATAAAAATAAAGCTATAAAATGTGAAAATCATAATATGAACACTTAAATTAAAATTTGAATCATCGTTCAACCATATTCCAAATGTTTGCAAACAAATTGTCTAATAAGTGCTAATATCAAACATATGAACAAAAAAAATAATAAGCAAAGTCGACAGTCTTGTTGGTATCTTGTTGGTCTTGCCGGTACAATGCAAATGTCTGCATGTCACAAATCCTGCAAGCGGTAATGTCATAAGCAATTGAGGTATGTTGTGCCAAAATTCATGAAATATACTACGCAAGCTGAACTGAGGATGGTAACCTGGTTTAACCTTTGAGCTTCATACCTTTGGGTGTGTCTCACCTTATCACTGATGAAAAATGACATATCCATTCTCAGATCCGCAAACCGCACAACCGCTGACATAAGTTGCTCTGCAACCTGGACATTCAAGCTAAAAAAATTACAAACCAGGGTAAGTGAAACAAATTATTTTAGAACCAAATTTTATAACAAATGTAATTGATTTTTTGGGCACCAAACAACATTATTGGAGTAATTTCATAACAAATATCGATTCAATAAAGATGGAAAGGCAACTACTATTAGTGTAGAGATCCTTTGAAGGGGTGTTTATAGGGAAGGGATGTCTGAATTACTAGAAGTTAACCACTGAAGTTGAGAAGTTGTTTGCTTCTAATTTCATGAGCGTGGTGCACCGTGCGCATGCGAAGGAAAATCGCGTGGACATTCACACCAGAAGAAATGACTGATATGTCATAAAAAATCTGAAATCCCATGAGTGTGGTGATTGTAATCCATTTGTTATTGTTTAGAAACAATAATACAAACGTTGGTAAGTTTGTATAAATGTTAAAAAGGTGCATGATATTTCATAGGTGCTGGCAACACCATTTTGAAAACGGCACAAGAAACTCTTTTGATAATACTCATAAATATTAGTGTGGTTGCTTGACATTTACACATCTTTTTGCTAACATATAGAATAACTATAGTTGTCTTTATAATTTCTGAAGTCTTTTGTTATACCTATTGGGTGGGCCAATGCATAGAGAAGCCTTTATAATTTCTAACGTTGCAAGTAAGGGGATAGATAATCATAGAAATCGGTCCAAAGCTGACACACTATCCTTGCTTCTTCCTGTAATAATACACAAATAAAGTTGAAATTATCTCAAATTATTTACAAACTGAACCCTATAAGGCGCGTCTCAGAGTTGTTTTTTTAGCGTTTTGCCCTGAGGCGCGCCTCGAGGAGCACACCTCAAATGTTTTTTTAAACCATGATGTTATATACATTTACCTTTCCTCCTCATTGATAGGCATCATCATTTTTTATCACACTAGTTTTGATTCCTTTAAAATATACACCATTGCAACTGAAACTTCAATTCATCTTGCCTGCATGATTTAAAACTAAATCACTAAATGCATTGTTGTGGTGTGATTATTTGATATTCAATATTGAGAGCATACAATTAAATGTAATAAACAAGCTGTTATGATAGTATTTAGATGTGCTTAAGATAACTGGGCATCCAACTAAAAAGGGTATGGCCTCCAAAAAAAAAGCAACATAACAATATATAGAATGAGATCAAATCTTAGAGTTGACTTACAATGATTACTGCCCTTCCAACTTCTTTTACCTTCAGTTCCTGTCCAAACTATTTGTGTTTCCTTTTTTGTTGGTATTCCTTTTTGTTGGTATTGTTAGATATCTGAAAAAAACCTTCGGTAAAGATTATGTTTTAGGGGTTGTGCCTTAAATTTTTTTTGTTTTTTCATGATTTTCAATATGGGAATCGGATGCTGTCTGGGTCGCTAATCTTAGTGTCTGGGTATAAGTTTTATGGATTAAAATCAGTATTGGTGTTAGGATAAAATTAGGGAGGAGCAGATGGTGCCGAATACCGATCCCGTCCCGTACCGAACCGAGGGGTTTCAGTTTCGGGATCGGTACCAACGTTGGGGGTTTTTCGGGATCGGTACTAGGCGGTATCATTTGATTAAAAAAAAGTAACAGCAAAAACAATCCACCCGGCCTCGAACCCACGACATCATGGATAATAAGCAGCAACCCGTCCCAAAACTGAACCAAACACATATGTACAAATAAAAATTGACCCAGACCAACTTATGCACACACCCCCCCACTGGATACTGTATGTTAAAGTACAATCCTACAAGCGAGATATACAGAGTAGGATAGCAAATCCGAGAGCACATGTATTAGTTGTGAGTTGTGACAAGATACAAGTGTGACAATAGAAGCGCGTATTATTTTAGTTGCTTACCTCGATGTTTTCGGCTAGCCATTTGGAGTTTTTGGAGCTGATGTGGCTGTCCCACCACCAGGAATGTTTGTTTCTTGATTCTGTCCTTTTATAGCCCTTAGCCTGAATGAAATTTAAACTTTTAAGGCTAGGATTATCACAGTATTTATGTTGACAGCATATAAAGTTAACATGGGAGCAGGCTTACCAAAAAAGATGCTATTTATGCTAACAATATAAGTATATAACCTGAAAATTTAACTCTACAAAGATCAGCATTCATTCGAAACGAAAAATCTAAAATAACTTTTAAAAGCATAGATCTCAAGAAACTAAAGTTATGCAGGCTGATAAGTTATCATTGTTTTGATGGCGGGAGAGGCCGCAGCGCCACTGGAAGATATTCAAATGACAGTTGTGCAATCTCAGGGAACAACTCATCAACTATGATCATATAAACAACTCTATGTCATCATAAACAACCTATCAAAAATCAATAAAAAACATCCTATAGTTCGGTTGTTACGTAGCCAGATCACCCAGGGTTTGGCACATCAAACATGAAAGTATAGGTTTGGCAAGTATAGATCAATAGATATACATGGAACTCCACATCAAACATGAAAGACGATTCTTTTTTAAAAGAAAAAATTTAGAGAGGAATGAGGTTTGGCAAATACCTGCACCGTTTGACTGTCATACGGCGTGGCAGGCAAGGGCGGCGAGTAGATAGAGGTTCTTTACTGGCGATGACCGGCAACCATATGGTGATGGCTCGGCCCCAACAATCATGATGAAATATGGATTGTCTGGTGTCTAGGTTGCTGAGTTGAGCACCCATGTATCCCGAAATTAAACCAATCACTTATGTTCTACTGTGCAGCACAACCTATATGTCACTAAAATTTAAGGTGCTTGGAAATTTAGCAGCCAATCACTTACTAGTTTCAACTCAAGGAAAGCCACAATTTCTTACGATCACAATTGGCCAGATAGAACATCACCCTGCAACACATATCAAACGGGTCAGTGGGTCACAAACAAACAAACTAAAATTTCATTAATCACAATGATTGTTTATAGATTGTATATACACTATACAAACTTGATTGTAAAAATTATAACATCAAAATGAAAAATAATACTTCAACGATTTATACTATAAATTTTGCCCAGTTACTCTCTTAAATCCAGATTCCATGCTCCCAAATAACACTACAGTAAGTGCTTCACTTCCAATTACTCAACTCATAAAAAAAATCTTAAATTGAAACACCAAATAACAAACTAAACAATGCGTAATATATAGAAAAACTACCTAAAACTGAGAATAACCCTAATTCAAAAACTGAGTTAGCAAGAAAATTGTGGGTTTTCCTATATGCGGGTGAAGAAAAGAAGCAAGAGGATAGAGATATAACATACCGGAGGGTCGTAACTTTGGGTGGAAGTGCTTGGCGGTCTTCTCCGATTAGGATCTGTTTCACCGTCTGGAGAGCAATTTGCGCAGAGAATGGTTTTGAGCAGGGAGAAATATACGGTTAGATTTAGAAAGAAGGTAATGTTTGATTAGGGTTTTATTAGGAAGGAAGTAGATTTAGGAAGGAAGGTAATCTGTGTTGACATAAACTAGAGTGAAATGAAAGGGTTGTCCTTTTTTTGATAAGAATTTTGGGGAATGAAATTTGGATGAGAGGGAACTTAGAAAATTTGGAGAAACTATTCTCAATTAGGAGGGAAATGAAATTTAAGGTGAAATAGGTTGGATGGAAAATAATATTTACCCACACAATTTTTTTGTCACACAAATTATAAGAAGCGGCGAATGTATTAGTATCCATTTTTTTTTCTTTTTTTGGAACAATACCGATTTGGTACGCTACGGCCGGCATTTTAGGTAGATTTACCTTCCAATACTTCAATCATAACGACTTTTTGGTACCGGTTTGAAGATTAGATTTTTTAGTACTGATACCGATTAGGTATTTAAGAGGCAAGTTTTAGGATCAAGTATTTGGAGTTTTTTAGAAGGAAGTGATCGAAACTCGAAAGGGATAGGACTAGTACTATTTATGCTAAAGTTCATTATTTTTTAGATTTCAGTTCAATTAATAAAATTTTAGTATAAAAGAAATGATTTCTAAATTAGTTATTTGATATTAGTGATAGCATTACAAAAACTAATGTTAGTGACACAAAATTAAATGCCACCAAAGTGTGTATCAGACATTTATGGCATACCTAAAGTGTCACTAAAAATCAAATTTAGTGGCATAACTGTTAAATGCCACTAAAACTACGTGTTAAACAACTATGGCATACAAAAGTGTCACTAAAAACCTTATTAGTGTCACAAACGCTAAGTGCCATTAAAAGTGTGTGCCACTAAATGACATTTTTTTTGTAGTGCTAGCAGAAGACATGGGGACACCATTACAACCCAGAGTGTTGGATTTCAATTCTGGCATCTCCGGAGGCATTCATCAAGGAGATTTCATCCCCATGAGCACCGGATTCTCTGCTCCTGAAACAACTACAGCACCCAGGATGACAACAATCAGGGATCCAGGATATACACATGGGCCATCCCGAGGATAAAACAATAACGGTAACAATTCAAGTTCAAGTACTTTGCTAGTAATGATGTTGCTTCTTTACAGGATACAGGTATAAGCCCACAATTGGCAAGGGAGCTTCAAAAGATCAAGGATATGGTATCAAGTGTACCAGGGATAATACAACCCATCCCCGAAGTATCCTCAGCATGTCACAGGGTGTCTCGTTTTGCACCTCCTATATGTGATGCAGAGACTCCAAAGAGATTTCAAACTCCAAGCATGAAGCTATATGATGGATCCACAGATCTTGAAGAGCATGTAGCACAATACAGGGAAAGGATGGAAATAAATCCAATCCCTGCTGATCTCAAGGAAGCATGCTTGTGTAAAGGATTCGGCTCCACCCTCACTGGTCCAGTCTTAAAATGGCTCCTAAGTGTTCCTCCCTATTCTATTACTTCTTTTGCACATTTGATTAATATGTTTAACAATCAATTTTCTTGTAGTCGAACGTTTGACAAGTGACTTGTACAGGGTGACTCAGCCACAGGAAAAATCACTAAGAGAATATATCACTAGGTTCGGAAAGGAAGCACTAGACATCCCTAACTTGGATGTCACGACAACAGTGCAAGCATTCAAGATGGGACTACAAAGAGATTCACCTTTCTACCAAGAATTGGTGATGAATCCTTGTAGGAATTTGGATGAAGTCAAGAACAGGGCTCTAAGGTTCATCCAACTTGAGGATGACAAGAAGATACAAGAGAGGATAGAAGCATCCTCAAGATATACCCATCCTAATCGAAAATCCACTCCCACATATGAACCTTACAAGCATAAACCATATGTTAGGCCTGATAATAAAAAGGTCAATGTGGTTGAGGATGACAATGAAGAGGACTCTCCTAAATTATCATATTATTGTTTTTCTGTGGATGTAACATGATTAATGTACGCCATGAAGGATCTTGGAGACAAAGCAAGATGGCCAAGGGAGGATGGCAAGTCAGGATGGAAGGATAAATCAAAATGGTGTACCTTCAATGAAGATTTTGGCCACGTCACTGAAGATTGCATTGCCTTGAGAAAGGAAATAGCATATCTTCTGAGTAAGGGTCATCTTAAGGATCTCCCAGGCAAGAAGAAGCCAAAGATTCAGGATGGCACTAGCATCCCAGAAAGAACAACATCACCACCTAAGGATGCTGGAATAATTAACTTCATTTCAGGTGGTTTAAGATCTTGTGGCTCACAATATTCAAATGTTGGGGGAAGGTGTGTAGTCAGTGGGTGTGTAGTTGGTTGATGTGTTGTTGGTGTGTGTGTAGTTGGTTGGTGTGTAGTTGGTGGGTGTGTAGTCGGTGGGTGTGTAGTCGGTGGGTGTGTAGTTGGTTGATGTGTTGCGGGGTGGGACGATCGTCGCCGACGATACGTATTCGGAAACATATTCTCACCACCCATATTCAACGATGTAGTTGTATAGATTTGTATGTGTAGATATGGTGTCAATATAGGGTAAAATATAAAAAACGGTCAAAATATAAAAAAAAAACTGTCAAAGAAAATAAAATGTTGGTAATTAATTATTGGTCAAAAAAATATGACCGTTTCCAACTTACCAGCCCGTTAAAAAGAACAACAAATTAGTTCACGGGACCCCTACCAGCACGGCTGACGGCGGTGTTACCGTGCTGGTAGTGGGGTACCCGTGCCCAATTCTAGTGGCGCCCCATCCCCCTTAAGAGCATCCATAACGTCGGTAAAGGTTTGAAATTCCGAACCGTCACATTAGCACATTGATGAGAGGTTGCTTTACCATGTTAAGATTTAATTATGTGTTTTTAAGTGATTTATGTCATAAAACATGGTTACTTTGAGATTCTTGGTGAATTACAGGTGTACGGTGCTTAAAAGTACTAATTGGAACTTATTGGAAGCTTTCGAGAGAAAGTAGTAGTGGATTGGATGCATTTTTGGAGAAAAAAAATGGATTTGAATTGAAGATATTAAATGATGATGTGATAGAGCTCTGAAATACAAAGATGTGGTCGCAAGAATCGAAGAAAACGGAGTTCTAACGAAGATTTTATGGCAAAAACGGATGCATACCAGTAACCAGCACAGGGCTGCGCTGGGGGAGGCGCCAGACTTCAAAAAACAACGTTGTTCTACGCTGAAATCAGCGTAGGTCAGTAGAATATGGTCCCTAGCACAAGGCTGCACTGGGTGGGGCGTGGGGCTGAGCCGGGGGTCGGAAAAGTTGCGAATTTCAAGGAGTTTTACTATATTTAAAGATAACTTCAACCCCAAACGAAAATAACTTGAACCCTAGCCGTTTTTAAATTCCCAAACACACTTTTCATCATCCCAAACCTCAATCCAATCAATCCTTTCATGTAATCATCATTCCAATCATTCGCTAAAGATCCTATGATGAAGATGAGCGGCTAACACTTTTGTAACCACCTCCAGGTGCACGGTTCGTTTGTGAAACCTTTCAACTTGTTTAATTTGGTTCTTGGATTGTTTTTCATTCACTTAAAGAATATTTGTGGTTTTAATCATTTAAACAATTTACGTGTGTTTCAATTGCTTATCTTTTTATCATTCGCATTCGGTTTTCTTGCATCGTGAATAGTTTGATTATTGGGAGGGTAATTGATACATGTGGGTTGGTAATTGCATTGTACATGTGATTATTAAAAACTTGTGTTCGGTTATCACTTGATTTAAAACCGTTCAACAAAGCCATGATTATGTGGTATCCTATCATTTAACCAGGTTTTGGTGAATGATTGAACCGAAAACTCGGAGGGGGTTACTTTATTATTATTGTTCACAACTTTTCATATCCGTTTTCTAAAATTCAATTAAAAAAGACAAAGTAGTTAGATATTAGTTTAATAGTTCAATTTACAAAACTACTCTTTTCACTAATTACCTGTGGAGACGACTCAACTTCCATATACTACTATTTTCTTATATTTTTTATTGACCAAACGACATCGTTCACACATCACATTCATTTCAACCCACTTTTTCGTACAACCTTAAACCATTTCAAACCTTCACGTTAAACCCAATTTTTACACACAAAACAATTAAAAAAAGAATTCTTGTGTGGTCCCCCACTAAAACTAAACCAAACCGTAGTGGTTTGGATAACAAACCGGACCACCAAAGTCCAACTCCTTCAATGCATCTTCATCCGGTTCAAAAGGTGTGCTATTCCGGAATAGTATAGAGTGTGCATTTTGGATGCTATAAGTGTAGGTAACAATCAATTGACTGAGCGAACAGTCAATAAAAGCTATGTTGATAAATGTTTCAAAATGGAATAATATCTATAATTATTGATGCACCAACTGTTGTTAAAAAAGTAGACGACTGTGTTGTATGGATATGTATTGAACCAAATTATATTGATATGAAGCACAACTATGTTTCCTTTGCCTTTCAAAAAAAAAAAAAAAACTATGTTTACCTAAGCAACTTAATTTGCAACAAACCATAGTTCGAAAATTTTGAATTAACTAAACCAATTGTTGATAAATTTTATCAAATGAAGTAATTGTTGTATATTTATTTATTTTGATCTAAATACTTTTGGGACATTTGCATATTTTATTTTAAATTGTTAAATATTGAAATGATTAGATTCGAATCGAGGAAGACTTGGGTGTAATGATTACTCTCACTCACTTACTCTGCCTGCATCTGAACTCACAATCCGACTCCATGATGCCATTCGTCTTCCAATCCTCCTTTACTTTCTCTTGTGGAAGCTTTTTTCTTTATAAATTACAAAGTTTATTCTCCATGGAAATTCTATTTTGGGACGAATAACCTTTTTCCATTGTCAAAATTTCAGATAAATTCTATAGTTTATTTTTCTATTTTAATTTTCTTTGTATGTTTTATGAACTTTGATCAACTGTCAAGAAACGAATAAAACGAATGTTGATTTCGTAGGGACACATGTTTTAGACGGTTAATTTTACATGAAGAGTTTTGTGAGTTACTACTATGTACAACTTAATAAGCTAATGACTTTTATCAATGGCTGCATCCGTCGGGCATCTGTCAGTAAAGGTGGTTACCCATGATAATCTATTAAAAATCGGTCTTTTGTGATGTTCGGTCGGTGAGACACATTTGTGTAGTGGTGTACATTTTAAATGCAATGTTAACAACTTTACAAAATCACTTGAGCTCAACAGGCTAGAATAGCTGGTCACACTACTTTCTATATGGAGTTAATAGCCAAAATCGTCCCTGAGGTTTGGTCATTTTTGCCACTTCAGTCCAAAACCCAAATGTCTTAAATCTGGGTCCTTAGGCTTTTGATTTTTTGCCACATTCGTCCCAAAAAAGGTTTGGGTTTTGCTAAATTCGTCCCTGAGGTTTGGTCACTTTTGTCACTTCAGTCCACAATTTAAATGTTGTCAGGGACGAATGTGGCAAAAAATCAAAAGCCTAAGGACCCAGATTTAAGACGTTTGGGTTTTGGACTGAAGTGGCAAAAGTGACCAAACATCAGGGCCGATTTTGGCTATTAACTCTTCTATATGTTTTGATAAAAACCATGTCCAAGAATTGCTATTGTTTGTTTTGCCAACACCTTACACAATATGCAAGACCTGATTGTTAACTGTCCATACCGATAGCTAAATTTTTTTTCCCTTAAGTTGTGACCATCAGTAACAATAAATGAGCCAATCAAATAATCAATTCCAAAATCTTTGTTCCTGAAAAATGAAATGTATATCAAAATTATAAATTTTAAATCAAAAAAAATATAAATTTGTAACAATACAAGTTAATAATATACTAACAGCAACATCAATAGCTACAAAAAAAGCATTTCAAAACGATTCTTGTTATCTGTAAAAATATGTTAAAATATGAGTAACGGTTTCAATGTTCTTTTTTTTAACTAGATTGTAGCAACAAACTAGTAATTGAGCAAATGAATCGTTAGCAGATCCCGTCAACATCTCCAACGCAAAAACTTTTTCATGCATGCTTGCGTGTAAGATGTATTTATTCTAACTCTATGACCAACATCTTTAATTATTTCTTCGAGCGATATTTATATATGTCCACTATGTTTTTTTAACGGCAAATTTGAATCATTGACGCACCACTAGAGTATCATCATGTCACGAGTGGAACCACCATGTCATAATGTCATATGCATCTCCACTAACCAATAATGCCCCCAATTTAAGAGGAAACCTAATAAATCTTTGAAAAACCCCCTTTGGAAAAAACGTCCACTATCTTTGATTTGTTCTATTTCTATAACTTCATTACACAATGGCTATTTGTTTGCATGACGAATATGGAGATACATATGAGTCTTTAAAACACATGTTTTGATCCTTGAAATATCTAATGTAAAACATACTAGAAACACCATAGGTATAAGCTCTGAAATGCCATTCACAATTAGCACCGTCACATGATACTTCAAATCTTTTCTTTATAGATATATCATATGTCAACTTTGTATTGAAACACTGATGAACACCCATTTTTGCCGGTTCCAATTTTAATGTTTCTTTTTATTTGAAATAAAACCTTCTGAACGTTTAATCTTTGAACCTGGACTTTACGTCTTCGTGGGAAAATTTCAAGCAATGGATCGGGTTGTGACTTGGATATTGACTCCAGAAGTGAATATATATTACTCCTTAGACCTTAATACTTAAAGAGGTTTAGATTGTATCTGAAAACATATAGCATGGAATATTTAAACAAACGAAAAAAAAAATTGTGTTCTTGATTAATTTTCATTGTAACAAACCATATAAACTGTGTATAGACACACGGTTTAATATATTACATATAACTAGATTATCCCCATGTGTTTCTTAGGATAGACAAATCTATACATATAATAAAACAAAGCCATTTTAATGACATGGCACTCAAAGAGGCATTCTCCTCTTTGAGTGTGCATGTGTCATCCATGTGGCATTGAGATATTTTAGGAAAAAAATAATTTAAAAACAAAATTAGATTTTTCTCTCTTATGTTTCCTCCCATAATTTTTAAACGTTAATATCTTTTATATACGAGATTTTTTAAAGAAAAAAATTACACCAAAATAATGAGCGTTTTATTATCTTTCCAACGAGTACTATAGTGATATATAAAAAACGGAGGAAAAAACCACTATTTTTTGTTGGGTTTTGTTCAAACAGGAAAAAAAACACAAAGTGTTCAGGTAAATCATTAATCATGTATAGGCAAGTAACTAATTATGTTCAAATCAGTAAATATGAATTCTATTTTCTAGCATTGGAGTTATGCATTGTTTTAGATTAGATATTAATATTAGAGTTATACATTGTTTAAGATTAGGCGTTAACATTGGAGATATATTTTTAATTGTTTTAGGTTAGAATTATGTTCAAATCAGTAAATATGAATTCAATTTTCTAGCATTGGAGTTATACATTGTTTTAGGTTAGATATTAATATTAGAGTTATACATTGTTTAAGGTTAGGCATTAACATTGGAGATATATTTTTAATTGTTTTAGGTTAGCTGCTACCCGAAACTTTCATGCATGTAACTGTAAAGCGCATCATTCTATTTCATATGTAAAATTAATATGTCATATTAGATTTTTCAACCCCGGGACGTTCCCGGGGTATAATCTAGTCTAATATAAAGTGATAAAATGTGTGTACCGTAATAAGAAAAAGTTATTTTTTCAGAAATTTTTTTTATTAAAAGATCAACACTTTCGATAACTCATAGAACCTACTTATAATTTATCTACGTGTGTACATCTTACTCGAGTGAAGTCTTTGTACAACTTTGTCACTTCCTCAATATATTCTAAAGTTGTGATGTGAACCTGGGAAAAAACAACCAAATTGGTATCAAATGATATGCCATAATGATGATTGATTTAAGAGGCGTGCATGGTGGGGTGATTAATTATCACTTATCGGCTAGAGATTTACCTGTTGTCTAAGAATCATAGGCTACATCTAACCGGCTTAACAATCTTTGTAATCAATGTTCCTATCAACGCCAATCAAAATGCAAAAATAATATATTCTTACCAAACTGACTACATCTATGAATATATATGTAGTTAGCGGGTTCTTATAGTAGGTTTAAAAGCATATACACTATCATAACATGATTAGTGACTTGCCTAAACATGATTAATGAATTACCTAAATACATTGTGTTTTTTTTTGTATGAATAATAACCTACTAAAAGAAGTCGTTTTTTTTTTCGTTTTTTGTATAGCACTAGTGCTCATTGGAAAAATAATAAAATGCTCGTTTATTTGGTGTATTTTTTTTAAACGCCATATATAAAATTAGTAACATTAGTTTGGTGTATTTTAAAAAAAAATGTCATAGAAAAATTACTAGCGTATAAAAATTGAGAGGGGAAAATAAAGAAAAGATAAAGATAAATATATTAATAGAAGTAGTTGAAATTTTAAAATAATAGTTAATAGTTATTTTTATTTAAAATATAATTAAAAAAACTTTTGAAGGGAAATTAAGGGCTGTGAATGCCTCACATAGTGTCATGTGACGCACCCCTTTTCTTTTATTATATACTAGATTATTTCTCGTGAGCGTCCGGGATACAAAAATCTAATATGAAATGACAAAATGTGTGTACCCTAAACGTAGTAGGTCGTGTTATTATAGAATTTTTTTTGTAAAGGATCAACACTCGACAACTCATAAAACCTATTTCTAATTCTACGTGTACGCCTCTTGCTCGAGTGTAAACTCTGTACATTTTTCTCACTTCCTCAAGACACACTAAAGCTGCGATATGAATCTGGAAAAAAAACAACCAAATTGATATCAAATTAAATGTCATCGTGATGATAGACGATTTTGATGTGTAAAGTAAGCATATGTTAAAGAATGACATATCTGTTCAATCCTTATTACGGATACACAATCGATCACCTTGGGTGACACCGAATAAAACAATAAATAAGTTAGCATTGAGAATCCATTTTGAAGATAAATAAAAATTATCTAACTGCTATCGACTAAAAAGATTGTAGCATGGTAGTTTTTCATGTCTCCCGACTATTTTCACCACTTATGCATAATTTAATTATCTATTTCAATAATAACCACACGAAACAGTTTTTTTTTTCTTTTTTGTATACCACTATGATACTCGTTGGAAAGATAATAAAACGCTCGTTAAGTTGGTTTAGTTTTTTTTTTTCAAAAAAAAAATGTCGTATAAAAATTTATTAACTTTTTAAAATCATGGGTAAAAAAGTAGGTGCCATTTACATGAGAGAGAGAGAAAGAAATAATTTAATATTTTTTGTGGGAAATTAAGGGGTGGGATGGCCTCACCAAGTGTCATGTGTCCCACCCAATCTCTTATATATATATATATATATATATATATATAAAATTTGAATTAGGTATATAGATGATTAGAAAAAATGTCAAGCATTGGATCCAGCGTATCACAACCTCAAATTCCACTTGCAAGGTTTTATCGCGAGGCGCGTAACACACCAAAATCGAAGTCAATGGTCACATTGAATGACAACTATATGAGTAGATCCAACATAATAAAACCAATACATGCAGTTTTTAAAGTTAAGTACAGACCAGCGAAAGCAGTTTAAAGTTTACAATCCAAAATACCAAATGAAAACAGTTTAAGATTAGTTTAAAACAAGTTTGACAATCATGAAAGACTAAATGAGACGTCGTGCGACAAATCCTCTCTGATACCTTAGCGACTTGAGAAAACATACTAATGTGTCAACATAATAATGCTGGTGAGTTCATAAGTTTTATGTTTACAATGATAACTGTTTGAAAACTAAATCCACATAAGTTCTACATATATATCTGATGCTAGCTAGACATCGTTACAAGTTACTTAAGCGTTATGAACCACCGTTGACGGTTTGTAATACGTTTTCCTTGTTTCTCCGCCACCGGTCATCACCCGGTGATGTATCAAGTTAGGACAAATATGCACCTGTGCGACCTCCGGTCTATACGGATGGGGCTTATCGGGCCTAATAGATCTATTCACACTTCCTCGCTATGTTCCACATATTCATGGCTCAAACTGGTAGAAGGACTTTAGATGAGTCGCTTAGTATGCAAGTGATATAATGGAATATATGTGCTCTACAGTGTTTGTGTTTGCGTAGCATGTTTCTCCCCCAACAGGAAAACAATAAAAGGGGCAGTGAAACTCACTGAAGGTCGCGTCTTCTAGTAAATAAGACCAGGCGTGTTAATGGTAGAATACGGCTACTGGAAACCTACCATAAATAGCCTATAAGTTGTTTGACTAAAATCGTGTTTGTTTGAGAACCCATTATTTTTCAAACAATGACTTAATGTGTTTTCTTAAAATATTTCTATAGTGATTGGAGACGCTAGACCCGTCATCCCATTGGTGATCGTTATGTTCGTTAATCAATCACGTTTACGTTCACAGTCAACCGATCATGCAATATCACATAATTATGTTTTAAACGAAGATGTTATAAGCGAAGTTTTCAAATAAGTGAAGATGGCACATTGGCAAAGATAACTTCCCAACGAAGATGCACATAATGGATAAAGTTACTAAACGAATTAAGTATTGGGCGTAGATGAGCTTTAGGCGAAAATGAGTCATTTTCGCTCTCCCCAACTTCGCCTACAAATGTTGGGCATCTTCACCCTCTGCAGAAACGTGGGAAGAGTCGCGTTTCTAATTATTTCAGGTTCATTTCAAATCATGCACCCTATGTCTAACTTGTTAATCTTATAATATATCGCTTCCTTACGCTTATTAGCAAGTTTCAATCCTTTGACATGTGTTTTTCTCAAAATAGTACATTATAAAGATGTCACATCACATGCATGAGGAAGTTTCCCAAAATGGAAAATATTGCAATTAATAACATGTTAACATTCAATTAATCACCAAAATGAAATACAAGCATCCTATTATGTTTATCTAACATGTCCTCATCATCAATTTGCACATTCAAACCAAAGATCTACACATAATTCTCAAATGGGTCAAAACCTCATAATCCTCATAAACAAGCCAAACATGCTTCCATGTCATCAACTATCATTCAAACAACATCATATCATTATTTAATCATTAAACAACACAAAAGCCTCAATTTCTAGGTCACCAATCATCACCCAAGTTCATATTTAAATAAAACCTTTTATATATGTTTAGATCTAATTAGGAAACCATCAATCAAGGTTTTTATTTGAGAAAACACACTTAAATCAGATATGAATGTTTGGGGCATATAAATAATATCATCAAAAATGATTTGGAATGATTTAGATAAGTTACACACATTTGGATCTTCACTTGTATTGGTTTCAGATGTTGTTTATCTTCAAAAATGGAGTATTTGGGAGATAAAATGTGGTTTCAGATGTTAATGTTCGTATAAGGGTGTTAGGAGGCGGATTAGGGTTTCAAAAGTGGCAAAAATGGGTGGTATTTATGGTTAAAACCCTTCGTATTAGCGAAGATAGGTGATATGTGAAGATTCCTATCTTCGCTTATTGCCCATCTTCCCTTATTTCCCATATTCACTAATGCTCATCTTCATTATTGACCATATTCACTAATGCCGATCTTCACTATTGCCCATCTTCACTAACACCCATCTTCACATAAGTTCTTCTAAAATATGTTTAATTCTCTGACACAGTTTGTCTAGTGTCGGTTACAAACCCGATAACATGTATTAACATGTAAAACACCTATTATCATATCAATTAACATAAACACGTATTTGCAAGTTATAAAGCATATAGATCATAGCAAATTAGTTTTTATAATTTTGTTTCACCAACGTTCGGAATACGAGACTAGTGTGTGCTACCCGATGATTCTCCGAATCACCAAATCATGACCGTAGTGTACGTAGACCTACTTAACTAACCCAGTTAAGTATGTTTATCAAATGTTTTGCTAAGGTAGACTCAAGTGTTATTAGGAAAGTTAACCTGAGATTGTCGGGTGTCACATCATCCCCTTATTGAAAAAATTTTATAAAGTGGTAAAGGGTTTAATGTTTTCTGTACAAGAAAAATGGAAACATGTATAGGCTTAGAAAGGACAGAAATAGTGCCAAAGAAATAGGAACTAAAAAAGAAAAATATATAGGGAAATAATCAAGGCTTGGAAACCGGTAATTAGTCAGTTGTTTCCATTACTCCCCCTTAAGATGGAGCATGAAGATTGTGAGTGCCTAGCTTGTCAAGTAGAATTCTGAGTTGTCGTGCTCCAAGGGCCTTTGTAAGCAGGTCTGCAATCTGTGATTTGGTGGTCGATGTGTACATGTTCAATTTCCTTTAATTCAACTCTCTCTTTTACGAAATAACAGTCCATCTCGATGTGCTTTGTTCGTTCATAAAATACGGGATTGGATTAGATTATGTCAGGTTCAACTCCTTTAGCAACCAACGTAGCCACAACACTTCACTAATGGTGGTTGCCATAGCTTGATACTCTGCCTCCGCAGAAGACCTAGACTCGACTAATTGTTTCTTTGACTTCCGTGAGATAGGAGGACTACCCAAGAGCAACAAGTAACCGGTTCTTAACCTTCTCGTGTCTGGACAACCTAACCAGTCTGAATCGATGTAGGCTGTGAGGTTATGACCACCATCTTTAGGAAGCAAGCTCCCTTGACCAGAAGTGGATTTGAGGTATTTTAGGACTTTCATGGATGCATTCATATGACTTTGTATGGGATCTGAAACGAATTGATTTGAGGTATTGTAGGACTTTCATGGATGCCTTCATGTGACTTTGTCTGGGATCCGAAACGAATTGACTCAACACATTCACGGAGTAGGCAACATCTAACCTAGTAGTCTGTAAGTCACGGAGCCGACCAACTAATCTTCGATATGTGGTTGCATCGACAGAAGCATCCTTGCCATTTCTTTCGAGCTTGGAATTTTGTTCCATGGGCATAGCACTAGGCTTACCCCCCCCCCCCAATCATACCACTGTCTTTCAAGATGTTGATGGTATATTTTCTTTGGCTAAGAACCACGCCTTCTTTGACATGAGCAACCTCAATACCCAATAAGTATTTAAGAATGCCGAGATCCTTTACGCAAAATCTCATGTTAAGAAATGTGTTGGTTTCTTGTATCTTCTCTAAATCATCTCCTATGATTATAACGTCATCTACATAATTGAGAGCTGCTAAAATGAGTTTTCAGTTTTAAAGATGAAAAGAGAGTGATCGGCACGCGACTGTTGGAAGCCTACTTAAGTCAGTGCTGGTGTGAATTTGTGATACCAATTTCTTGAAGCCTGCTTCAATCCATAAAGAGATTTTCTGAGCCTACAAACTTTTGTTTCTTTTCCTTTGTTGAATCCTTGTGGGATCTTCATATAGACCTCTTCTTCTAAACACCATATAAAAAGGCGTTATTAACGTCTAATTGGTGCAAGACCAATTCTTCTTGACCACGACTACCAAAATGGTTTTAACAGTAATGAGTTTGGTAACCTAAGCGAAGGTTTCATGGTAGTCCACACCTTCGAATTGAGTGAAGCCTTAGCTACTAGTCTCTCCTTGTGTCGTTCTATTTCTCGATTCGGCTTGTACTTTATATTGTAAACCCATTTCAATTCAATAGCTCGTTTCCATTCTGGTAATTCTTCAAGAGTCCATGTGTTGTTGGCTTTGAGTGCTTGTATCTCGTTCTTCATCGCCTCCCTCCATGCTTCTTTCTTAACAACTTTCTTAAAAGTTTTAGGCTCATCATTAGAGCTGATGGTCGATAGGTAAGCCCTATGAGAGTTAGTAATTTTTCATAAGAAATAAAATTGGCTATAGGGTGTACCGTAGACGGCGTAGCCGAGGAGCCTTGATCGGTGATGGGTGTAGGCATGTCTAAGGATTGTGGAAGGTCGACAACGTAATTGTCAAGACGAACCAATTGAGTCCTGCTTCTTTTCTCTCTGATGGGATTTTGTTTTGGACCATTTGTTGCGGATATGGTGCTTGTTTCTTGAAACACTTCATTGCTCTCATCTTGCATGATAGGTTCACTGTCATGCATGTTTTCTTCCATGTTGTGGTAGGATGACTCATTCTCTTGGGTAATGATATTTGCATTATCTATCTCATGCAAACTGTTACTATTTTCATTGTTTTTCTTTTGGTTTTGACCACCCTCCACTTCATCATAATACTATGATGGCAAATGAAAGATTTCAGGTTCGTCTAGTTTTGTTGTTGACTTGAATGGGAACACATGCTCGATAAACTTTACGTCTCCTGAAACCACCATTTTGTATTTGTTCACGTCATAAAAGTTGTATCCCTTAGTGCCTTGGGGATATCCCACGAAGATTCCCAGTCTCCCCTTTTCCACGAACTTATCACCCTTAGTTTCAGTATGGCGATAGTACGCATGAAAACCAAAGGTTCTCATGTGTTCGTACCAGGGCCTATGACCGTATATCATTTCGTACGGAGTTTGATTCCCCAAGGTGTCAGATGGAAGTCAATTTACGATGTGGGCGCTGCCATAATGCATTCTCCCTAACCCATGTGATTGTTGCGAGTGCCCATATCATTTGTTTCATGATTGTCTACTGGTCCATAGGAAGATTGAAGCGTATAAGGAACAACAAGACCGAATCATATTCGGTTTTAAAAATCATGAAGGCTCACCCTTATCATCCTCATATCGTCAGCCACATTCAACAAACTCTTATGGCCATTATCAGCCAAATGGTATGTATTAAAGGTGTTCATTTAATCAAAGGAAGCTAAAATATTAGAACCGTTAGCAAGGGAACCAAAGAAAATATCAAGGAGGAAAACACAACCAAGGCTATCAATAAGGTTCACATTGTAATTATTAGCAAAATTGGCATGATCAAGGTAACCATGAGGAAGGATTGGCTGATTCGGATGCTTCGTTAATGGATACACTTATGGAGCTTATGAAGGAAATACGAAAGGAAAACAAGATCCAGGACAAGACTCATATGGAATTGGTAAAGCATGTAGCCAATTAGCAGAGGAAATTGCAGATTTAAAGGCTATGGAAAACAAGACCACACAAACTCCTCCTATTCCTGAAGATTTCACAATAACACCGGGTATGGTTAATGATGAGGTGGTATATCAGCTCATGGATTTTCTGAACCAAGAAGTTGGAGAAGAGGTCGTAGAAAACAATACCACGCCAATTTTGTTAATCATTGAAGAGCCACTTGCGGACAAGGTTGTGATTGAGGATGATGCTGTAGAAGAAGCGGTAATTATTTCTTTTTGTTTATTAGAAATTATGTGATTATTAGTAGTATTGTGAATAAGGTTTGTCAAATACTTTGGTTTCACCATTTTATTTTAGCTACTTTTAGCCAAATATTTGCGACCTTTACCCTAAGCCCAAAACTCGTATGTCCTTTAGATATGTGCAGTGTCTATAGTTAAGCTGTGATTGATTGTTATACAAGCATATGAAAAAAGAGTTGCATACTTGGTTTTTGAGTGATTAATACTAGCACATTGTATGCTAGTCCAAATATTAAACTGAGTGGAGTGAAAAATTGTGAGGGGTGTGTTACTTGAAAATAAAGCTGAAAGCACGTTAGGTGTAGTTTGGCAAATTCTGTTTTAAATGGGAATTATTTTAACTTGCTGAATTAACACATCTAATGCTGATCTAGAATGGGGTATGACTTTGGATTTTAACTGAGAATAGGTGGAGATTAGTGAAGTGTTACTGTTAATGATGGTAGGATAGTTGTAGGGAAGCTTTGCTTGGGGGCAAGCAAAGGGTCAGTGTGGGGATGTGCTAAGAGGGTAGATTACCATGTTATGATGTAGTTAATTATGTGTTTTTAAGTGATTTATATCATAAAACATGGTTACTTTGAGTTTGATTTGGATGCAGGTAGTTGGAGCGGATTGGATGCAAATTTAGAGAAATCAAATGGATTTTAATTGAAGATCCCAAATAATGATGTGACAGAGCCCTGAATCACTAAGACGTGGCTGCAAGAATCGAAGAAAACAGAGTTATAACGAAGATTTTTTGGGAAAAACAGACACGTACTAGTAATCAGCGCAGGGTTACGCCATACATCAATACCTAGCGCTAGTATGCGCAAAAATCAGCGTGGGTGAGCAACTTTTTTCACCTAGCGCAAGGCTGCACTGGGTGGGGCGCATGACTGTGCCAATTGTTGGGAAAGTTACAAATTTTATGATTTTCACCCTATTTAAAGAGAGGAAACTCCAAAACGAAAATACCTTGAACCCTAGTCGTTTTTGAGCTCCCAAATATACTTTTCATCATCCCAAACCTCAATCTAATCAATCCTTTCTTGCATTAATCATCTAAATCATCAATTATAGATCCTATGATGAAGATGAGCACCTAGATCCTTTTGTAACCACCTTCAGGTGTAACATTTCGTCTTTGTGAAACTCAATCTTATGGATTTTAGTAGTTATGGATTGTTTTCATGTTTTGAAGAATACTTGTGATTTAATTAATTTAAACAAACTGTGTGTGTTGCAATTACTTGTCTTTTATCATTCGCATTCGGTTTTCTTGCATCATGAGCAGTTTGATCAGTGGGTCGGTCTTTGGCACATATGGTTTGGTATGTAGATTGCATAGGTTATTATTAAAAACTTGTCTTTGCTTTTCACTTAATTAAATCGTTACCAAGACATGTCTATGTGATATCTAACTAATTGAAACAAGTTTGGGTGAATTGTTGAACTAGGAATCCGAAAGGTGTTACATCTCTTTATTATTATTTTCAACTTAATATCAAAATTCCTAGATTTCTTAGTTTTTTCTCAATTAATCACAACAAATCATTAGACATTAGTTAATTTAGATAAAAGTTATAACTTTTCATCAATTCCTTGTAGAGATGACTTGACTTCCACTTACATTTTGTAATGTAATTTACCATGATACAAGGTATATCTATTTGTGAATTTATACATGTATTATATACATGTATTTTCAAACTAGTTTATGTTTCGATCGAGCTGTTTATATTTTTCTATTCTTTATAATTAGTTTTACAATATTTATTTAGTTGAAAGTATTTGGTTTATATTTTATTTAAATTTACAATGTTCGAATACTCCTAATTTCTCAGTTGTTCGATTAGGAAGCGACTAGCGACGTTTGCAACACTGTAAATAATAATATAACAATAAAAAAATCTAAAAAACTTATGTTATAGCGTTAATTGTCATTTTAGAAAAAAATCTAGGAGAGCTTCACGAATCATCGGTTAGCAATTACGGTATGACATTCTAATACTATATTTTACTATTGCTATAACGTAAATCTTTGGTTAAAAAAATTCGTTTCTATAACTCGTTAGGGCCTTTATTACGACTCGGTCGAGGCACTTAAATCCTCATGACCGACTCTGATTACATAAATAATGTAGGAACCCACAATTTTATTATATAATTATGGGTAGGGATCCTAAGAGAACCAACCCCTATTTGAGAACTGAGAGAACCATTCTGGGCCACACATTTCATATAAAGGCAAAAAAAAAAAAAAAAAAAATTTTTTTTTTTTTTTTTTTTTTTGCTTTAATCGCACATTTTTATGCAAGGAAAAAAATTTTTTTTATTTTTTTTGAATTTTTTTTTCATTTATACATATGTGTATATGTCAATTATACATATGTGTATATAGCAATTATACATATGTGTATATAGCATTTTTCAGCTATACATATGTGTATATTTCAGTTATACATATGTGTATATTGCATTATACATATGTGTATAATGCAATTATACACATGTGTATACTGAAAAAAAAAATAAAAAAAAAAAAAAAAATTTTCTTACATATAAAGCAGCGATTTCCAAAGAAAGGCACTAGAGTAAGGAAAACTTTTCTCTCGCAACTGAATTGTTATTATGTGTACGAATTGCCAATCTTAATCAGATTGGATGGTCTTGTGACCCAAAATCATGTTGCTCGATCCAAATCAATATAAATATAACGTGTTATGTTCCTTGCAGATAACTTCTTCCTAGTGTCCTGCATAAATGATTTTCCGTTAAAAACATCACCTCTACATATGACTAACACATGTGTGGCTTCAATTCATGCAAATTTGTGCCATCTATGCTACTAAATGCAATTCTATTTATTCTATATACACGTTTATAGGCCCATACTTCAAATGTTGCAACATTAATAGTTATTATACATTTTTTGATGTCGACTAAGTCACTGAATTTAATGAAATGATTTATTTGTCATTGTATTAAATCGTATAGTGACCGTTTTGGAACAATTTTTTTAAAATAAGCTAGTATTGTATAACATAAAAAGTTCCAAATTAATTACTTCTCCATTAAACCATTAATATTTTCAACCTTAACAAATATCAAATAGTATATATGGCCAGTAAAGGTTTTTTTTATAGGAAAATCTAGGAATTAGGCAACTTGACCATAGAAGTTAAGAAAATATATAGGCATTATGTTGGGTTATGTAATACTATTGATGATGAAAGCCAAAATCTATGAATACATTTTTCATTACTTTGAAGAATAAGGAATCAACTTTATCAAAGTACTATAGTATTCATCCCTTGAAAGCTTCAGAAAACAATCATAAAACTGACATCAAGAACAGTTGATTTATTAGAGACCAAAGAGCTAGATTGAAAACTGCTTGATTGACAAGTCAAAGAACTAGATTGACGAATAACTAGTTTACAAGTCAACAACTGGTCTAAGAAGAGTTGGATGACACACCGTTGGACTGTTCTAGTAGTTTGGTCATTCTAGCAGTTTACATTGTATTTTTTGTATTAGTAGTTTTTGTATGACTTCCGATAGTTTCACAACTACTGAAAGTTACAATGTGTTAGGGTTGGGTTGTTCGGTGGGGTCGCTTTTATAGTGACTTCACAAACACTTTTTCTCTTCCTATAAATAAAACAATATCCTTGTAATAGTCATCCTTGAATTGTTTTCTGTTGATGTGTTTACTAATCGCTTGATTTTCATATTGTTATAAAATGAACTAGTTTATCATTCAAGTTATTATAAAAAACACACACAAATGCACTCTCATATCTAACAATTAGTATCACAACCATGGGTCTCTGAATTGATTTAACAATCAGTTTAGACGATAAACTATAGCTCAAGCTAATAATTAAATTGTAAGAGGTCGAATCAAAAGGAGAAATTGATGACTAAAACAGAAATCTGTTTTGACACTATGTTTCCTGAAAGTTTAATAGAATCCAAATAAGATGTTGATCTTCCATGATCCTCATAATACAGGATCATCCACAAAGTCTCCAATGCCCATTCGCCATGAATTTAAAATATGGCAACGTAAGATAGCTCATCATTATCCCAACAGAACACAAGTTGTTGGAGGTTAGTGGTGTACGGAACATATGTTCCAACAACACCAACTACTGAGAAATCAGATGTTCAAGTTCCAAAGAATCCCACAAATTACTCTGAGCACGATTTTCAGAAAATGGAACTCAATGCCAAGGCATTCGGGATATTGAATATGGCCTTACCTAATGAAATATATGCTTAATTTCTCCACTATGAGAATGCTTAAGAGTTATGGGATACTATGAGTGAACAGTTTTGTGGTATAGATGAGGTGCTGGAAAACAATAGAGAAATTATGAACCAACAATATGAAACATTCTCATATGTCAAATGAGAGACTTTGAGTCAGCAGTTTGAGAGGTTTAATCGTCTAATTAGTGAGTTAAGAATTGCTAATCAAACTTACAGCAAAGTGGCTCTGAAACAAAGGTTTTTGGGATCTCTACCAGAGAAATGTGAAGCCATTGAGGTTCTAAAGTAGGTATGATATCTTTGTATTTGCCGAAGAAAGTTCAAATTAACCTTTGTCTTATTCGAATGTTGTTAGCTCAATTGATAAAGATAAATAGTGTCAAACAATAAAAGAAAAAATGGTCAGATTCTCTATACAGAAAAGGTATATAGGATTTGGTTGATAAACCAAGAGGGCTAAAACTTACTCCTTGCAAATGGATTTACAAAATAAAAATAGGGGTGTCTAAAGGTGATGCTCCTAGATATAAACTGAGATTAGTTTCTAAGGGATTTTGTTTATCTACTGTTGTATGTAGATGATATGTTGTTTGTTTGTAAAGACAAGGAAAAGGTGGAAGATACTAAGAAGTTGTTGAAATTGGAGTTTGACATGAAAGAGTTAGTAGAAGCTAAGAAGATTTTGGATATGAAGATTAAATGAGATATAACTTAGAGATTGTTTTGGCTAACTCAGGGTTCATATGTGAATAAAGCACTTAGTAACTATTCTTTGAACAAAGGCAAAGTTGTCAAAACTCCAATGGCACCTCATATTAAGTTGTGAAGTTTAGATTAACCAAAGACTAAAGAAGAGGCTTCGTATATGGAGAAAGTTCCATATATTAATGTGGTTGCGAGTTTGATGTACTTAATGGTGTGTGCAAGACTTGACATCAAGATGTCAGACTTGTAAGTAGGCATATTGCATCCAGGAAAGGCAAATTGGCATGCAGTAAAGTGGATTCTTACATACTTAAATGGTACTAAGAATGTTGGATTGATATTTGGTAACAAATTAGGTTCCAAGGGCAATATGATAATTAAATTTGTGAATTTAGATTTTGCTAATGAACTTGATAAAAGGTCAGTTTTTTATTTTGACTTTGCATTTTAAGTGTTGAGGAATCTTGTTAGTTGGAAAGCTCAGCTGCAGCGCAACTCAAGCCGGGTATATTGCCTTAAAAGAAGGTGTTAAAGAGGCATTGTGGCTCAAAGGTTTTGTTACTGAGTTCGAAATTAGTCTACTGGAGATACCAAGGTGTTATGTGACAATCAATGAGCTATTCATTTGTTCAAGAATAACATGTTTTAAGAGAGGTCTAAGCACTTAAGAGACGCGATCAACTCAAAAGAGGCTTGAGAGAGTCAACAACATTACTATTTGCTTACACATCATGTTTTCTACTACTTTTAAATGCAGCACTCTTATGCTTTGTCAAATAAACAATATCTCCTATCTTATTCATAATCATGTTTTTTACTTTTTAACAGTAGTATGAGCTGCTTTTGAGATGGAATCACCTTTTCCATCACTATTTTTTTTTTCAACCCTTTTTACTTTAAAGTAGAGAAAAAGAGTAGGTCACGTGAGGCACCACAGGACGTCACGTGCAAGGGAGTTCTATGTATTTATTCATGCAAAATATTACATTTTCTGTTACAAAACATAAAAAAGAAAATAAAAGAAATGTGAAAGAAATAATTACTATTTTGTTTGTCTTTCTATGTGGTGGGGATGTTTTTTTGGTTTCATCTGCTAGGTTTCTATAATGTGGGCTCAAGTTTCGATTCATTTGATTGGGTTTAAGAAGCTCTATCTCTTTCATCCTCACCCTACATATCCCACCTTACTGTGTGTGTTTGTGTGTGTGTAATGTTGTATTAATCTTTTCATTTGATGTTAATCTTTTCATTTGATTCTTACTATAATATTGCAGGCTTTATATACAAGACTTATAACCTCAACCTTACCTGCTCAAGGTGCGGGGTCAATGAATAAAAAGCAAAGAAAGTTCATTGTAAAAGCTAAAAGGTTTAAAGCTTAAAGAAAGCTGATTTTTCGCAAAGCAAATTACTTTTTTTTTTTTCAATCCTCATCTCTCTCTAGTTCTACATCTTACCTTCTTCATATCCAGAACAAATAAAGCTGAAACAAACAACTATCTTGATCACTTTAACAAAGGGTTTCTAGTAGATTTTGTGTTACATAAATCCATCCATATGCTAGACAATATCGATATCACGACCGCTCCATCTTCGTCTTCTGATCGCTTCCTTTCGCCAGAAAATGGTCTTACCAACAAAAGGAAACGACGCCCTGCTGGTACGCCAGGTAAATGGTTAACTTACACATGTGTAAATAATCATCTAATAAGCTTACATATATGTAAAACATTTACTTATATGTAACTTGTTCGTTTTGAGCCGAGGGTCTTATTGGGATAGCTTGTTTAATTGATAGAGGTAAGGTGTGTCTTCGTCTTATCATCCCCTAAACAAGCTTACACATATCTAAACATTTACATATATGTAACT
Organism: Ambrosia artemisiifolia; assembly: GCA_032199755.1. Taxonomy (NCBI): domain Eukaryota; kingdom Viridiplantae; phylum Streptophyta; class Magnoliopsida; order Asterales; family Asteraceae; genus Ambrosia; species Ambrosia artemisiifolia. The sequence goes on from CM063519.1 coordinate 56,073,325, forward strand.
TTTTCATTTTGAGTCAAGGGTCTTATTATAGGTTACATGTGTATCTTATACGGATAAGGTTTGCCTTCGTCTCACCCTCCCATACCTACTGTATTTGTGAGATATTTCTAGTTAGGTTGTTAATTATGTATTATATGTTTTAGCTAACTAATATTCAAGTTAAATGGTTAAGTTACACATATGTATATGTAGAACATTTATAAATAGAACATTTATATATGTAACTAGATTAAATTTGCAGATCCGGATGCGGAAGTGGTATCCTTATCACCAAAAACATTATTGGAATCAGATAGGTACGTTTGTGAGATCTGTAACCAAGGCTTCCAAAGAGATCAAAATCTTCAGATGCACCGAAGGCGGCATAAGGTGCCATGGAAGTTGTTGAAGCGCGAGTCGCCAGAGGTGAAAAAGCGCGTTTTCGTGTGCCCCGAACCGAGCTGCTTGCACCATGACCCTTGTCACGCACTAGGGGACCTTGTAGGTATCAAAAAACATTTTAGGAGAAAACATAGTAATGACAAACAATGGGTTTGTGAAAAGTGCTCAAAGGGTTATGCTGTTCAATCAGATTATAAAGCTCATCTCAAAACGTGTGGCACTCGTGGTCATTCTTGCGATTGCGGCCGAGTTTTTTCCAGGTTTTTTTTTCTTTTCATTACTCTAAAATATTTATTAATTAAATGATGATTATATATCCATTATTCAAATCTATTCATACCTATAAACACTAAACTACTAAAGTGTCAAGCTTAGTGTTTTATAATATTTAAAGTAATAATGTTTTAAATAAGAAGGCTAGTTGAACCTATGACATTCTTGTGACATGGATTTCAGCAACAACCGATAAGAAACATAAATTCCCTAATGATATTTTTTTTTTCTGAAAAGGTAGACGTCGGGTCAGTATAATTACGTCTGGTCACTATAATTAATTCAACAGTGAATTCTTTGAAGTCTCTGGTTGCAAGAACAGTCTTTTTCTTTTTGGCTCTACACAATTTAAACCCATAAATCAATACATGTGATCTAGCTATGACGTTTATCATTTATTGTTTCTAAGGTTAATTGGATTTTAGTAATTGATCCATGTTTTTTATTGTAATTTAAAGTGACAATTTAACGAATGACACTTTGATTGTTAAGGACAATCTGATTCTAACAATAAGTAACTTTGTCTGCTCCTAACTTCCATTTATTATATAGCGTTTCAAAATAATTTGCAACATTCTAATTGTGATAAAAGTGACTCAATTGTGTTTATCAAGGGGCAAACAAAGTTACTTCATCATAGATTGGAACTACTCTTATCAACGAAAGTGATAGTTAGGTTCTATCAGGCAGAAAAACATGGTTTGAATTATTAAAATCTAATTTGCGATATTTTTGTTTTATGTTAGGTGTAAATTCGTCTTTATTTAGTTATAATATCACTTGGTGTAGCCCAAAAACTTATCATTAGGATGAACTTATTTGGATTTAGCTCAAATAAACTAATTAATCATCTTTTTTAATTTACATATGTCGTTCATGATCTTATAAACCATCTATTTCTTCAATCAATAATATCTTGTTTGTGTTTGTTTGTTGGTAGCTAGCTAGCCCCTACATAATAAAGCTTTGATTCTTCATTTGATTAGATCTTTTGTCTTATAGCACTTGATCTATGTCTCCCTATAATTATCATTATGCATATAATTTTTTTTGTCAACAATCTAATGATTACTGTACGCTTTTTCTTGTTTTGACTCATTTGTCTTTAACTCTTTATAGAGTCGAGAGTTTTATCGAGCACCAAGATGCTTGTATCGTCAGACGTGTCCATCCGGACCTACCCGCATTCCAGCCCGCTTGTTCGTCGCGTACTGCTTCGAGTACAAGTCCATCAAGCGACACGAACTTAAGCACCATCCCAACATTGCAACGATTGACACAAATCGCACCTTGTGAGACTACATTTGCACAACCTCAAGAGACACAAAACAACTTGGAACTTCGACTATTGCCATCATCATCATCATTATACGAACAAATGAATGATAATCGAACCAATTTGAAGCTCTCAATTGGAAGCGGAACAAGCTTCTCAAAAGAAGAAGAAAAGTTGAAGATGGCAATGGCCGAAAAGGAGTTAGCCGAAGAAGCTAGGCAACAAGCAAAGAGACAGATAGAAACTGCTGAACTAGAGTTTGCTAACGCGAAAAGGATTAGGAAACAAGCGCAAGCAGAGTTGGAAAGGGCTAAGATATTACGCGAACAAGCTACTAAGAAAATTAGCGCCACCATTTTAGAGATCACTTGTCATTCTTGTAAGCAACGGTTCCAAGCCTCGAGAAACAATGGTGCAACCATTACTATTGATGAAATGTCATCCGCTTTAACGGAAGGCGAAGGAGATTGATTGTAGTATTTTCAAGCCAAGTCATCTCTTTTTTGCCATTTTTCCTTTTCTTTATGGACAAACTTGGTGCACAAGGCAGTCATGAGGAAGTTGGATCAATTTGAGCCTAGTGTATCATCCTGAAACTGCATTTTTTACAAGAAGTTTTGTCCTTATTTTAAGTTGTATTTGTTTTCTTTTTTATTTCATTTATGTCTTTTTTACTTTTGCCTTAGGAAAATAATATAAATGTGTGTAGATTGTAGTACTTTGATGCTAAATCTAGGATTCCACATTATATAGATTTGATCAGACAAATCAATGTACTACCATTTAGTTTTGAAAGGTAAGGAGACCTAATTAAGAATGGTAGGTCTTGTAAGTAAAGGCCTCCTGAATCCTTCATAGGACAATAGGACATCATCTGGATTTTAAGGATTTTGTCTTTTATAGAAAAGAATGGAATCAAAGATGCATGGTAGTGTTTGGATTTTCCAATGAGGAGGGTTCTAGTGTTAATTGATCAATTTGTAGTTTGTGATAATCTATGACCAATTAAATTGAGCAACCCAAATGTTATTAGTATCATATTCACTTGTCATGGTAGAATTCATAAAATTGTTATCATATCTTATTCAAAAAGAAATTAATATTTTTTCCATATTTACACTAGGGTATAGGTTCCTGTACAAAGTACATTTTTCGTACAAAGTGTGAGAAGTCTATATAGTCATTGTGTTTTAAAGTTTGTCTATAATGTTTTTTATTCCTTTTGCATTGATTTATATAGAAAAGCACCAAACGTTACAATTTAAAACACAATCAAATGTATTCTAGACATTTAATTTAAAACACTCTGATTACTTTCTTCGTATGGTGTTTTAGATTGCATGTTGAGAATACATTAATTAGTGTTTTAAATTGTTAATTTTTGTGTTTTTCTATATAACACTATGCTAAAGGAACATAAAACATCATGCCTAAAATTTAAAACACAATGCCTATATAGACTTCTCACACTTTGTACGAAAAATGCAATTTGTACAGGAACCCCACCCTTTACACTAGTACATGGCATAATTTTTACGTTGTATTATGTGAAAACAATTTTATAGGTTGACTAGATTATACCCCGGGAATGTCCCGGGGTTGAAAAATCTAATATGACATATTAATTTTACATATGAAATAGAATGATGCGCTTTACAGTTACATGCATGAAAGTTTCGAGTAACAGCTAACCTAAAACAATTAAAAATATATCTACAATGTTAACGCCTAACCTTAAACAATGTACGACTCTAATATTAATATCTAACCTAAAACAATGTATTACTTCAATGCTAACACATGTTGAAAATAGAATTCATATTTACTGATTTGAACATAATTAGTGACTTGCCTATACATGATTAATGATTTACCTGAACACTTTGTGTTTTTTTTTTCTGTTTTAACAAAACCCAACAATAAATAGTCGTTTTTTTCTCCGTTTTCTATATAGCACTATGGTACTCGTTGGAAAGATAATAAAACACTCGTTAATTTGGTGTAATTTTTTTCTTTAAAAAATCTTGTATATAAAAGATATTAACGTTTAAAAATTATGGGAGGAAACATAAGAGAGAAAAATCTAATTTTGTTTTTAAATTATTTGTTTTCTAAAATATCTCAATGCCACATGGGATGACACATGACACACTCAATAAGGAGGGGTGGCTTTCTTTTATTATATGTATAGATTTTATTTTACATGATGTGTGTATTGGGAGAATAATAAATAGCACAACATTCAATTATGAAAAAATATATTTCATGAACCATGAAAGTCACTTTGATATTAATACATATAGCTTTATTTGTGGTACATAAATAATAATAATAATAATAATAATAATAATAATAATAATAATAATAATAATAATAATAATAATAATAATAAAACAAGAGTTATGCAAAACTTATATTTATAACAATTTATAAGAAATTAGTCCTAAATTTCTAAGGAAAAAACTAACGATCTTGATTGATATGAGTCACAAATCCAACTTTTACCTAGACCAACGAACATTTTATTCACCACGTGCTAGCAAGGCACTGCAAACGACAGAAGAGAAAGTGCACTACACCTAGTTGTGGACAGCACTAGATTACAAGACTAAATGACCCAAGATACAAAGTCACAAACATTTTTTATAGTTACTTGTTACCACACAATCTCTATAATATTAAAATTTCAGCCAGTAAGGGATTAGTGAGCATAATTAGTGAATAGTAAATGTAGGGTCAGTGGAACATACAATGAAATATTAATTGTTAAAAACTTAATCAATGTTTAGCTTTGATTGATGAACTCTTTATGATGGTGATCCTATACTATTGATCTTTGCTAAAAGGTTCATACACATAAGATATGTTGTGGGCGTGATGATCAACGGAAAATAGATAATAATCTGGTTTTGGTGGTGATAGGTATTGGTAACCTGTTAGCTATAACATGAAGCGAACAAGTGGTCATGATAATGTCAATAGATAATTAGCCTTATAATTTGTTATCATACAGAGATAGTATGAATAAACCGCCTGAAGGTGCTAATTAATACAAAAGAACTTATAAGTTGTTATAAATAATAACTGTCTAACTAGTGATGCCAAGGGGTACTGGTGAGATCACTAATGATGTGTTGATAAAAAATGATCAGTGATCAGATGTGAGATAAGCCATATATGGGAATGATGGTATAAGTGGTAATTATCGATAAAAGTTGTTAGAGAATATCAGGATAAGTGTGGGCGATGAGTCATTAATGAAAAGACAATGAGTTATTGGTATCAGTAAAGAGACTTTTGCCATATGCTACGGATATGATCCAATGTGAACATTAAGTTAGCCTTGTAAAGCTACATGAAAGGAACACTTTAGGTGTTGGTGTGTACATATCTAAAAGGTATTCGAGAGGACGGGGCGGGATCGGTAAGGAATCTCGGCATTTGCTTGCCGAAGAAAGAAAAGGGTTTTTGGTTGGAGACCATCTCAGAGGATGTGTGTGATTGGTAGGTATAGTAAAGTGGTGGGGTCCTTGGTTTCAGACTATTTAGGCTTGACGTTTCTGGTGTTTAGGCTACTTTATGCTAGTTTGAGATTAAATTGATGTGGCGCGTAAAGCCAAGGGCGCTCCGTCCTCCCTTAAAGTATCACTATTTACAATTGTGGAGGAAGCAAATGTGAAAAAAAAAATTGAGAATATTTTAAGGAAAACAGTTTTCATATGTTTATTTTTTAATATTTGTTGAAAGTAATGATTTTTAATGTAATATATGGCTGTGAATGATTGTGAGCAGATGAGGGATGAGGAACTTATTGTGAATGCTCTTAGAGAACTAGTGTGTTCTCTAAATTTATCTATTTTAGAGATGATTGTTAGAATAATGTGTCAAAGCATCATGGTCAAACTTGGTCAAGGAAGTTTGAGGGGCCATTTGTGTCAATTACCAAAGTTATTACTGCTTTATAATAGATTAGGTGAATAAGTGAAAGACTGATAAAGTTGGAGGGTCTGTTCTTTCAAAGCTGAAAGTTGTAACAGACTTTAACCGTCTGTTTGGGAACTAGGGCTATAAAACAGGGTGTTGGATCAATTAGCTTAGTTAGTCGATTACAGTTTGATTTCTTTGTAATTTCTTTTCTGTTTCATCATTAGTAATAATTCGAAGCTTTCGACAATTGTGTTCTTAATTCAATTTCATAGGTGTTTTTATAACAATTGGTATCAGAGCAAGGTTGGCTCAAATTCTGTGAAATTGGTTAGTGTTATCCGCTGTAGAAGATCAACAATGGTGTCGATGAAGTTTGAATTGGAGAATATTGATGGGAAGAATGAATTCCATCTTGGAGTGATCAAGATAGGTGATGACGGGGCTTGTAAGATTCAGAACGGTGAAGTCACATTGTTGATGAACAATGGTAATATTGTTGATGATCATAATGTGAGGTATGTTTCTGATCTGGGTATAAGTATTTTGTCATTGGAATTTATTGAAAGAAAGGGTTGTCGACTGGTGATTCTTGAGGATGGTGAAATCCTGGTTATGAGAGAATCAGTGGTCTTGTTGATTGGTTCAAGGGAGAGTAACAACACACATCTTTGTCTTTTGAATGGAAAGATAGTGTTGGTTTCAGTAAAAGAAAGAGAGGTATCAAGTTTCTTGTTTACTGATAGTGATTACACTAGATGGAAGGTGGTGTTTGTTATGAGAAAACCAATGGTAATGATTTCAGGAACAAGACATGGGAATAATGTTTGTGTTCTTGTTTTGCCTCATGTTATAGAGTTCATTGATCACAAAGATGAACATGAGTTGATTGAGTTATGTAAACAGGTTGATGGGTTACAGGGTAGTTTCTTAGAGTTTTGTGTAAGTTGTGTGATGGGAATTTGTCACAGGGTAAAAGTCTCTAAGGGTATTCAGTTAACTAAGGTGTTTGGTGTTGTTCATGGTAATTTGTGTGGGAAATCAATGGGTTTGACTCTAGGTGGAGGTGGTAATCTTCTGGTTGAAGAAGATGGTTTTTCAAAAGGGGTAAGGGTACATGTTTTGGGTTGTAAACATGAGTGTGTTACCATGGTTGGAAAATGGATGATGTTTGGCTGTGTGAAGACTAGACAGGTTAAGTGGAAGTCAAGAACAAGTGGCCAAGGGTTCTTGGGATATTCTGATGAAAGAGGAGTAATTAGAATGGGTGGTCTAGTGAGTTTGAAGCCAATGGTGAAATATAGCAAGTTTGTGCTATGGTTAAAGAGTTTGTTGACTGAGGTGGAGTCTGTACAGAAGAAGGTGGAGTCTGAGGGGGTTCAGATCAAGGTGGAGCCTGGTGTGTGTACAGAGAAAGAAACTCAGTTGAACAAGGTTGAAATAAGTGCTGGATCCTGTGAGGAATGGAACAGGTTCAGAAGTCAAATGGGTAATTTTTTGACTGATGATAAGTTTGTAACCAAGTGGTGTGTGATAATGAATGTTGAGATGGGTTCATTATGGAAAAATATTGCTTGGTTAGTGAATGGATTTGTGTACAGGAAACTGTTTGGATCTGATGGATGTGTAGCTGTTATGTTGTTCAGATTTATGAAAGAAACAGTGGTTGATAACTGTTTGGAGGTTGTTGAAAGCTGGTTACAACATGGGTCAGCTGGTTGTGCAGGAAGTTTGATCAGTGAATGGGTCAAGATGGGTTATGCACATCAGGAGGCACATCAGGGTCAGATTTTGAATGGTTGTATGTTTTGGAAGAATCAGTTTCAGCAGCTGGTAGTATTTGGTGGCAAAGGTAGTACCAAGGATAAAATGGTCAGAAGTTTGCTGGGAGCCAAAGAGGATGAAGCTGAGTACAGATTCTGGTTCCAAAGTGGTTGTGATAGTCCATTCTTGAAGGTTGTTGTGAGCTGTGGAGATAGGCTGCAATGTGGATCACTTGTGCATTATTTTGACACAGGTCAAAAGGGTCTTAAAATGGTTGATTTTAAGTGCAAGGAGAGTGATGGTCAAGGCTGTGGATTATCAGAGTTTTGGTTTTTGGAAACAACTGATAGGGATAAAACAGTTAAACTGCTGATGAAGAGCAGTGGTCTGTCTGCTGGTAAACTGCTGATGTGAAGTGGAGTTTTGGAAACTGCTGAAGGTATGGTTTAATCAGTAGTTTGATGTATCAGAGGTTTGGCTGCACAGATTAGTAGTTTGGAAGACTGTTTGTTATCAGTTGTTTGGGGAGGCAGTTTTGTTTTTCAGTATTTGGATGATTGACATGGCAGGGTGATGATCTTTAACACAAGGTGGAGATTGTTAGAATAATGTGTCAAAGTATCATGGTCAAACTTGGTCAAGGAAGTTTGAGGGGCCATTTGTGTCAATTACCAAAGTTATTACTGCTTTATAATAGATTAGGTGAATAAGTGAAAGACTGATAAAGTTGGAGGTCTGTTCTGTCAAAGCTGAAAGTTGTAACAGACTTTAACCGTCTGTTTGGGAACTAGGGCTATAAAACAGGGTGTTGGGTCAATTAGCTTAGTTAGTCGATTACAGTTTGATTTCTTTGTAATTTCTTTTCTGTTTCATCATTAATAATAATTCGAAGCTTTCGACAATTGTGTTCTTAATTCAATTTCATAGGTGTTTTTATAACAATGATGATGCGGAGTACAGATATATGAAAGAATACCTTATATTTTTGTTTTTCTATAATTTTGAGAAATAAACTAAATAGAGAACTGAACAAGAATGCTCTTAGTTTGAGTGTTACTGTTCATTTGTCTATACTTATAATATGAGTGTATAAACATGAAAAAAAAAATAATAATAATAAAAGAGTAAACTACCAAAATGGCTCCTAAGGTTTGGTCACATATGTCATTTTAGAAAGAATAGTTTATTTTTATCACTAGGAACCCAGAGATTTCATTTTGCTGCCATTTTGAACCATTTTCCTAACGGGATTAGTAAAGTCAGTTAACTTTAAGGGCAAAAATGTCAATTCACGTTATATGATTTAAAACCCTCATTTTGACCCCTCTCTTCTTAACACCATCTATTTCTTACTTGCTTCCTCACACTGTGTAAAAGCCTAAATAACTATTCTAAACATCAACGAATGTGAAGGTTAATAACATCGAATTCAAAATGTGAAATGTTCGAGATAATGATTCTACTTTCAATCCTAACATCAAATACAGTTAGTTTTTATACGTTGATTCTCCTTTCAATCCCCTATTTTTCGATTTTTTTTTCCTAATTGTTTCAAAAGTTTAAGATCAGGTAACAATCTGATACTTTTACATTGGAGTTCCATTATGGGGGTCAACTTATTGATTTTCCAGAACATGTGAGACAAATTGTGACCCATAAGAAAAAACATGTAAATCATGATCATGATTTACATGATCCAGATTTTATGCCTAGTGTTGAAGATGAACTTGATGCGAGTAATGAGGGTAGTGACGAGGATAGTGACTATATAGTTGATGAGGACAATGCAGATGATGATATTAATGTAAACCCGGATCAATATAGTTCTCGGATGGAACTAAAATGATGACTAACATAAATTCATCAAACAAGACATATTCATCAAACTCATTTTTATTCATTCATATGCAAGTACATGATCATTACAAAACAACAAACTAAAACATGATAAAATACATGTTTATTAAAAACCAAGTGATAAATAAAACACTTTTAAGCTTCTTGTTCTCAGATATCATTCCTACCATTTTCTCTAAAGCAATGTTTCAGACTATCAACCATTTGCATTCTCTTCATGGTCGTTAATGGAATTTATTAAACCCGGTATCAATTTGTCACCCAAAGTTGGTTCAGCCCAATAAACAAATTGACAACTCCTTCCCTTCTTCTTTCTACATAAAAAACGACGACCCGGGTTAGCATAGGTAGATGACATACGGATGATCATTTGAGACCACAATTGCATTAAACAATTCTTCAATTTCGATGTGATCGTCTTCAATTTGGGGATTGAGGTTTTTTTAAGTGAAGGAAAGAGTGTGAGAGCAGAGTTTGTAGAGGGAGAAGGGTTAAAATGAAGGTTTTAAAACATATAATGTGAACTGACAATTTTGCCCCTGAAGTTAACTAACTTCACTAACCCCCTTAGGAAAATGATTCAAAATGGCACCAAAATGAAACCTAAACCCAGTGATAAAAAAAACACTATTCTGTCTAAAGTGACATATATGGCGAAACATTAGTGGCAATTTTGACAGTTTACTCATAATAAAATAAACGCTTAAAGTATGCTAAAAATAGAGATGGAGAATAGGTTGCGTGAGATCATTCACATCCCTTTCATTATTTTTTACCTTATAATTTAACTAAAAGTTATATTTTTCATGATTTATCCCTAATTTTACCATTTTTATCTTTCTCATCCACCATTATTAAAACACTTATTTTATTATATTTCTTGTTTTTATACACTTACAATCATTTGGTGGAAGATGAATAGTGGTATTTCATCTATGAAAAGCTACAATAGCAATTTTTCAAATTAAAAGGTTGGGGTAGAAAAAAATGGTGAATGCGATGGAGTGAGTTTTAATGTATAGTAAGTATGTACTAGTTTTATATCCCGGAAGCGTTCCGGGGTTGATAAATCTAAATGACATATCAATTTTACATACGGAATAGACTGATGCGTTTTACAGTTACATGCAGGAAAGCTTCGGGTAGCACCTAACCTAAAACAATTAACAATGTATTTCCAATGTTAACGTCTAACCTTAAACAATGTATAACTCTAATATTAAAACCTAACCTAAAACAATGTATATATTTACTGGTTTAAACTTAATTAATGACTTGCCAATACATGATTAATGAATAACCTGAACACTTTGTGTTTTTTTTACTGTATGAACGAAACCCCACAAAAAATAGTCGTTTTTTCTCCGTTTTTTATATAGTACTATGGTACTCGTTGGAAAAATAATAAAACGCTCGTTAATTTGGTGTTATTTTTTTCATTAAAAAATCTCGTATATAAAAGATATTAACGTTTAAAAATTATAGGAGGAAACATTGAGAGAAAAATCTAAACTTGTTTTTAAATTCTTTTTTTCCTAAAATAACTCAATCTCTTTTGTTTTATAATTGGTGTCACATGGGATCCTACATGGCACTCTCAAAAGAGAGAATGCATGTATGAATACCATTTAGGACAACCCCTTTTCAAATATATATATATGTATATATATATATATATATGGGTTGGGTGTAGTCATTTTGTTACAACGGTATAAAAACGTCGTAAACAGTTTATTTATTTTTTCAATTTTTTTACGGCGGGGTTAATCGTTTTTACATCAATGTGTAAAAAAAAATTTATTCATATTTTACGGCGGAGTTCTCACGGTTCTCACAACTCAATCATTAGAACCGAATCCTATATAATATATATATATATATATTAAAGATAGGGAAATAATTGTTGGATGAGATATAAATGCTCGGATGTTTTAAACATAAACATAAACAATATATTACAACAAAAAAATCTTTATAGTTTAATTAGACCTAGGGGTGTGGTGGTCGGGGAAGCGATCGGTGAGTGTCACTTCACCCGTCTACTGACGGGAAGACCGCCCCTCCCGATGTGATTTCGGTGAGAACGGGGATTTATCCCCTCCCTCCCCGTCTAACTTTCTTTGTTCTTTTCCTTTTTTTCTTTTAAAAAAATAATAAAAACATGAAAGGGGGAACCATTTCCCTCAAAAGGCGGAGAGGAATGGAGAAATGACGTGACGCTGATGTAGACAAGGGAGAGGAAGGAAGAGGGGGAGTCGAATGTGAATACTGAGGTTAATTATAGCATCTACATCTCTTCTTTATTTTATAGAACTCGGTAGAGAAAGATTTTAGGTAGCTTTTTTTTTCTTTTCGTTCTCTATATTTGTCTATAGATTTTTAAGATTGAGTAAGTTTTGAAGAATTAGATATGTGATGCTTTGATACACCATGGTTTGCACCTTTTAATTTAGTGATTATGAGAAAATGAAATCACAAATTATGAGCCTGAGGGGTGTGCTCCTCTTTCTCCCCCTTGTCTACCTTAGCGTCACGTCGCTCTTCTCTTCTCTTCCGTTGTCCACTTCAGCACCACAGCACTCTTCTGACGGGAAAGATTCCACGTGGGCTACCTGACCCACTCACCGCTTCCATACACTACTAGAAAAAAGCTAAATTTGCGACAACAGTATCTGTCGCAAAATTGTGGGAAACAGGCTATAGTGACAATTTTGCGACAAACATAGGTGGTGACAAAATATACTGTCGCAGATTCCAGTATCCACAAATTTGCGACAGATTTTGTGACAAAGTTACTACAAAAATACGTCGTCACAGAATTTGCGACAACTTTGCCACAACAACGTTTTTATGTTTTTTTTACAACAATGCGACAAGTTTGTCACCAAATGCATTTTTTGGTAAATAATAATAATATTTACAAAAATAAATAAGCAAATAATTGATTATAGCATTTGCGACACACATGCGACAACAATTTGCGACAAAGTTGCGTCAAATCTGAAGACAAGTTTTGACGAAGTTTTGACAAAGTTGTGACAAGTCTTTTAATAAGTTGCTACAAAGTAGCGACACTTACAAGTTTTTTTTGTTCAATTATTGCGACTAAACTGCGACAAGGTTATGCTACAGTTTTGCGACAACTGACTTCTTGGAATATTTGCTTAAAATCTGAATACAAATACAAAAAACAGCAAAAACGAAACTAAAAAACACAAAATCTTTTAAATAAAAAACCTGTTTGGTTCTTGAAATAAACATAACAAGTATCCAAAATAAATGCATAGTTTTTACTACGAAATATCCTCAACATTTTAAAATAAAATAAAACATAACGAAGGTCATTTACTTTTTCCCGAATTTCTTAAACAATTCTTCCATGTTCTTTCGCCAAACCGCTTGCTCAGCCCGATCTTTTTCCCGCTCTCGTTCATGCTCAACACGTTCTTGTTCCCGCTCTTGTTGAAGTTGTTCAATACGGGCTTCTATGTTTTGTCGGGCCTCTCTTTCCTTTTCTAACTCAACTTGAACCTTTTCGAACTAAAATTTGTCAAAAAGATACAAAATTAATACATATTAACAAAAAAACTATAACATATTAATCAACACATTAACCTAACGGGTATCCAAAAAACTTTACAATATCTATTAATCTTTATAAAAGACCTATAAACAATCGTATGTAGGCACAAATGCGTATACAAAGCCAAAGCCAAACACAAAGCCAAACCCAAACACAAACCCAAACCCAAACCCAAACCCAAACCCAAACCCAAACCCAAACCCAAACCCAAACCCAAACACATACACATACTTATAAAAATAATCCTAAGGGGTCGATCTAAAAAAATATCCTTAAAAAAATCATATACACACATCCACATATACTTTTATTACAGACAGTGATGGGATCTAACTATACTTTTATTGATAATAAAAAAAATACAAAATTATTCATGTGCTTTTAGAAGTGAGTGTATATCTGAAGTGCTCAACTAAACCCTATCTTTCAATAATCAAATAAAGCATCTATATTTGTCCCTCTAGTCATTCTTATATAGACTAGAGTAATTGTGAGTAATCTGGATTGAATTAATTAAATGAAAATAAAATGGAGTAGAGTTCTCAATATATAGGAAATAAGTTGGATAGAAACCTATTATGAGCCTATGGGCTAAACACAAACAAACCCTAATGATAGAGCACTAATAACTATAAATAACAATAACTAATGAAATTATATTAATTGTCATTTAATCAAAGAAATATCATTACTGTCATGTGAGGTATAACAGACAGAGTCACAAAACTTGAGTGATCGATGATGTATTGACTAACTTAACATAATACATCTAAGAAGCTAAATAATCAATATACAGCCTACATGAAATCAATGATTTTCCAAAATTGGACTGCCTAAACAAACCACACAATATAACAAAATTACAATGAGTTCCAAAACCGGTCCGACTAGCCCGGCAACATCAATGCCTAAACAAACCATGCAATGCAATATACTGACAATGATTTCCAAAACTTGTCCTACTGTCAACATCAATGCCTAAATAAATTTAAGAAAACAATAACAAAGATACCTCATGCGGCTGCTGGGGATCACCGTAGGACCCGCAAACCATGGAAGATGGTGTTCCGGTCACCACAAAAGATGGATCAGAAGATCCCACCCCGAACAACTGGCGACCCCGACACTCGGGATGCAGACTCTCCCACAGAGAAAAATCATCACGATCTGTTTTGTCCCCATGCAACTTTTCGAGTTGTTGACAGTATGAGATCTACAATTTATCAAAACAAAGAACTAGATACTGCACAAACAGTTGACATAATTATTATGAATAAATAATATAAAAAATTAACTTACATATGAGCGTTTTGAACGCTCGGTAACAAACTCTAACTGTTCAAAGTCATTTTCATTAATCTCCCCATCCTGTAACATCTTTTTGCACTTCTTGGTGGCGTGGGTTTGGATAAATAGTTTCTTATATCCAACTTTTTTACCCTTTTCTTTTTCCTACATAAAAACAAGTAATGGAATCGATAAGTGCAAAATGTAAAAAAAGTTTCTAAATTTTATAACTATGATCAACGTACCATGTTCACCCGATGTTCATCAAACCCAATTGACCCGCCCGTATGAAGACACACGTCATTTTTGCGGTTTTCTCTCCCCACTCTAGACTTGTTCTTCCATTTTTCAGTGTCCCAAGACTACATGGTAAAATATATATATATATATAAAGAGAATTAAAAAAATTAAGGAAAAGTAGTAAATTATATCCTTACCTTGCACATGCGTTTCCATTTCTCACGAGGTACTTTAGGAGGCGGATATTTGCACTGGATATCAAAATAGTCTTCATCATCCGGTATTATATACCCCACTTCCCTAGCTTTCAGTTTAGATTTTTTTCTAAATTTGCTCATCATGTCTCTAAATCGGCCCTTGAGCACGTTGATAAACACATCATATATAGCCTGGTCAGCTCGTGGGTCCCATCTATATTTAGTCTGTAAAAAAAATAAATTTAAGATAAAATTGTGATAAGAACCCAATTTGGAATACTCAATGAAGCAACTACATTTGTGATGGAGATTCAAACTGACCCGCTAAATCAAATCCAAGATTATCTCAGTGTCTAAATTAAGCAACTCTTTCAAAGGCAAATATAATAGAAAGTTGTTTCAAACGCTGATTAATGGGAAATATTCGAGCAATCTAGTTGTTTAGGATATAAATAAGCCTAGAGTCTTGTGTAGTCTCTTGTCTTAAGTTATTTTCTATATCTATTGTAAGCTTATGCTTGCCTGTTTGTTTTATTGTTTAACTTAGCTGCTCACCATCTGAATTTCTATATCATGTATTCATGTTTACTAATTCAAACAGTAATAATAAAACTAGCTGATAAGCTCCTAATAAAATGTTATAAGTTGTAGATTGATATACAAGTATACAACAGGCTAAGATTAATACAGTTTAATTTTAGCTGTTTGGCTGATGGTTTGAAGCATGGAACCGACTGGTTAACTGATTAGTAATAATAATTATTATCAATTTTAACAAATTAGTCTTATGAAAAATAATATACTTTACAAATAAAGGTTTACATACAACAAAATAAAGGAAACAGCCATAAAAGACACCATTAGAATGCACATTGCAGCTGCAGTTTACAAAATAAAAGTTTAGTGCTACAGTTTGCAGCCTGCACTTGTCTGAAGTCCCAACATGGTTTTTGTTCGGTATTATACCGAAATACCCACTCCGGTACCGGTACCGATACCGTACCGGTATAATCGGTATCGGTATTGGTATTGGTTTTTTGGACTTTTCGGTATCGGTATTATCGGGATCGGTATCGGTTCGGTACCGATACCGTCCCGAGCTCTTCCCTAATTGTAACTAGACATCAACCCCTTTCAATCATGGCCTACTATCATAAAAGTCTATTTATATTAAATTGTCCAATTTTCGAGTTCTTATCAAAATGCAATATAATAAATTCAAATAATTATAATACTTAGATAACTAACTAATAAATTACCCGAAAACGGTCAAACATACGCGTCCTCACGTTTTGTGGGACCTCTGTAAATGTGATCCAATCTCCATCAAGAAATTGCTCTAATATTTTTTTCACGCTTCTTTGTACACTTGGCTTTGAAAACCTACAGTATTGAAATAACCAAATAAGTACATTTAAACATGAATAAACAATATATATTAAGATGTTAAAATTAGAAACATTACTTTTTTTTGTTTTTGTTGCATTGTATAAATTCTCTCCCATCATCATCACCGTCACCATCACCAATGTAACCACCACCTTCCCCACTACTACCATCAGGTAATGGCGTAGTGGTACGTAACAACCCAGCTAAATCAGCCATCCGATCACCTTCACCTACTTGACTACAACTACCCGCTCCATTTCTACGAAATACAATTTTATCACCACCATTTGGAGGCTCTATCATTACATAAGGCCCATGCGTCCATACCTTATTTTTCTCAACAATTACTTTTTTAACGGGATGTTTTGGATCATTATGTCCCCCTTCAGCTCTCTTTGTCTTTCCACTAACATCACCGCCACCACGACTGCCACTACCACCATGAAGATTGTTCCCCCGAAAAACCATGCCACAATCATTGCTTCCCCCTGCAACTTTCTTTGACTTTCCACCCTGAAAACCACCACCATCACTACCACCACCACTACCATGATCAGTATCCCGGAGAACAATGTCGCGCTCATTACGTCCCCTTGCAACTTTCTTCAACTTTCCACCACGAAGACCACTGCCACCACCACAACCATGATTATCTTTACCACCATTCATAATGTTTACACCCTGCATTTAATAGAACAATGGTCAGATAGATAATATAAGATCAACAAACGCTATGATATGAAATAATATGCAATGTACATACCATCTAATAAATCTGAAATAATAATAAATATACAACAACAATATATTTTCCTAACAGTCATATTCATCTTCATCAGAATAGTGATCAGAATAAATCATTTCAGCATCATCAGCATCTGCATCAGCATCTGCATCAGCATCTGCATCAGCATCTGCATCTGCATCAGCATCAGCATCAGCATCAGCATCAGCATCAGCATCAGCATCAGCATCATGGAATGTATTGTGATCTAAGGGTTCACTCCTAGTTACGTTATCCGGTAGCTCAAAACGTTCATCAGTTTGAAGGAAATTGTGTGACTCCATGTTTCCCTCGTTTGTGACAACAATTTCAGGTGCAGTGACTTCATAAATGTGTCGCGATTTTGTCTTGACAACTGCCCACAGATCTTTTGTATCACGTGTCACAGCAGGGTATGGTGTGTAAAACACCTGTTCCGCCTGTGATGCCAAGATAAATTGGTCATCACTTTTAAGTGTGGACTTGTGTCTGACATCAACCAACTTATTTTTGTTAATAACTACACCGTGTTTGTTATCAAACCATGTGCATTTGAACAATACAACAATTTGAGGCCCATTGCAATCATATTGGAGCTCTAGTATCTCATCCAATAAGCCGTAGTAGTCAGACTCTTCGGCGTTATACGTTTCCCCTCTAACACATACACCACAATTTGAGGTCACAAGTCCCTTACCATGCTTTTTCGTGTGGAACTTACAACCATTTACGAAGTATCCATTGTGTGATTGAGCGTAAATTGATGGTTCTTTTGCTAAAATTTCTAAATGTCGAGTGCTTCCATCAACTAAGCCATTCATTACCTACAATGAAGAGCACACACACAACGTTTGGTTAACAATGCACTAACATAAATGCTATCACTTAATATGCTTTACTTACATGATTTTCAAACCATTCGGCAAAGTGGTGATCTCTGAGAAGAAATTCTGGCTCGCCCGGATACAATTGTGGTGCCACTTCATCGAACTTGTCGATGTAAGGGTAAACTTCTTCACAATTTAGAAGAACATAGGTGTGTGCTTTTTTAAGTTCTTCATCACTCAAACATCTCTGCTTTCCACCCTTTTGATATAATCGTCTCGATGGGACAACAAACACGCTTAGTTTAGAGCCTCCACTCGAAGAGTGGGAATGTTGTGGTGCAAAATTTCGTGGCTCTCGATTATGACGTGTCTCAATTGCCGGGTCAAAATATAAAGAACAATAGGTGGCAATTTCATTCATTAGATGTTCCCTCACAATTGAACCCTCAACTTTTGACTTGTTTCTAATTCTTCTCTTTATTAAGCCAAGCTTCCTACATTTAGAAATATACGAAAATGTGTTAAAAATGTTTAACATAAGTTTTTTTTTAAATAATTAATTATTACCTCTCGTATTGATACATCCATCTGTATTGCACCGGGCCACCGAGAAGAGCTTCTTCGGCTAGATGTATGATAAGGTGCTCCATGGAATCAAAGAAACTAGGAGGGAATATCTTCTCCAATTTGCACATCGTTTGAACTACAGTGCGCTTCATGTTAACCAAGTCATCTACATGTAACGTTCTTGAGCATAAGACCCGAAAGAACATGCACAACTCTGTTACAGCCTCATATGTCTCTTTTGAGACAAAACCTCTAATAGCAAGTGGAAGTAAGCGCTGCATAAACACATGACAGTCATGGCTTTTGAAGCTATGAAACGTGTTGTCTTTCATGCTTATACAATTCCCTATGTTTGATGCATACCCGTCTGGAAATTTAAGCTTTTTCAACCATGTACATACTTGTTTAACATCATCTTTTTTCAAAGTGTAGTCTCCCTTATCTTTAATCATCTTTCCATTGTTACCACAAATGGGGTTTAAAAGAGGCCGATCACATATAAGCTCCATGTCTTGCCTTGCCTTGATACCGTCTTTGGATTTGTTGGTGCCCATAATTGTGTGAAACAAGTTGTCAAATACATTCTTCTCGATATGCATCACATCGAGGTTGTGTCTGATTAATAACTTACTCCAATAAGGAAGTTCCCAAAAGATGCTTCTCTTTACCCAATTATGTGTAACCCCAAAACCAGACGGTTTTTCATAATGTTTACTACCATGGGGTTTACCATCATAAACAACGGGAAAATCTTTTATAACCTGCCATATTTCCTCTCCAGTTGGCTCTGGAATATCTCTTACGCGTGAAATCATTTTGTTTTTCCAAAAGTTGACTTTATCTTTCCGAAAACAATGTTTTGCGGGAAGATGTTGTCTATGGCAGTCAAACCAACACGGTTTCCCTCCAAACTGAAGCTGGAATGAGCCCGATTTATTTGAGCAATATGGGCAAGCTAACTTACCATGTGTGCTCCACCCGGACAACATCGCATAAGCAGGGAAGTCACTAATTGTCCATAGCAATACGGCCTTCATTTGAAAATTGTTACGTCGATGGGCATCATAAGTTTCAATGCCATGTGTGAACAACAATTTCAGCTCGTCTATTAATGGTTGTAGAAAAACATCGATATTTTGTCGGGGATTATTTGGACCGGGTATGATCAAAGGAATTTGTATGTATCTCTCTTTCAAGGCCAACCAAGGAGGTAGGTTGTAAACCGTGATAAACACTGGCCAACATGAGTACAATGCCCCGCTTGTATTGTGAGGACTAAATCCATCAGTACATAAACCGAGGCGAATATTTCGTGTCTCTTTTGCAAAATCAGGAAAGATTGAGTTAAAATGGTGCCAAGCACGACCTTCACTAGGATGACTCATCTTTTCTGATAGACTTCGACTTGCGTGCCAACTCAAATGTTGGGCCGTCTTTTTCGAATAGAACAATCTTTGAAGTCTTGGTCCGATAGGCATGTAGGTCATCATCAACTTAGGCACCTTCTTGCCTTTTTCCTTGTATCTGTCTTCCTTACATACTATACAACGATCCAAATCAGAATGTTGTCCACTGAATAGCATGCAATGGTTTTGGCACACATGAATTTGTTGTGTTGGCAACTCTAGTAGCTTCAACATCTTCTTGGTCTCGTAAAAGTTTCTAGGTAGCTTGTTATCATCAGGTAGAATGTCTTTGATTATCAAAAGTAATTTATCAAATGTCGAGTCAGAAACATTACAATCTGATTTCCAATTCAATAATTTAGTGGTGGTAGACAGTGTGCTAGCGTCTTTAGAACCCTCCCATAAAGGCTCATTGGCTTGCTCTAACATGCGGTAGAATGCTTGTGCATTTTGATTTGGATCTTGCATGCATTCCATAACCATTTGATCGTACTCAGTATATTCACCAAGATCTTCAGGGGCATCTTGACCCACATGTTGAGACGGTCCTGGATTTGAAAATTGACCCACATCAATTGGCTCATTAGATTCACCATGCGCATACCATAGCATATAATCCTTCATGAATCCTTGTGAAGTTAGATGACAATCAACAACGTTTCTTGTCTGGTAGTAACTGTTTTGGCATTTACTACACGGACATCTAATAAGTAACTTTCGGACCCCATTTATAGTTTCCTCCTCAATGTTCTTTGCGTGTTTGTATGCAAAATCCAAGAAATAATCAACACATTGTTGAAACTGTTGATTTATGGTACCATCGTTATTGGTTCTCATCCCGTACATCCATCCTCTATCCGAAGACATTTTCAGTAATCTCTATAACTAAACTTACACAAGTGTTAGAACATACATATATATAAAAGAAAGAAACCTCAATTGTTAAAATCACCAACCTACAGGTTTATACCTGATACCTACACTAATGTAATTTAGCAATCAACTTTCAAGTTTCAAGTGGTACTTTTTGATCAATGTTAATATTATTGTTAAAGGTATCCAACTATAACGACACAATGTTTAAAGAAAATAACAAACCTAAAATTCTAAATTTACACTAAAATTTTCCAAGTTTTAGAGCTTATCGTTGAAAGAAACAAAGAAAAACTTACAAGACTAGAGCAGGCACGAGCTAGTTTGTGTAGATACAATTCAAGCAACACCCTTAGTCAATTGTGTTACCTGCAACAATTATTTTGATGTCAATATGGGTGAAAGCTGTCAACAACATTTTAACTTACAAACTAATAATATAAATTTTGATGATAAAAACATGTAACACACAGATTGTAGATTTTGCTTAAGGTTAGAAGGTTATCAAAAACAGCTTTACCAGCTTAGCACATACATATCAGGATATTTAGGAAACAATAGATGCTGCTGAAAAGGTTCTTCGACAGCTTTAAGGATTCGTTTGGTTGGTCGGTTGCTGGCTGCTGGATTTTAGCTTAATCATGTATGTTTACTTTTTTTTTTTTTTTTTTTTTTTTTTGTTCTAAGCACAATTCCCCTGATTTCAAACTATTGTCTGGTTTTTTGTAGTGTAGTATGATTATTTGTAGTACCTGTTGAGTATAAATATCGATGTCGTTTTGGCATGATTTATCCGAATTATATCACCATATATTAGCATATATGGTGAAGGAGGTTTATAAGCAGTTCAGAAAACTTTTCGTCACCAACATTAAAAGACGACCGGAGCTATTATGTGATAATATTAAGAAGGTTCCTGAAGATTGCTTAGCAAATTTAGTGGCGCCATTCTCCAAAGAATCTTGTCATTGGCGCAGCGGTGATTCTTCTTATGTTCCAGTTAAGAATTGTCTTGCAGGTTGTTGGAAGAAGATTGCGATGTTTCTTAACAGCTTAAAGGTTCAAGATCGGGCGCTGGGGTGCATTTGATACCTGGTATAATATGATTAAAACAACACATGGACTGATGAACCATGAGGAAACTAGAATGTCGTAGAAAGTTTTGCCTGGATTTCTATATTTCGGCCTTTTGGGGACATGGACTTTTAAAGTTATCGGGTATTTGTAGGTTGTTATTCATATATTCTATTAGAGATGCATGGCCTACAAAAAAAATGGGACAAAAGCAGCTTAGTACACAAGGTGGTGGCCTTATTGGCTGATGGGCGTATGGCCATTAGTCAGCCATTAGGCGGGACTAGACGGGCCTAGGCGGTGGTTTTTTTAATTTTTTTAAAATTTTTAAGTATTTCTTAGTATCCAAGTATTTCTAAGTATTATTTGTATATATCTTAACATATTTTCAAAAAACACTTAAATTTGTGTACATATATATAAAATATTAAAATACGTATAAAAATACCAAAACGCCTAGTTCCGCCTAGTCCCGACTAGTCCCTAGGCTGGGCCTCACCGCCTAGCGCCTTTTGGTATAATGTGTAAAAGGAGTTATAGATTAATCTATTCAAAATTAAGCTCGTAAACTTGTGTCATAGTTAGAACTAGATCAGTCCATTATGATAAAATTTGTTTCACAAGGCTATCACTATTGAGTGTGGTTTCATTGATTAGTGAATTAATGCTGTTGTTTTTTGAACCTTTCTATTTGTAAGTGTAGGCAAATTAGATTAAGGCCCTATGTGTTACTGTCACTGCAGTTTTTATCAGTAACTGGAATCATATAATATTATTCCATATGTTTAAATCACGAACATTCATATACATATGTATATTAGTTATATACATATAAACACATGCACATATATACACACATATTCACATACATGCGTGCATATGTATGTATGTATATATACAAACACACATGTGTTGGTGTATATCTGTATTTATGTAACTAGGTGTGTATGAGTGTATGGTATGCACACTTGCACATGTTGGTGTCTATGTGTGCTCCTTACATGATATAATTTTTTTCTTTCGTTGGTGGTGTGCCTTACTTAAATGATGCTTGTGCTTAGGCCCCAGCTCGCAAGGACTGATTCACTTAAGAGACAAATTTATTGTGTGCCTTGTGACTTGAATTTCAGAAGGTTGATCGGGCGCTGGGGTGTTTTCTAAAAGGTTCAGTAGGTGACGGCAATGACATTCGCTTCTGGCTTGACCGCTGGAATAACAATGAGATGTTAAAAGATAAATGGTCACATTTGTTTAGCCTTGCAGTGTGCAGAAGCAGCAGCCTTCGAGAGTTGTTGTCTGTGTGGATTAATAGTCAGGGCTGCTCGGAGATAAGGAAAACAGCGCCCAGTACGGTAGAGGAACTGGCCGAACTGGGTCAACTGTTTCAGCTGCTGCAACAGATCTGTTTGCATTCAGAAAGCGATAAATGGAGATGGGACGGGAGTAGTGATGGGTCTTTTTCGGTCGCTAATTATAAAAGTTTGGTTATCAAGGATAGAGGATTATACAGGGAACATAATATGAGATGGCTGTCATGGATTCCTACCAAGGTGAAACTGATGGTTTGGAGAGCTGAACAGGATCGCCTCCCTACGCGAGCAGCTTTGATTAGAAGAAACATTAATATTTCGGATAGCTGTTGCGCACTTTGTGATGTTGATGTTGAAACTTCTTTGCATGTATTCACAGGGTGCGGGTTTTCCTATGGGGTTTGGTCTGCGATTTGTAAATGGGTCAAAATAGATCATTTTTAGGTGCTTGAGATAAAAGATCTCCTGCAACTTTCGGCTTCTGCTACAGGGAATACTTGGTCGAAAAAACTGATTGATGGGATTATCATGATTACTATATGGGCGTTATGGAAGACGAGGAATGATAGGGCTTTTCAAAGAAAAGAAGTGAAGGTTAGCGAAGGTTGGCGACTATTAAGTCTTTAGCGTTTCTTTGTCTTAAAACCCGATCTAGATTTAAGATCCTTCTTTGGAAGGAGTGGGTTAGATGTCCTTTGTATATGTTGTAATGGTTGTGGTGGTCCTCGGTTTGAGGACGCACCGTTTTTAATGAAGTTCACTTTTCAAAAAAAAATAAATAATAATGCTCAAGATTGGTTCGGCTGAAATCTGTTGCGAGTGTTTGTAATATTTAGTATACTGAATACAAGATAAGTTTGGTTTTTGAGATTGATTATTAAAGCTTTTTTAAAGCATGTCATTTCTAATAATCAAAACTAAAACTAGGCACTTTGGGCTTTTTAGTTTTATCATAAATGAGCTAGTAGATTCTTATATCGAACCAATACAGTTAAACATACAATTGAACTTAATATATGTGATGAACATGCAAACCAATCACAGTATCCCTTATTCACCATCCTAATAACCTTCCTTTTTATAAATTCTCAAACGGTCCGATAAGGAATTAAAACAACACCCACAAGAACTAAAATCAAGATTATGGCATGTAGAAAGCATCATCAGCATAAACACCCTCAAGATCAAATCTTTCTTTAATAAAACCAAGGACCCAGCTACAAATTTCACTACTTTAAACATAAAAAGACACCCACCAAGCAAAAAGCCATAAATAATATCATAAAACAATGCTTAGGGGAGGCATGGTGGGCTCAAGCGTACCTGAGATGCACTGATTTTGAAGGGTTTTCAACACCAGCGTTGAGCAACGGAAACGAAGCACTGGGTGACGAACGGATTTCAGCCCTCAAACGAACTGACGGCAGTTAATCGCGTGAAGATCTCTTGTGCGAAAATTTCTCTTTTGTTGATAGCGGGAAATTGTGTAGCGCCAAATAGAGTAGCGGGAAACTAATTTAGGGTTAATTTGGGCTTTTGTACCTGAGATAATAAAATGTTTTAATTTTTCTTCACAAGAAACTAATTTAGGGTCATGTTTTAATATAGTTGAGTGGGTGATTAAGTGGGTCATGTTCGAAACCCAGCAAAAACAGAATACAAAATATAAATAAGGCTAGTTATTACAACAAAGCACTAAAATAAAATTCAATTCCACGACAAATTAAAATTAAAATATATTAATATAGTTAATAATTAAAATTTAATGATAAGGATAAGGTTGTAAATGATGCACAATAGCTCAAGAGCTAATCGGATCGCTTGGTAAAAAGCTTGAACGACCCGAGCCTTAACGAGCCCGAGCCCCAACTCAAGCTTGAAAAATGACTCGTTTAGTTATCAAGCACGAGTTCGAGCTTTTCATAAAAAGACCATTAACATTGGTAAGCTAAACTTTACCCGAGCTTTGGCTCGTTTAAACTATCGAAGCGAGTTCGATCCGAGCTTTTAGCCCCTTTAAAATTGTTCTAAAATTATTTCGAGCCAAGCTCGAGCTCTTAGGTTTTACTTTCGAGCCGAGCTCGAGCTCAAAATATTAGGTTCGAATCAAGCCGAGCTTGAGCCTAGTCAGGCTTGGGCTCGTCTTGGCTCGTTTACACCCCTAGATAAGGACAATAACTAATTAACGTAAAATTTGTAAGACCCAATTTTAAATATAACTAGTGGTGTTGACCAGCGCGCGTTCCGTGCGCTACTTGAGAGATGTTCTAAATTCTGTAGTAGTTGTATAAGTTTATACATGATAATTCAGCTCTTAAAGTTGTTTTACAACATTCAAAGTGTGCGCATACGATATTTGTTCTTTATTGCGGAGTTCAGCTTGTTTGACTTGACATCTTTGCCTTGATTGACTTGCCAATGCCACTTAATTCTCCAACTCTACCCTTTGTTTGTCACTGCACCTTTAATCGCAAGAAATTTCTAAAAGCCTGTACATAATATTAATAAACAACAATTACACATTTAGATAGCGAATAAGCAAAACATATTGAACTACCAATCTTCCACCAACTTATCACACAGTCATAGAAAGCAATAGAAACAGTGACAATAAAATAAGCACTGACCTTCGATAGATATTCTTCTCTTTTATGTTATTCTGGTTACAATGATAAGAATTAGCAAACATTATTGCACAAACCAACTTTGGTAGTTGCCTTATGTTAAAAACTTTTCATTTTGGATAGGAAACATAAAAATAAAAAAAAATACCAATATTCCACCAACTTATCACAGTCATAGAAATCAATAGAAACAGCTACAATAAAATAAGCACTAACCTTCGATAGATAGCAATAGGCAAACTAAAAGGGCGTTCCACATTCACTACCTAAATTTGCACGAAATGGTTATCTATAGATTTAGAAATTCATATCTATATGATTTTAGGAGCATAAACACATGTATTGTTTGTTCCCCTGCTACTTTCTTTTGCGGCTTTACACTAAGTTAGTCTTGGGGTGAAATGTGTTTTATACTATCTTAGTTTATTAGAGAAGTGTGTTTTATCTTATTACTTCTTTCATATATGTTTATAACTCAATAAATTAACTTAGTAAAAAGTTTTTGTTTTAAAACATAGTGATAAAACTGAACACATACATTTTGTATGAATCACCATCTATATAAAACACAACGAAAAAAACTGAATATAAAATACGATAATGGGTTAAAACACAATGAGCTTAGATACCCAGTTTATTGGGTTTTTATATATCATTATGATACTCGTTTTAAAGATAAAAAATGCTCGTTTTTATAGTGTGCTATTTTAAAAAATATATATATAACCTCACAAGAAAAGGTATTAATGGAGAAATAAAACAGAGAGAAAATATTGTCTTGGGTGGACAAGAATGTCCTCAATATTGTAGCCCCTTGTTTCTATGAATGGTTAAGATGTATATTTAACCTTCCTACTATATTCCTATTATATTATAATCCTAAAAAATACGGATATGTGGGAAATTTGTTGCAACTTTTGATACTTTGCGACAAATTTCTCACAAAATCTTTATCTAAAAGAAAAAAGAGAAAACGAGTTTTTGTGGCAGAATTGTCGCTAAATACAAGAGTTGCCACACATTTGTCGCAAATCCTTTTCTTATTTACCCATATTATTATGTACTAGTTTTAACAAGTAAAGTAATTTTCTGGATAATAAGTATTTGAGAGAAATTTGTCGCAAGTTTTATTATTTTGTGACAAAATTCCCACAAAAACTTATTAAAATTAATATTTGTCAGAAAGTTGTCGCAAAACTTCACAACTTGCAACACACTTTTGACAAAACATCATTTTTTTATTTATTAGTTTATTTTATTTTTTAATATTAGCAAAATAACAACTTAGAATTAAGTTTTGTCAGAAGTTTGTCGCAAACATTATAAAGTTTGCGACAAACTTGCGACAACATTATGTTAGGTGGCTATTTTGTCGGAACATTGTCGAAAATTCATGTGATTTTTTTTGTTGTCGAAAATCCGTCGCAAAATTGTAGCAAAGTTCGAGTTGTGGAAAATTTGTCGAAATTTTTTGTAGCAAAATTAGTCATTTTCTAGTAGTGATACAAAACATTGTCTTTACATAACATAAACGTTTTAACAACAAAACTTCTAACAGGATGCTAGTCTTGAAAACACGGTAGCCTTCAGTCCTAGCCAACAATGTTATCCCAAGCATCCAACATACCTTACTTTAACATAATGTGCATACTAAAAGTCTGGTATGATAAGTGACTCGACTTTCATAAGCTACGTTAAACTTTGACATACATCATTGGATAACGTGACGTGACATCGCATAACTTATAACATATAACATATCATAACATACATAACTTTACATACGTATATAACTTAACCTGACAAACTTATATTAACTAAAACTATCATTTATATAACATAGCATAACTTAATATATATATATATATACACACACACATACACACACATACATACATACATAAATGACCTACAACGTGACATGACAAAATAAAACATAACATTCTCCACTTATGTTAACTAAAACTATCATGTCTATGAGTGACCATCATCACTCCATTCCATACATGTCGTAAGACACATGTTCAATTCAAGATGTCTTATAGGACATATTTTATTCCATATGTCACATAGGATAAGTTCCACTCTATATGTCTTATAGTACAAGTGAATGTCTTCAATTCATTTTGTAAGTCACAAAGGACAAGTGATTTTCATAACTCAATTATTTACCTCCCTTGGGATACACTTCATACCATAATTCCATTACCTAATATTCATTCACGCCATCAAACGTCGCCTGACGTTTATTCGTACATAACACATGCTCATACTATTATTCATAACTACGCCTATTTGTCGATTTAACATCCAAAGTTTATCCGTTACTCTTTGCCTTAATCATACATTGGCTTTTCACTACATTAATGGTTAGGTTGAAATTTGCTAACTCTTTCTTTAAAACATTATGTTAATCATTTAGAAATGTTCCTAACAATCATTATGGTTGGAAGATAAAATTGTTTCGTTCATTAAACCATAGTTTACTTTGAAAATCTTATATATAAGATTGGATCTAAAGTTTGATGTTTTGTGTGTTTGATTCTACGCATATATTCTCGATTACAATTATTTGTCGCGTGTTTGCATCATATTATTTTTTCTAAATATTGATAATTAATATCATGTGGACCCCAAACTATTAGTATATATTATTTATCTAAATAAATAATCATATATGCATGTAATGTTATTTAAGTTGATTATGTATAATTGTGTGTATGTAAAGGTTTTCGTAAATTTTAGCACATTTTTAGAGGGACCACCTGTCTATGGATGCTCATAAGAAGATTATGAGGGACGTTGTTTGCACGAACTCTAACATGTTTGCCATTGAGGGAGATCCCCCGAGGTTCTAGCCTATTGGTGGTTTGGGAATGTATGTCTCTACATGCCCTCAGTTGGGCTTGTCATCATGCCGATGGGATGGCCTGCTTCCTTTTGGTGTGGGAGTGGAGGGAAAACACATGGTGGGGATCATTAGGCCTCAAGCACCGAGTGAGGTGAATGAGGATTCTTTCTTATGAAGTGTGGAGGTGGATGTTGTAATCCTTCAACAAGTCTTATGTATCCCCATTAAGACTGTTAGGAGCATCCCACTTAGTTCTCGTATGGGGTTTGATCAAGCCTTAAATGTTGCCTTATGCAAGGTGGTGGGTATGCCATCTTCGATTAAGGCTTGATTCAAACTCTTGTTGCTTCCACACTGGATATTGCCGGTGGTCAAGCCATCCAACAAACAAGCACGTAGGTCGGAAAATTGAAAGTCCTTGTTGTATTGTAGCATTCAACCAGCCTTGGTGGATTGGGGAGATGGGGCTAGATTTCCTGAAATTATCATATCTTTGTTCAACCAATCTGTAGAAGGAGTCTGGCCGTAGCAAGCGTATGTTGAACCTAGTTTTGATGGTAAAGGTGCTAACGTTAAGCAACATCTTCGAAAAGTTGTCGTTGGTCATTCCACGCAGGTGTTCAAAGTGTTCTATTATTCTAGGATTTCCGTATTGGAAAACCCCACTATGAGGGCATTATCGGGGTCCCCACTACGAGGGTGTTCAAAGTTGTCCTTATATGCAAAAGCTTTTTTAAGCCATATGTAAGTGATGCATCTGAGAAATATGTGCCACCCAAGCCAGCTGTGCAAAATGCGTGTGTAAAACCGAAAATTCTTCAGAAAAATAAGAACATGATGCTCTAACAATTATAAACAAGGACATATGAAACAGAGAAAAGCATGGGAACAATCAACATCACGAAGACAACCTTGCTCACACAGGTCTTCATGATTTGCCAAACAAAGCAAAATGTTTGAAAATTGTTCAAAAAAATCATCTAACATATTTCATCATTCACATTCATCATCACCAGTTGGATCGAACAGATCAGGATATGCACATAAGGAAGCAAACATGCTACCACTGTGGCAATTCTAGTCATATTGCCAGAAAGTGTGCTTATTGTCCTTATATGCCATATCATATACAAGATGAGAGGGTTAAACCAAAGGATAAATACAATTCTTACTCGATGAAGGTGCCATCACCTAAGACAATGAAGAATGTGAGTGTCAAGGTTAAACAATCTGATGGTGATTGGAATGGTGCAAAGGCTAAAAGAAAGGTTTAATGAACAAAAATGTTTTCAAAAAGGCAAAAAGGTAACATAATCCACATTGGCTACCTCAAACCCAAAGAAAAATTTGATAAAATCTAAACAAGTTTAGAATGCAAAACCAAATACAACACCATCATCAATCTTTGAGAACGATAATGATATGTGCTTGCAAGAAGTGTCTTACATTGATACTTCACGAATGCCCAAGACCATTATGTCTTGAGTATCGATTTCTAACTAATCTCCTTATTCATGCTGGGACAGCCAAAATGGATTATCAACAACCATTAATGTGTTGATAGTAATTGTTACAAGCATATGATATGTGACATTTCTCTGTTACATAATGTTAAACTTTTTAACGGAGAGTATGTTTCCTTTGAAGTAGATAAGGGAGGCAAGATCAACAATGGAGGTATATTTTAAAATTTGGTGGATTAATGTTAAAGATGATTGGTTTTGAATTTGATAATGGTTAAGCAAAAAAAAAAAGATTTTTTAGGTAAATTTTCACATAAAGTTCTATTTTACTTTTTAGGTTTATTTGGTTTATACACAAATTTAGGGGGAGAAACAAGAAAAATATAAAAACATCTGAAAAACTGAATTTTTGCTGCATCACTAGTGAATAAGGGTGACAAATGTAATAGGCTGTTTGGTTCACCTCTTAATGGTTTCATTAAGAGGTTGCCTCTGAATCAGTCAGAGGTAGGTGTGTTTGGTTCACCAAAACCAACCTCTTAATGGTTCCATTCAGCTCTTAATGGTTTAGCTAAGGAAAGATGTTGAATGAAAAATAAGACCAATATACCCTCTCCTTACCTGATCAAACCCTCCTCTTCTCTCTTGCAGCCAACAACCCCTTTCTCTTCTCTCTCATCCATTGTAGCCACAATGTCTTTCCCTTGCAGGCGCCACCCCTCTTGGCCCCACTACTCACGACCCCCCACCTGCCAACCACCTTGCAACCCCTTTCTCTCCACCCGACCACCCACTCGTCGGCCACCTTTCACCCCTCACGTAACGACCCCGCACCCACCGACCACCTTGCAGCACCTCCATCCATCCCCACCTTCCAGCACTTCCCTCCATCCCCACCTCGTCTTCGACCTCTCTTTATTCAAATGTAAGGTTTATGCAATTCTTTATTGTAATTAGTCATCAAGATTCAAGAGTGGTTAGATCTTTGTGTGAAGAAGACACAAATTTCATTTCTTATGATGATTATGTTGATGTTAATGAATTCAAGGACTTAGACTAGAACACTAACCAGGGTCATAATCAAAATCCAAACTTGAAATGAAAGATGAAACAAAGTACTATTTTCTATAATAGCCTTTGCAAAATGATGCAGGTTTGACTTTGATGGATTAAAAGAAGATGAACAAAATGTGGGCTTTGATAAATATTTGAAAAGGTTGAAGACCAAAATATGTTTTTGGTTGCCACACGATACGTTGTTGATTAGATTTCAAAGGCTATTTATTTTCAACAGTTTTATATATTTTTTAGGAATTCTTTAATCTTGATGTTCTAGCTATTTTCTAAATTAATTATGAGTTTTCAAAGATGTTAATGTGCAAATAAACAAATATATACGGTTGATTTTAGGTAGTTATATGCACGTAGTTCAGAATGGTAAAATAGTCATTTTGCACAGTTATTCAGAGATCCAATCAAACAGCAGTTTACTGGCTCAGCACTTACTAGTTTAGCACTTACTGGTTCAGAGTTTGCCAAACAGCCCCTAAGACTAGCATTGAAACGGTTAGTCTCTAGTGTGAAGTGTTGATAGGCTCGATATTTTGGCTAGAAGAATAAGTTATTATGTGACACATTTGAATATAATGTATGACCTTAGTGGGAGACGTCACTTAAAATTAGTAGAATATATGTTTGACTCCTTGTGTGATGTCCTAATACGCACTATGTTCTAAGTATGAAATTTATAATGAAAAAAGTAAATAGCCAAAATCGTCCTTGTGCTTTGGCGAGTTTTGCCAATCCAACCCAAAATGAAACTATTTGCCTGAAAAATCCAGTAGTTTGACGAAATGCGCCAAAACAATCCATTTTTAATGGGGTTATCTTAGCCGAGTTAAGTCAGAGGAAAAATGCCTGTTTTTTTTCAATCTGTGAATAATATTACTCATGTACATCAATCTGATCCAACACCATCCTAAACCTAAATCCTTCAACAACAACAACCACCACCATAACCAATGATCAAATCATCATCGTCATCGTCATCATCTTCCTACGATGATGCCTACTAACTGGAAAATAATCGAATCGGAATATCCACCTAATTCCTCCCTTATTTGCACATCTGACTGCGATCCATCCAAACCCTCTTCAATTAACTACTTTCCCACATGCATATTAAACACCTCCAACCTATCTCCACCACCATCTCCGCCGTTATCACCACCGTAAACAATGGTTAAATCTTTAACACACCACCATCACACCACCACTCATCTCTATCTCTCCCTTTAAAAGTCTGCTTAGTTATCCTCATCCTAACCTTCTCTTTCTTCCTTTTTTTACACCCTTTACAAATTCTACACTATATGGTACCGATCGTGTCATCGCCGGAGAATCAAGAAATGAGTAATGAGTTTCTTGATCACGATGTATTGGATCACCCTATATGGTATGTTAGAACAATTGGTCTACAACCGTCGGTGATCAGTGTAATAACTGATGTGAAGTATAATAAAACAGATGAGTTGATTAAGGGTGCGTCTTGTTCAGTTTGTTTGAATGATTTTCAAGAAGATGAGACGCTAAGATTGTTACCTAAGTGTAATCATTCGTTCCATGTAGCGTGTATTGACACCTGGCTTAGATCACACACAAGTTGCCCGTTGTGTCATGCTGGGATTGTTAAGAGTATCAGAGTGGAGGGAAACAAACAAAGTGTATGCTTATGAGGAGCTCAGAAGGTAAATGGATAATTTTACCCCTGACTTAACTAGGTTAAGATAACCCTGTTAAAAAATGGACTATTTTGGCGCATTTCGTCAAACTACTGGGTTGTTCAGGAAAGTAGTTTCATTTTGGGCTGGACTAGCAAAACCCGCCAAACCACAAGGACGTTTTGGCTATTTACTCTAATGAAAAACTCGAGAGTCTAATTTGTTTTGTGAAAGCAAAGACCAGTATGGGTAAGTATCATTTGAAAACCCTCTTGAGTTGTGCAAACCCGTGAAAACCCTATGTAACAACATTGTTTTTTTCTAATTTTTTTAGAGTAGGTTGTATACTTAATTTTATGACTTTCGGCTCAAAAAAATCAAAAAAACGCCGAATAGATTTTTTTTTAAAAATTACGTAACACAGATGTTACATATGTAACAATGCTGACGTATGATAAAATCCAGTTTTATGTAACAGGGTGTAACAAATTAATCTACTCGGCACTTTTTTGATTTTTTTTTTGCCAAAACTAATAAAATTGAATATAAAACATATTCTGAAAAATCAGGAAAAAAAAAAGAATTTTTACATAGGGTTTTCAGGGTTTGCACAACTCAAGAGGGTTTTTATTTTAGCCAAACCCAGACCAGTATACATGCAATTAAATAAAATCTCAAAAGAGACTAAATGATTCCAAAAAGAAGCTATTGAGCACAACAAAAGAGATCCTCCTGTGTCCAAAACCCTAAATCCTATATCAACTAAGATCATCAAGAAATCTTTTGATTTATGTATTATACCAATCTAAACATGATTTATTCTTTTCTTTTCTCAACCTAGTCCCAGTCATGGTGTCAGATTTTAGAAAAGATACATTCGAATTATGAACATCATTTGATAACATCAGTCTAAGGGGAAATTGTAGGGTCAATTTTATTAAGACTGACGCAATCAAAGATGGATTAATAATTAGTATTCGGGTAGGATGTTTGGGGTGATTAATGGGTGTTTTTGTCAAGAACAAGTTGTATTTGGGCTAGGCCATGTGGGCCAAACCTACTTTATAACCTATATAATGTTTTGTTTTACTTTATATTATGTTAGGACACGTATGGTCCTCTGGATAACCAAAACTTTCAATCCTACATGGATGGTACATGTGGTTTGCATTATGTAGCGCATTCAGTCTCAATATTTTTTTTTCAAAATTACATAGTTGGTCCTTATTGTTTGCACCTCATAACGCATTTAGTCCTTATCTTAGACATGCTAAAACCTTTAGATTTATTGGTTGAGGACTAAATGGATTACAGAGTGAAAACCCAAAAATCATACGTATACTCTTGTATAAAACTCATAAGAATTATTTGTGTAGTTTACTCTTGTACCGCACTATGCCACTTTGTTATTATTGCATCCCATGGAAGTTTTGTCTAAAGTTCCTATCGTCCTTTAGTTTTGTTTTACTCATTTCTTTTCTTTTTCGTTTTCTTTTACTTTTTGTCGTTTCCACCTCCAATGTATTAAGTTTCACTGTCTTGACCATACTTTTTTTCCATTAAAGAAAAAAAAAAGAAAAATTGTGACATAAAAGAAAATAAACAATGATCATATAAGTTGCTAAAATGGTCCAGGCTTGTTGAAGGAAGCTAATTATATGTCAACAATGGGATATGTCTTATGATTGGAATTTGTGAATGAATTGAAATTAAAAAGAATTGAATTTGGAATTTAAACATTTTAAAAGAAATTGAAAATTGTTGGAATTAGAATCTCAAATCTTTTACTATTGTGTTTGGTTGTTAATAAATTGAAATCTATCACTGTCATCCTTGCCCCCACGACCCACACCGTTGTGACCTGTACCAGCCGGAACGGTTTCTACTCGAACTATTTTGACCTCTACTGTTTAGACCCGTACCATTTTGACGTGCACCGTTTTGACCCGCACCCTTCGAACCAAAATTTTTTGACCTCCACCGTTTCAGCACGCACCATTTCGACCCGAAATGAGACGTGTTAAAACGGTACGGGTCGAAACGGTTTGGGCCGGTATGGGTCAAAACAGTATGGGTCGAAACAGTACTGGTCAAAACGGTTCACGTTGAAACGGTGCCCATGGAAAATGTACGGTTCGGAAAGGTGTGGGTCAAAACGGGGCACATCGAAAAGGTACGGTTCAGAAAGGTGCGAGTCAAAACGTTACGGGTCGAAACGGTTCGGGTCAAAATGGTACCGGTCAAAACTGGTGCGGTCCAAACGGTTCGGGTCGAAACGGTACCGGGTGAACGATAGCGGTCAAAATTGGTACGGTCCAAAACAGTAGCGGTCAAAACTGGTACGGGTCAAAACGGTACGGTGCAAATCGGTTCGGGTCTAAACGGCGTCAATTCGATTGAAGATTCCAATAAATTGATTTGAATTTCTTCTAATGTTGGAAGGATTTTTAATTCCCTTAGTTAAAGGAGTTTGAAGAAATTCATACCAAATTCCAATTCCAATTCATTTGTTAACCAAACACATCAAGATTGGAATAGAAATTCCAATATCAACAAATTCAATAAACCAAACACATCAAGAGTTGGAATTCAAATTCCAATTCTTTTGAATTCCATTTAATTTATGCAAACCAAACGCAAGTTCCTAATAAAAAGGAATTGTGAATATTACCCTATAAACCTATATAACTTAGAAGCTTGTTAATTCGTGATTAGAAAGGTAGTTAAATATGTAACTGCAAGAGTAAACTGTTTAGATCGTATCTGTGGTTCACACAAATGCTTCCATTTATCTCCAATGGTCCTCATCATTGACACTTTATAACTCTCATGATTCTTGTCAACTAACTACGTTAAATTTTTGTGTTAATCCATGTAAAATGATCAATTTACCCATAGGGACCATTCGAGATCTTTACTCTTTTATATATATAATCTTAGACCACCATTACCACCTCCTCAAACAACCATCACCACCTCTTTATCCTTAAACCGCCACCACCACCACCACCACCCTGAACCATCAACACCACTTCCTCAAACCACCACCACCACATTACACAAATTAAAAGCCAAATTCACCACATTACT
The DNA here is from genome assembly GCA_032199755.1 of Ambrosia artemisiifolia. Taxonomy (NCBI): domain Eukaryota; kingdom Viridiplantae; phylum Streptophyta; class Magnoliopsida; order Asterales; family Asteraceae; genus Ambrosia; species Ambrosia artemisiifolia. The sequence goes on from CM063519.1 coordinate 56,109,064, forward strand.
GGATCAAGCATGTAAATAGCCTCCCAGTTCCTACTTTCTCACAGACTCTAAAGTCCATTCGCTACTTGCATCGGACAATATTCGTCTAAGTTAACCATGATGAAATGGTTACTAAGAACATGAGCAAATGATACGCACTAATGGTTAGTGTCGACGTTGGACCATACGATAAGGGGAGAAAGTCTGACAACCACCAATGCTTAAATACCAAACCATCATACCAAATCGTTGAGTAATAAATAGTCTCGTGTAGAGCCTTCACATCCGGTACTCACCAAGTACGAGTGCCATTTCCAGCCCATTAATGGTGTTACATAGTTCGTCATACCTACTACTTCTGATCAAATCCTAAAACCATCTTGTCATATTTTTATTCTTATTCACATGATTAAAATTGTTGTTTTCTCATATTGTAGTACATTAATTTATGTGCTACATCTTAGCACACATTTTGTCATTTATATTAGATTTGTTTATCAAAGGATATAATTCTAAGGATATTATCTAGTATAATATTTTATATATAACTAGCAGGGTGCCCCCGCGATGCAACAAGGAACATAGACACTTCTATGAGTGTGCATGGTTCGGATCAATTCGGTTATCAGTCTCCACCGAAACCAAAGTCAGCGGTTAATAGATCTTATTGGCTAGTCGGTTGATTTGTTCATTTATTTTGTAAGATTGTTTGTTTTTAGTTCTGTTCAATTGAATTTTTGTTAATAACTAAAACCAAACTTTGACAAAAAAAAAATTGGTTAAAAGTAAATGAAATGGTAGTATAAATACATAAAATGGAGGTATAAAATTAAAAACTAAAGTATATGAATATATGATTTGTTCGACTTCGGTTTGTTTAATTTTGGTTAACTAAGAGTACATAAAAAATGAATTTAAGTTAATTTGTTTTTTGGTTAAGTTTGTTTTCAATTGATTTGGTTTGGTTATGTCTGTTTTCAAATGTTGATCATCCCTAGATATTGTTAATTATGTAGCACATCAATTGTTCAAACTAAAAAAATAATAGCAATACTAATAATCAAATTAAAGAGAATAAAATGCTCGCTTTTACGATGTATTTTTTAAAGTATTAACATTTGAAAAATTATGGTCGTTTAAAAATCGTAGGGTCGTTAACTTAAAATAAGGAGAAAATGTAATTTTAATTTAAATTAACAAAAAGTTTAGTAAAGGTGAGTAAAGTAAAGTGTAATTAAGATGAGGGTATTTCTTCTTTTAAGTTCGTTTATTTCTTCTTTTCTTCATTCAATAACCCATCACACATACACATATATATCACTCACACAATACAATATATTATATTATATATACACACTCACATAATATGCGATTAAAAAGTCACACACACAACACAACCATATCACCCATTAGTAACCCAATTGAAGTCAATCTTTTTCCTTTCTTTTCTTCTTGTTGAAACCTAACAAAGAAAACTAAACACACACATTTGAAATCATGAAATTCAAACACGTTGAACATTCTCAAATGGATTTTCAGAAAGGAAAAAACAAGCAGATCGTTGGGTTACCTTGAAGTCGCGAGGGGATTTAGTGCTTTGAACTGTTGATGGTAGTGGTGGTGTTAAACGATGGTTGTACTACAGTTGGGTGTGGTCGGAGGTGATTGTGTTCGGTTGGGTGTTGGTTTATGGTCGAAGGTGGCCGTGAGGTTGTCAGAAGGCAACAATGGTTGTACTACAGGTCAGGACGGAGGTGGTTGTGGTTTTGTTGCCAGATTCCAGTCTGTTGGAACGTGGTCGAAAAGAGAGAGGATCGAGGGAAACAAGTCTGGGTCGTAGGTTTTGGGTCTTAAAACATACGTGTTCCTATTAGTATCAATTTAATTGCTTTGATGATGATTGAATTGCATTAAATGAATTGAATTGAGTGGTTGGTTACAAATTAACGGTTATCTGACTGTTTTTCTTCTCTTCTTAGGTTTCTTTTTTTCTGACTATATGCAGATATATAGGGAGAAGATACGTGACGTGTTTCTTTTCTTATTCACACTTTATACTTCTTTCACTATTATTATGGTTATTCTTCTTCTTATTATTATTTGTTTGTTCATTTATTTATTTGAATGTGTAAAATGTATTTTAATTTCTCACGTTTTGTTTTTGCCTTTGTTGCTATTAATCAATAAAATGATAATTTAATTTTTTATTTAAATTTCTCTGGTCAATTTAATAAAATTATAATTTTACGAGTTAATAGCCAAAACAGTCCCTGTGGTTTGGTGGTTTTTGCCAGTCCAGCCCAAAATCAAAATAATTGATTGAAGAGTCCCTTTAGTTTCACGAAATGCGCCAAAATAGTCCAATTACTTAACGGGGTTAACTCAACCTTGTTAAGTCAGGGACAAAATTGTCAACTCACCTCTAAAACTTTGAGAATTTGACAATAATGGTCCATGTAGTTAGTATTGTTAAATATATTGCAATGTTGGTTAGCCTTAGAGGTGAGAGAAAGAGTTACGAGAAGATGGAGGTGACCGGTGATGACTATATCTGGTCATCTTCTCCGGTTCCAAGCACCTCTCCGACCACCAACCAACTCATCACTGTCATCCTTCTCCGGTCACCCTTCATCTCCGATGACCGAGTTTTGATGATCACCGGCAACATCTCCCAGTTCCTCTAGCCGAATTCGCTATCTGTACCAACACGACTTTTCCTTGCTACTCAGGATGTTGAATCAACAGTTGTTCCATCGCTAGCAGCTTCAAGCTACTACCTTCAAATATATCAAGATCATCGACACCTGACAACATTGTTTTCCCCTGATTCTGAAGCTGGTTAACGAGCTCAGAAACCTTCGATTTTGTCTCCAAAGGATCAAGACAGACTGAAGCTGGTTCATATGAATACCAACAGGGAGAATCTTAATAGTAACAGTCCGCACGTAATATTCAAAACTTATATACCCTCGCTTGGATTCATATGAAATCCGCAACAACCGACTACAACACGAAAGAAAATCACGCGCATATTCAAACGTATGGAACCTGATTAAATCCGAATTCAATAGAGCTCTAAGAAACTCATCACTAACAGGCAAAGTCTTATAAATCTCAAACGACGGACACGGGATATGCAGGAAAAACCTGAGTTTAACCCAATTGAACCGTTTTCTCAAAAACGTTGGCAACACCATGAGATGGTAATAATGGATCCAAACAAAATCATTTTCCGGGTTAATCAATTCCATGATTCTATGAGCAAAAATATTGTTAATAGACACATAAGCTTGCCATAACGATTGATTAAACCAACCACCAAGATCCGGTGACAAAGGTAACATGTAATGAAATAGAGGCTACAGATGCTGCTTACAAAACCCATGATAGAACCGAGTTAACAACTCTGGTTTCAAGAAAGTAGGCACACATTTGAAAGTTTGTAAAAGGGTCTCAAAAACTTCATCATGTTCGTTTGGATGAATCTCTTCTTTCAAACAACCAACATACTTAACATCGATATCTTCATCGCCTAAATCGTCTTTTAACTGGAATTAGCTCCCCTGTATTAAAGAGAGATGTAAGAGAGGGAGAAAGAAGCTAGAGGTTTTTTATTTAACTTAAGCCAAAAGGTAAATGGACAATTTTGCCCATGACTTAACTGAGCTGAATTAACCCCGTTAAGTAATTGGACTGTTTTGGCGCATTTCGTGAAACTAAAAGGTCTATTCAATCAATTATTTTAATTTTGAACTGGACTGATAAAAACCACCAAAACACAGAAACCTTTTTAGCTATTAACTCTAATTTTACTCATATAGCTAAATATAAAATGAATATTTTATATGTTCAGAGGCATTGTGTTACTTTATTACATAGATAGATAGACAGAAGTAGGTACAATATGACATAATATATTTCTTTTAGAACGGCCAATACAACAACTACGAGACTCTTACAAAGGGGTTCGGGCAAATTGGCTTCCCTTACTGGGAGCCCCGCACGATGGTGGTTCCCTAACCGGGGAAAACCTGATCTCCACCCGTCCGAAGACCCGCTGTAAAACTTGGGTCAAATCAGGACTCGAACTCGTGATCATAGGCCATGAGTCATCCATCATTTCTCATAGTGTCCTCCAAATGCCGCCCATAAAGATCGAACCCAGGTCTCCCAAAGGAGAATCCGGTGTGTCAACCACTAGACCACAACTGAAGGACACAATATGACATAAGTATACTAAAAAAAACTGATACTTGGTTTTCTCTTTATTTTATTTTTTGTTTTTCTCTCGCTCCCTTGTGTGTGTGCTTTTATATAAATAGAAATAAAATTTTGTTTTTTATAAAATATAAGTGGTAACCATGTGAAATGTAAATGGCTCCATATCTCGTAGCAGGGGTGTTAATGGTTCGGTTTTAAACCGTGAAACCGTTTAAACCAGTCATCAGTTTGGTTTTACGGTTGGGTTTTTTACTTCATTTTTGGTTGGTTGGTTTCAATATTTCCAAACTGCAGTGAACAGTTTGGTTTACAGGTTATACCGAAAACCAAACGTTTAAAACCAGACCAGACCGTGATAATTTATTATATTAAATTTCTTATATATTTCATGTTATATATGTTTATATAAACCAAAGCCATTTTAATGACATGACACTCAAAGAGGCAATCTCCTCCTTGAGTGTGTCATGTGTCATCCCATGTGGCATGGAGATATTTTAGGAAAAAAAAATTAAAAATAAAATTGGATTTTTCTCTCGTATGTTTTCTCCCATAATTTTTAAACGTTAATATCTTTTATATACGAGATTTTGTAAAGAAAAAAATTACACCAAATTGACGAGCGTTTTATTATCTTCCAACGAGTACCATAGTCCTATATAAAAAACGGAGAAAAAAAACGACTATTTTTTGTGGGGTTTTGTTCATACAAGAAAAAAACACAAAGTGTTCAGGTAAATCATTAATCATGTATAGGCAAGTCACTAATTATGTTTAAATCAGTAAATATAAATTCTATTTTCAACATGCATTAGCATTGGAGTTATATATTGTTTTAGGTTAGATATTAATATTAGAGTTATACATTGTTTAAGGTTAGCCGTTAACATTGGAGATACATTTTTAATTGTTTTATGTTAGGTGCTACCCGAAGCTTTCTTGCATATAACTATAAAGCGAATCATTCTATTTCATATGTAAAATAGGTGTTACCCGAATCTTTCTTGCATGTAACTATAAAGCGAATCATTCTATTTCATATGTAAAATTAATATGTCATATTAGATTTCTCAACCCCAGGACGTTCTCGGGGTATAATCTAGTTAGTAAACATAAGTAAAAGTGAGATTGTTTTAGCTTTATCTAATTTTTGTAAGTAGCTATTAATAGTTAGGGGAATTAGAAGCATGCTAACCCCATTTTACATATTAGTCCTACTGCCCACTTATCTGTATCTTATTTAACTTCAATATTTCAAAACCAAAAACTAAAACAGAATAAAAAACTTAAATGTTCTAAAGAGTCGTTCTCCCACATTTTATCTAATATCATAGTAAGGTATCTACGAAATTATCCAACCGTAAGTTTGGAAATCTTGTATAAAGGCTCAACAAGCCAAAGCATAGCCCAAATTGTGAAACCAAACTGGAACCAAACCTTTACTAACGGTTTGGTTTGGTTCGATTTACAAGTTTTATGGTTTAGTTTTGGTTTACGAATATCAAAAACTGTTACTAATGGTTTAATTCACGATTTGCTTAAAACCGTAAAATCCAAACCGTAAACACCCGTGTCTTGCAGGAAGAACCAAAAGGAAAAAAAGTCAACAATGGGGGACGAGGTACATATTTTGATGACAAACAGAGGTAGAGTACAAACATGGATGTAACATTTGATTATTTTATTTTTTATATTTATAAAAAAAGAAAACATATCGATTTAAAATAGAGTAACATTTCTACATGCAAAAGTTCAATGATTAAACAGTAAAATATGATTTATTATCGAATTATATTCATCAACTTAAAATGTATATTTTAAAATAAAATTATATAACATTACCCTTTACATTTTTTTCATAAAATTGAAAAACTAATTATTTGTCTTATGTAGTCATACCACACTAATAGCTTTCATCTAGTGGGGTGCTCACTCGTTACAGCGAGAAACAACATTTAGATTGGTTTGGTTAAATCATAATTAATTAACTAAAGTATTTGTCTTAGTGTGTGGCGTAATAACTAGTGGAGCTTGAACTGCATTTTTTGTAAAATTAGGGGACATATTCAATACAGATAAAATATTAGAAATTTTTAGGTAAAAAATATACTACGAAAAAATCGAGGGGCGGGGCCACACGTAGCCCCAAAAAAGTTCTTCCAGTGGGCATAACTAAATTAATCGATCCAATTATACATAATGTGTATAGATATTAACTATCACATTATACATTTACAAGATATTTTCCTTCCACGGAGTTGTGAAGTATATTATAGTGTTTTTCATTAAAAAAAAAACAAGTTAAGAACTATATTACAACGTGTATCATCTCATTCAACAACTTGTTACATGAAAATTGTTCGCAAACACAAATGAGACAAAATTCCGACATCAATAAATAATATCGGCTAAGCAAGTGGTGACCAATTCTAAAACAAAATTTTGAATTCAATAACTAATACATACTTTTTTTACGACAATCGAAACAATCGAATCCTATGTGTTAGAGGAAGTGCAAGTACATGAATGTATACATAGCAATAATTTGTGCGATAAGCTAAGCAAAAAAAATAGGGTGACCGTGAGAAAGTGGGAATTTACGTGTGCAAACACATAAATATAAATAATAATAATAATAATTCGTGAGCTACGGTTAGTAAGAAGAGACATGTGGCATCCACCTCAGCGTTGGGGACATGGAACAAGAAGAGACAAAATCGACGGGGTGGTGTTGGTGGCGTGGACGGTGGACCTGTGGTGGGGGTAAAAATGATAGGATGAATTTTTATTAGAACAACAACCGTACCCAAAAAAAAAATCCCAGAAATAGCAACGCTATAAGTAGGGTCTGGGAAGGGTGAGATGTAGGCAAACCTTACCCTTATCGTTATAGATAGAGAGGCTGCTTCCAGAGAGACCCCTGACTCGATATCAAACACATATTATATATATAAATAAGTAGAGAAACACCAAACACTAAAAAATGGGGAATGAGTAACAAAGGAGAAAAAGTACACAAGTAACCTCAAAAGATAACAAATAATTTATCTATAAGGGTAAATTAAATTTGTTTTAAAATGAGTCGATGTGGGGATAAATGATTCATTTTCTATCATCATCCAACTGTAGCCACTATGTTATCAAGCTCAGTTGCTCCACGTCGGTGGAAAATCCCATGGGGGTTGCTTTACGCCGGTCTCCATGCCCACACACTGTGCAATCTAAGAATTTTAAAATTATCTTCTAAACTCTTAATCATGTAATATACATGTTTTCAAGCGTTTTAAGCACACACAAAAAATCAGTAAAATCGTTGAACTTTTTTTTTTAAATCTATGCGACGGGAAACATAGACATTGCCAGGGGTGTGCACGGTTCAATTCCGTTAGGTTATTAGTCTTATCCAAAAACAAAGTCACCCGTTAATCTATTTTGTTAACTGGTCATTTTTTGGTTAACTAGTTTAGTTTATTGGTTAGATTGTCGATTCTCAATTTGATTCTATTGCTAACCGAAACAAAACTTGGGTTAGATCATTTTTTTCATAAACATACATGAAATGGATATATATAAATACATGAAACTGAGATATAAAATATAGATACAAACAAAAAAGTCAATGGTTTGGTTTTGTTAATTTTTGTTAACCACTGGTACAAATATAATCGATAACTAAATTTTGGTTGATTTCGATTCCTTTTCGTTTCAGTTATTTCTTAAGCCTAACATATCATTTTTTAAATTGAAAAAAAAAACTTTAGCAATAATATGCTCAAATTAAAGGAATAAAATGATCGTCTATGCATTGTAATAATATTAAGAAAATATTAACGTATGAAAAAGTTATGGACATTTAAAAATCGTGAGGGTGGTTCGTTAAAAAATGGTGCAAAAGTGTGATTACTATTTAAATAAACAAATGTTTAGTAAAGTTGAGGGAACAAATGTGTAAACTATTTGTATAAAAGACATATTTACGTTCAAAAATTAGTCAATGTGTATTATGTGTTGTACTCTAAGCAATTATATTTGTAAAACTTAAATTTTAAAAGTTCTATAAAAAGTGTATTATAAAATAGTATAGATATCTAACATCATCCGAATTATGGTACAAAATGTTGACTATAAGGCACAAATTTATTTCACTATTTCAGTTTATATGAGTAGGGTCTTTTCATGAGTTCACTCATCCTTGAACTATACTTTACCAAAGCACATAACATGGAGTTTCCTTTCATACAATAAGCTCAAAAGACGTTGATGGTATTGGAGGCATTACAATTCTTTTAAACTCAACATCTATCATGTTTCATGGCTGATGTGACTCTGCCTAATGTGTTAAAACTATACATCACTCATGATTTCTTAGGTAGGTGAGCGATAAAAGCTTAAAAATAATTATATGAAGAAAAAGAAAGTGAAAGGTTGATAAGTTTTATACACCAATATATTATTATAAGTAAACATGAAATTACTTTTGTAATTTTCTTTTCCTTTTTCCTTTATGTTTATTAACTGGATGAGACAAGAGTAGTTGCTTTTGGGACCCTAAAGATGCATATGCTTTAAAATCTTCCTCGCTAGAACTTGACATGTGCTTTAAAATATTCCACTCCTATATATAATGAAAAAGATAAAGGTTAAAAAGGACATAATATCCTATAAGTAGAAATAAAAGTAAATGTATTAACTAATATTATAATTTGAATTTTTTTTGTTGCTTCACTATTTTTTTTATTCCTGAAAAATATTTTTATTCCATGACTGAGAAAATTATATCAAGACAGCGGGTAGGCGGGCAACAAGCTGCGCCGCCTCCCTTTTCTGAGTTGAATCGTCTTTCAAATCAACTTTAATATGTGAAAATGTAACAATATATATTTTGAAATGATTAAGAAGAGAAATAAAATAAGTAATAAATGGTTTTCTTGTACTCCGACTTAACTGGCCCAATAGCAGTTGTTGCCTTGTTGGGCTCACCGTTAATGCTGCTGGCTGCATTAATAACCCAATACCCATCAAACAAAAAAAAACACATTTACTGAAACCAATAACGCGGGTCGACAGTTGATGCAGGCATCGGGTCCTGGAGGTTCAGAAAAGACGGTTTGACCTTATCGGATGAATGTACACCTAAGTTCGTTAAATAAGTTTAGAAAAGCAATCTTCATTACGACTTGTTGGTGTGTATAGAAAGCGAGAAATGATAAAGTCTTCAATGACAAGATCATTTCTCCTTATAAAATCATTGAAGACATAAAGGCGTTAACCTTCTTATGTGTAAAGACTAGAGCTAAGGTTGTACTTTGGTTTGGCTCAATTGGTATGATTTTCATCCTTTTGTTGCTACTTAACTTTGTAACTTTGTAGTTTGGTCCTAGCTCCTTGGTAGTGTCCGCTACGTTTTAATACATCTCTGACGTTCAAAACAAAACAAAAAGAAATCTTATAGATGGAAATATTGAGTTTAGCCGGATAGTATGGTGTTGACTTACTTGGCCAAAGTTGCATGACTAGATTCTTACCAACTATGAAAGTTTTCCATCCATGTAGTCATGGGATGAGATGTTCTTAGGGTGGTTGGAGAGGACTCATGGCTACGAGCCGTTTTATCGAGGGCATATCTTTTCATCTAAAATGTCTATATACATATGTTACATATGCGTGTTTAATAGAAAACTCATTCTAAACTTCAAAATTATGCCCATTGAAAAATTATTTAAAACTCAAAAAGTTATTAGCCAATTTATAAACCAATGCTCATTTAAAACTTAAAACTTAAGGTCTAAAAGACATATTTTTAATGACTCGGATAGGGCACTTAAATCTTTAGAGATGCCTCTGCTGTAGTGTTATGGACTTGGTTCTTGCCTCATACCACCCCTACGGAAAACACCTTGGAACTCAGGCCAACATATGCAACACAACCCAGTTTCATGTCTCTAGTGATGATCAGTGATTGTAGTGATAGCCATGTCTTCATCTAATCATCCATAGTAGTCATAGGCTCATAGCAGTCATGGCACTTGTCAGTCATAGTGGTGGTGCTCACGGAGTTACAGACTCGTCGTACTGATAGGTGGTGGTCTTGGTGTGTGGGCGCACTAATGATGGTGGTGTTAACGGTGATAATAGTTATGTATAAACATGATTTGAGTTGTATATAGGTTTTATCCTAATATAGGTGTATTTGACCATTAGTTTATCATGTTATCTTAATATGTTAAAGACTCATGGAATGATTAGGTTTGCATTATTGATGGTTGTATTTCATTTGTGAGACAACTAAAGGTATACATGTAATGTAATGAGAATAAAAAGGTAATTTTATAAAATAAAAAAAAGTAAGAGTTTAAGTAATTACAAGTTTTAAAACATATGATATAATCACTTAAAACATATTGTTGATTTTGTTTAAGTAATTACAGGTTTTAAAACATCTATATCTATCTATCTATGTTTTCTATATTTTGTGGAGTAATTGTTTTAAAAAAGATATAGGCTTCCCGTATTAAAACACGGGATTTCACCTAGGTTAACAATATTAACTATTCCTGACTGTTTATTTGGTAGTTGTGAATATGGTTATATTAGGTTGTCAAAGCTTGATCAATTTTGATGTAAATTTATATCAAGCGTTTTGAAATTGTAAATGTGATGTCACTGTTGATATGTTATAATTATCATATTTATATTTTCTTTTTTTAGTGTAATTTACAACTAAGAAATTAAACTGATTTTGAGTTAACATTTGTATATAAGTAATGGTTATAGTTTACACTTATCATACACCTGTAAAATTGGACCAGTATGTAAAAAGTACTCATTAACTTAGATGATTATGAAACAAAGCTTGGTAACAACTGTTTTAAGCAAAATCTATTTGAAGCAAACTGTTGAAGGAACATCTGTTTAAAGCAAAAATTGTTTTTAGTAACAGCTGCTTTAGAAAGATCTCTTTAACAAACCCACTGGTCTTGAACAGGCCTTACCAAACAAAATTTTTCTTCCAACAGATCATTGACTTCTTAATTTGGTGTTTAGTAAACACACCATAGTAGTGTGTCTGTTTATGTTTTCTATATTTTAGGGAGTAATTGTCTTAAAAAAAGATATAGACTTCCCGTGTTTTCACACGGGATTTCACCTAGTATATATTAAAAGAAGAGGGGTGTGATATAGGGGTGTTCAGAAAAACCGAAACCGAATCGTAACCGTAACCGAAAAAACCAATCCGAACAACGAATTTGGTGTTCGGTTTGGTTTTAACCGAAACCGAATTGCTTATTCGGTGTTTGGTTTGGTTTTTGGTTCTACATTTTTTTATTTGGTTTATTTGGATAACCGAATAAACCGGTAAAATAATTAATTATTAAATAAAAATAATAATATTTAATAACTTATATATAATATATAATCCCAAAATATTAAACCCAACCCAAAATAAATAAAGCCCACCAATTTATAGAGGTAATAATATGAGTATATATAAACTAGTAAACTAGGGTTCATTTTACTATTTCTAATTTTTATAATGTTTCTGTTTGCGTGGTTTGATTTTTTGGTTTATATTTATTGCAAACTTTCTTTTCGTATTTTGGAACATATAGGTATATAAGTTAGAGAAAAAAAACTTCGTTTCAATTTGGTTTGTTTGGTTGAATTTGGTTTGTTTGGTTTTAAACCGAAACCGAACCGAATTCAATTTGGTTGAATTTGGTTTGGTTTTCATATTCCTAATTTGGTTTGGTTTGGTTTTTGGTTCGAGGTACAAAATTTTAAAAACCGAATAAACCAAATCGAATAAACCAAATAAACCGTAAACCGAACCGATGAACACCCTTAGTGTGATACATGGCACTTGATGAGACCATCTCCCCTTTGATTACCCTTCAATAGTCTTTGTCTCCAAATAAAAGAAAAGGGGTGTGACACATGGCACTTGGTGAGACCATCTTCCCTTTGTATCCACCACGATTAAACGTTAATAACTTTATATACGACTTTTAAAAAAATACATCAAATTAATGAGCATTTTATTATCTTTCCAACGAGTACTATAGTGGTATCAAAAAACGAAAAAAAAAGACCTTTTTAGTAAGTTTTGTTCATGCAAAAAACACACACACACACACACACAATGTGTTCAAGCAATTCATTAATCATTAGGCAAGTCACTAATCATGTTAAGATAGTATATATGTTTTTCAACCTACTATTACATATAAGAACCTGTTAACTACATATATATTCACAGATGTAGTCAGTTTGGTAAGAATCTATTTTTTGCATTTTGATTGGTGTTGCTAAGCCAATTAGATGTAGCATATGATTCCTAGACACCAAGTAAATCTCTAGGTGATAAGTGATAATTAATCACCCAACCATCCACACCTTTTACATTGTTTTTAATGTATGTACTTTGAAATCAAACGACATGTGGTAATTATTGAAATAAATACTTAAATTATGTATGAGTAGAGAAAATACTCGGGAGACATGAAAAGTTACCATCCTACAATCTTTTTAGTTGATAACAATTACATTTTTATTTATACTGCTTATCTATTGATTCTTTTATTCAGTTTCACCCATGATGATTGATTTTATATCCATAATAAAGATTGAACAAATATGTCATTCTTTTACATATGCTCACTTTACACATCAGAATCGCATATCATCATCATCATGACATATCAGTTGATATATATTTAGTTGTTATTTTCCCAGTTTCACATTAGATTTGTCTATCTCGAAAGTTCTCGGGGGATAAACTAGTATGGTGTGTGTGTGTGTGTGTGTATAAACACTAAAAAACATATTGTTGACTTTTAAACTAGCTTCCACCACAATTTTTAAAAGGCCGTTGTTTTTTCATACGTAAATATTAAAAAAAAGCACTATAAAAAGAACATTTTATTTAGATTGAGTATGGTATTGCAATAGTGTTTTTTTAATTTTAAAAAACTTAACAAGTTATGTGATTACAATGTCTGTTGTCCACACTTCATCTTATAGGGGACTCCACTAGTATGGGTCTCTTTCTTTCTCTCTCTCCCTCTCTACATTTTATTACTGATCATATAAACTTATTTTTATTCACAATATAAAACTCTCTTAGCTATGTTCTTCCCCAGATCATGCATAGAAATGTAGAATCCTAATAAAACTACATGAATTATCCTTGTGGTGTGGTCGAACTTCGCAATGGTCCTTCATTAGGTAGTGGTCTAATTGGGTCATGTGCTCCTACCTCCATTTTGCCAAATCTGATTTCAACACACAAACGCACCATTGCTATAGCCATACGCTATCAATGGCGGACCAAACAAGCGTTTTTCAGCGGGACATTAAGGGGTTGTTTGGTTGATTAAGTGCTGAATGATTAAGAGATCAGAATGGTTAAGTGTTGATTCATTAAGTTGGACCTCTTAATGATTAGTTTTCTTGTCCCAGATTGGTAGGAGAGTCTCATTAAGGTTCAATCTAGCTTAGTGCTTAATGGTTCAGCAACATCTCAAGTCTTAATGATTCAGCCTTAATCATTTCATTCAAAAGCTGAAACAAATGCATTGAATACTAAATCATTCAGCGCTGGATGGTTCAGAGATTCATTAAAAGACTTACCAAACAGCTCCTAAGTTTGTTAGAATGTCACACCTTTTATGGTTAATTTGATTGATGTTTTGTAATTTTTGTTATCAAGCATATTTTTTAGTTATGTAGTCACATTTTGTATACATTAAATCGAAACAACTTTAGATGTTACGATTTGGAGTGATGTTATTATTAAACTCATAAATTTTTAGGAAACTAGGTTTTCTCCCATGCTATGCAGCAGGAGTTTGATCATTTTTTCTCGTGCTACGTGGCGCAACTTCGGCCGTCATCGGTTCGGCTCATTAGAAACAATAAAAAAGGATACCGGTATCGGTTATGATAATATTTATACTGGAAATGATAATGTTCACCCATACTCAATTCAGTACGTCACGGTACCGCAATAACTACTACACTCGCTCTAACCTACGATACCAAAACTATATATGTGTGTATGAATATTAGCAAAAATTAAAGAAAAAAACTGTAGTTTACTATGCCTTATTTATCTTAAAGAAAACATAAAACTAACTAAACCTATTTTTTTAATATAGTAATAAAATACATTTTAAATATATAGTAATAAATAATTTTTTATTTATGTGTGCAAAAGAAACAAAAAAATGAGCCCAAAAGCACACCGAGGAACATATCTTTTTTGCTTTTCCTTCAACCTACGGCACCTCCATTCCTTTTACATTTCCTTTTCTTTACTTCATTGCAAAGAAAAAAAATACTGAATTCGATTTTCTCTTCAAAGCAACAAATAAAGAAGAAATTTGGAAATTTTGTCATAAAAATCAATTTGAAGTACGTAGGACACTAGGACCCGGTGAGGTTTCACACTTAAATTTCATCAAGTTTTCATTGTATCCAACATTTGAGGGACATGGTTCCACTCTCTGCTAAAATTTTCACTTGCACATCATTTTTGGTTTCTAAATACATATAATAGGTTAATATTTTAACGGTTTGTAGAAAAAAAATAATAAAGGTAACTTAAATAAACGATTTTTATTAATAATTGAAAACATTGCATAATATATAACTACAAACGATACAAAATACTACATAACAACATACTCTCTCTCTCACACACACACTCAAAAAAAACACCTAGGTAAAAGAAGAGAAACAAACTACAATCCGAGCCGTTTAAGAATCTTTGCCTTTAAAAAATTTCCACGTTCACGAGTCAGCACTTCAAGGTGGTAGGTGTTCAATGCTAGTACTTTAAAATTCTCCTAGTTGTTCGCATCTTTTCTTAATTTCATTTTTTTTTTTACTTTGGACGTCGGTATACTCATTCAGATCAAAGAAACAAGTGCATCCGAATTTCTGCTAGTCGTGTTGTTGGGTGTCTCCGACATCTTCCTTTTTTAACTACTCAAATATGGAAGCATTACAAGAATCACCGTGCACTTTAAGCTATATGTTGAAGAACATCCGAAGTGGATAGATGTTTAAAAACTTGACCTTGATACAAACGGTAGTTTCTCAAGAGAGGAGATTAATATGTCAAAATCACTTTCTTCACTTTTGCGGTTGTTATATTTATTGTTCTAAATACTGTATTGTTGGACACATTTTGCCGCATTCTTTGGAAATTTGAACTAATCAGTGATACGATTGACCCATGAAGGAGTGGTACGTCTCCATGACCCGCAACCACACGTCTCGTGATTACGCGTTACTGTTGATTGGATCCTCCGAGATGTTAGTGTTGGGTCAAAGAGGATTGATAAGCATTTCAACCTTAGTTTAATATCCTCTCTGCAAGTTTTTGTTAGTATTACAAAGTGCTGAAGAATAAAATGTAAAGTACTGATGAAGAAGCTGATACGGGACAAAGTGCTGAATAGTAAGTTCTGAAGATGAACCAGACAGAACATCTGAAGAACAACTACTGAAGAGCAACCTCTGAAGGTTTACTCATCAGCAGTTTGATACCTCGTCAACAGTTCTGATAGAAGCTTCCCACCGCCCTAAACTTCAGCAGTTTATAGTTTAATTGTATTTTAATTTTGTACAAGTTCCAATAGTACAGCCTGGTGTAGTATTCTATTAATATTTGGTATCATTGTTTGTAAGTTTTGTACTCTATAAATAGAAGGGTTCACACCTTCTATTATTACACACTTGGATAATATACAAGCTTTGTTATCAGAATTCCATTTTCCATTATATGAGAATTATAACTTGATTATATTTCAACTGTTTCATTAACTGTTTAGATTCTCATATACATTTATTACACTTTGATTAATCATTTGAGGGGGAGCATTTACTCATACTAAAAGTGAACTGTTAACTTATAACATTTACTATTTCCGCTGCACATTAACTTTGATCAATACTTGTTCTAAAGAGTCTGTTTATTGAACCCTTCTGATCCTACAATTGGTATCAGAGCATCTGGTTTATCTGATCAAATATCAATCTAACAAATTGAGAATCAGACACAGGCTCATATTGATATTCAATAAAAGGATAAAAGTTCACTTTATCAAAATCCATTATTTTAAGAAATTGTTAATTTATCAATCTTCTTGAAAATGGATCCTCATAATACTGGATCTGCTAATAAGCCTCCCATGCTAGTGAGAAATGAATTCAATATCTGGCAAAGAAGGATGACACATACTTTATCACAGCAGAACACTGGTTGTTGGAAGTCTGTCATGTATAGACCCCATAAACCAGTGACTACTGATCCAGAATCAAAAGTGTCTAAAGAAAAAGAACCAAAAGACTACACAGATAAAGATTTCCTAAAACTTGAGCTAGATGCCAAAGCTTTTTCAATGTTGGCAATGGCACTCCCAAATGAACTCTATGCTAGACTCTTACATTGTGAGAGTGCAAAAGAACTTTGGGACTGTCTAAAAGAACAGTTTGGAGGAACTGATGAGGTGATTGCCAACACCAGAGAGATCTTAGCTCAACAATATGAGACTTTTACTCATGTTAATGGAGAAACTTTAACACAATAATTTGAAAGATTCTCTTCATTAATATCTGAGTTAAAATTAAATGGTCAGATCTACACAAATCCATCTATGTTACATAGATTTTTAAGGTCTTTACCAGAAAATGGGAAACTTACTCCATAATCCTCAGATCAAATGCAGATTTTTAGTCCCTATCATTAACTAAATTACATGGGAAATTGCTAACTTTTGAAAAAGAAATAAATCAAAAGAAAAAGTTGCAAAACTCTGGCAAAACTGTTGATGACTATGTTCCTGGTAGCACAGCTCTTTTAGGACAAGACTCACCATCTTGTTCAAATGACTTTGGTTCTTATGATCATATTGACATCACAGCTGGGATCTCATCTGAAAGATCACATCCAACCTTTGAAAATATTGATAGTCAAACTACTGATAATATGTGTTTCATTCTTGATGATTTAAAAAATTTCAGTAGTGATGATCTAGAAGAAATGGATATTCTACACCAACTGGCCATGTTAAGTATATAAACAAACAAATTTTATAAAAGGTCAGGCAAAAAATTTCTAGGTTTAAACAATCAAACAAAAGTTGGTTTTGACAAATTTAAACTTAGATGTCATAAGTGTCAAAAGTTGAGACACTTTGCTAGAGAGTGTAGAAGCTCTGGCTTTAACCAACAACAACAATCTGGAAATCAACCAAGTCCAAGTTACAATAGAAATCAAGGATCACAGGGAAGTGCACACTTTGTACAGGCACAAGCTCCACAAATCCAATATGTGCCACAAGTACAATATGTCCAAATGCATGTTCAACAACAGCAGGTTCAACAACAGATGCCTTCCATGGCTACTCAACCTCCACAACCTCAACAACCCAACTAACAAAGTTTGTTCACCTTAGGGTATGTTGACTGGAGTAGTCTTCCATATGACACATCTGAATGCAATCCAGATGCTGACAACAAGATCTTTGACATTAATTGGGGAGAACCTAATGATGGCAGAAATAATTTGCCTTAATGGATTTTGTGGGATCATCCTCCAACTCTGCATTATCTCAGGTATTATAAGAATCTCTATTAAAGCTTTGTTCATATTCATGTAAAGAATCTTTTGATTTAATAAGGGAAACAAATGTGCATCTACAAGGCAAAGCCAATGACTCTAAGAGAAAATACACTCAAATGAAATGTGATTTAGAAAGAAAACTTGCTTCAAAATCAAAAGAAATTTCTAAATTGACTAATAATGCTATTGAAACCCAAGCACAAATTAAAATCATGATAGAAAACCTATGAAATATCAGAAAAGAGCTTGCTGACACCAAGGTTGACTATGAAAATTGGCTTGAGTCATGTAGAGGTTACCAAATGCTGCTTAACAAACAAACTGCATCAAATATTAAGTTTGGCATAGGGTATAATCACACTGAATTTCCAACTGATTTTTCTCCCAAAACTGCTGATGATGGGAGTAAAATGATTCAAAATCAAACTTCTGATATGAAACAATGCACATCTTTTCATCAGAACTTTCTCAAAAATGAAAATGAAAGTTCTGCAGAAGTTAAAACAACTGACATTAAGTCATCAATATTTCATCTGCATCAGGAGTTGAGAACCTGAAAACTGTTGATGACCTAATTCCAAATACTGAAATTGTCAGTATTTTGCCATCCAAAACTCCTGAAAATTTAAAAGTTAAAGGAAAGGCAAAAGAGTGTGAAATATGTGGTCTGTTTAACCACATAATAGAATTTTGTAGATACAGGAAAGGAAATCAGTACAACAAGAAAAATTTACAACTAGTTGTGGGAAAACAAATTAAACAAGATTTTGAAAACACTTTCTATCCCAACAAACAATAACCAAGTAAAACCTTTCCTCAGAAAAAAGACTAAATCTCAACAACAACCTTTTTCTCAAAATTCTATTTCAGAATTTGGACCCAGTTCTTCAGCAGCAGTTTCACAAACTACTGAGGTTAAAAATTTGATGAAAATGGTCAAACTTCTGATGACCAAAGTTGATGGTGAACCACAAAATGTTACCACCATTGCTCCTAAAAGCAAATCCATGCCAAAAAGGACATGGACACCTAAAAATGGTCCTAATCAGACTATTACTCTTCATGTTCTCAAGAGTAAACCCAAAGCCAAATTGGCTTGGGTTCCTAAAACTAACTAATCTACTCTTTGTGCAGAGGGTCTCCAGAGGTCCAAGTAGCATTTGGTATGTTGATAGTGGAGGCTCAATGCACATGACAGTATGCAGATACCTGATTAACAATTTTATCAGTCAAAGAAAAGCATCTGTGTCGTTTAGGAACAATGCCAAGGGATATGTGCTTAGTTATGGTGATGTATCATCTGGAAAAGTACAGTTTGACAAGGTCAATCTGGTTGACAACTTGGAGTACAACTTGCTGAGTGTCTCTCAAATGTGTGATAAAGGATATTCTTCCTTTTTCACCAAATTTGCGTGCAAGATCATTTCACCAGAAGGACAGATAATTGATGATCATGCTTTGCTAGAAGCCAAAAGATGTGACAATGTCTATGCAGTGGACACTGAAAAAGACAAAGTATTGAACAACACTGCATGTTTCTTCTCAAAGGCATCAACTTCAGAAATAGACCTTTGGCATAGAAGACTTGGCCATGTGAACTTTAAAACCATAAATTTGTAACAACCCGACCAGGAGGGGGCTGGACGTTACGACAGTTTGGTAACAGACTTGCACAACGGAAGCAACGATAACAAATATTTAATATTTGTACAAGTTTTAGTTGCAAAGTAATTCAAATACAATGTAAAATATAATTAAATCTAATGCGAAGACGAAGCGCGGCGGTCGTCGAAGCAGTGTAGTTCCTTAGTCGATCCAATCTCTATCCCACTTATCTCTAGATGCTCTAACCGCAACATATAGCCGGATCTTCTAACCAATAACCTCTAATCCGCTACTAGCTATCATATACTTTGTTTTGCCATCCAATCTTCCGCAGTACCTGAACACATGCTTAAAAAAGAGATGGGTCAGCAAAATATGCCGGTGAGTCCGTGTAAGTAGTTCAATGGATCCAAAAACAGTTTATCAGTTCAAAAACAAGTCAACCAGTTTAACACACGTGATGTACAAGCAACACCTCAACCCTAACGTGGACTCTATCTACTGCCATTATAGGTCCTGGCAAAATATATGCCGCAATGGTTCCATAACCGTCGTGGAGGGTTTCCCGGGCCCTTACGTCCCGAGTCCACTTTGCGTGGGGGTTTCCCCAAGTAGTACTACCCATATATTAAGTCGGCTCACCTCTGAGTTAATGAGTGTCAAGTATATCTAGCAGCCAAGTATCTTGTCACATCACAAACGTTTTATAAAACGGAAGCATGCATTCACCCCAAAACAGTAAAACAGGAAAAAGGGGAAGTACACGAACTCACCTTGGTAGTATATCGTGTCACGTCATACTATCACATGGTACTCCAAAGTCATAAGTCCATTTATCGTCCACGAGTAAGATCCTACTATAATCATAAGCATTAGTGGGTGTTAAGCCGATCATTGTGTTCACACGCGTGGAGGATCTAGGACCTTTAGTGGTTCATGTAATCTAGTCTTAGTTCTTGATTACTTTATATTTTATAAACGTTTTATCAATTATACAAGGTTCGCGTATACCTTTATTCGTTCAAGGCCTTAGATGTCATGATTCAATTCTAATCATTAATGTTAGTCGTTCACATATGTATTTAAGTCCCAAGTCATGTATATAAATATTGGATTAGATCCTTATCTTAATCGCCCATCGCTATATCGTTGTTTACTCGTCTATGTTATCCAAATCCATAGTCTCTAGATATTATAACAAATACATTACTCGGCTAATGTCCAAATGTTTATTTATGTCTATTCCGAATTGTTTTGTATATCCAAATCCTCAAGGTATACTATCCTATTTTACATCCAATCGTCCCAATGTTTCAATTATCAACACTAGATATTATTGTACATACAAGTAAGCGTACTATGTCCAATTACGTCACTTGTTATAACTAGTCAAGTGCCATGCCTAGTTTATATATTTATATAAGTTTATCATCGGTTTCATTATGTTTGACGGGTCTGGTTAATCAAGTTCCTCGAAGCCCTCCCTACACGTGTTCACACAATGAACTAATTAATCCGAATAACCGAGTCGTCAGGGAGATGTTTATACCTTTCTTATAACCCAAGTTGATTATTCAATAGCGATCAAACCCTCGTCCTGGTCCGTGTTCCTGATGTCTATGTTGACTCGTGTTGACCCGTGACCCGTTGTGCTAGATAACTTAACCGCTTCCACTAAAACAATCTGTACAGCCACCATTAACCACCCTTGACCAATATTCATCCCCATCCTAGCCACTAACCACTCCCTTATAACGCCATTATCATTATCACGCTTAACCACTAGTGACCACCCTCAATTCCTAAGCCATGATACAATCTACTCAAACCTTACAGAACCACCATCAATACTATCGATAACCATCTTAATAACCACCACATTTATCATCACTGGGTCCCAACCCAACAACAATCGAGCAGCTATCATCCTAAGACTATCTATCAGACCTCACCTTCACCAGGAACCACCGGGACCCCATCAGTCACCACCTGAAACCACCGCCATCATAACCTGGACACTCACCACAGCCACCTGCGTCCACCTTAACCGCTACCCGTAACCACCTTCAACAACCATCATCTTCCATCCAACAACCATAGCTAATCACCACTAAATTATTAGAAAGGAGGGGTTTTACCTTTGAGACCAGATCTAACCCGGTTGAAAGTTCACACGAACCACCATCACTGTCTCCTTCGTCTTCTTCCTTTCTCTCTGCTTCTGTTCTCTCTCTTCTGTGTCTCTCTTTCTCTCTCTGCTTTATGATGTGAATATGTGTGTGTTGTAGAGGAACGGAGCCGCCAGAGATGGTGGCCGGAGCTCCGCCGTACGCGGCCAAGGCCACCGCCCAGCTCTCCTCTTCTCTCTCTCTGACTCTAAACATATGTGTGTGTGTGGAAAGTTTTATCAGGGCAAGGGAATGGGGTTTGAGACTTTTATATAATAGAGTTTGATAAATGGTTTTCTCAAAACCATTTGAGAATAACCAGATTTTATGTGGGTGTTGTCACCACAAGGGGAGGACAAGTGTCCTCCCTTGGTGACTCACCAAAGGGATTTCGGGTGGGTTCGTCATCGGGTATCGGTTCGGTCGCGTAACGAGTATTTTTCGGATAATAATATTCTCTAAACAATTATTCGGGTTCAAGTTCGTAACTAGTACTCGCGTATGATAATTATTCTTATCTTTTAACATTAGTATTTATTATTTCTTCGTCATTCTAGTTTTTAGTCGCGAAATTTTTTGGGCCTAGTAACCGTACTGTTACATTCTCCCCCCGTTACTGGAATTCCGTCCCCGGAATTCTTTTCGGGCTATCTCTCGAGCATATCTAGCATATTTTATATTCGGATTCAACATTCGGGTCTACATGCCCGTGCGTATACGACCCCTTTAATAAGCCCAATTATAGTTATAGTGGTATCTTGCTAGCCTCTTGTTACGTACTCGGGTTCTTAGGTGATACATCATATATTGTTTACTACATTTATCACTTACTTCTCCTACTAAAGCATACATTTATATCTCAATTGCATTTACACAGGTATTCTCTTAGAATTTCTCTCAATATTATCTAAGCGATAACAAAGTCTCAGAGCCTAATAACAGGCTCAAGAAGTACAGATCATAACGCTTTGGGTCGAAACAAAGACTTCAAACTATCTATAGATTAAGGTCCGTCCTTGGTTTAATTGTCAGTACCATTTTCGACGCACCATAGGTGTTTATATATAGGGTGTACCGCAGCCAACCCACCACACCCTTGGTAACTTCGAAAATGTGCTAGAAATTTCAGAAATTACAATATGTTTTTGGTTTGATTCCCAATCTTGTTTTCGACACATCATTGATGTTTATATATAGGGTGTACCGCAGCTAACCCACCACACCAATGATGTCTCGTAGACGTACTGGAAATCTCTTCGAAAATTTAATAGAAATATTCTTAAGAAATCCTATGTGATCCTAGAGTTACTATTCCTTAAGGACCTTATTATTGAATGAGTTAAACACAAAAACATGACTTTGTGATCTTAAAATATGCCACTCTTATCCGTCTTATGGATAATATCTTAGTTCGCTCTTATCTATACCGTCTGATCAATGGTTGAATTCTTAAGTCCTTAAAGTTCCCTATGGTATATAATATAATATAGGATAAGACTACAGGTTGTCGGGAATACCAAAAGATTAAACATCTAATTAATCAAAATAAAGGGGTACACATTCCTTTGGTATTTTAAATCTTAACTTCTAATATGGTCGACTTTCCATCTATAAAATGTTTTCCTTTCTAAATTCGACTACATCTTCTTATTCCTGTCTAATATTCTTCAAAACTCTTATCGTGATCATACACGCTCCCCCCGTTAGGGCCTAACTATATCACTTTTTAATAATTCGTTTCTGTATTAATATGTTTCTAAACCAATCCAAAGTGTTTAACTCTAAAGTAAATAAGATAATCAACTTAAAATGAAACTTATACAATCGAAAGTCTATCTGAAAACCTTCAACAATTCGATAATCCAAGGTATTTGACACTAATCTAAAGACATTATGGAGTATTAGAGTGACGGAACATAACGTTAAATCTTAAGAATACCTCTTGCTACGTTCAATCCAGATTCCTTCTATTTCGGGAAAAAAAAAATCGAATATTCCTAGCAGTTAGTATTTCCTTAAATCCGAGTTGCTAATCCTTTCGCTAATATTCTGAAAATACACTCTAGAATTTCTTATATGGTTACAACCCAATACATTATACTGGTCTTAATCTTACCGCGGTCGATACAAGTCAAGCTTAACAAGGAGAGTCTAGTAGTCCATGGTTACACTTATAATTTGAACCTGGATTCATCAAAAACGCAAGCAAATGTTTCTACGGTTATAATCGCATAAACTATATAAATGGTTGCAATATTATATATGGTAGGTAATAATCATTGGTTAGAGGTAAAACTTATCGGATTAATGCTTTTATCTGCTTGACTGTTCAAGATTCTTCTTGGTACTTTGAATTTCTTTACCAGATATAGCTTTAAATTTCGGTTGAGTACCTGGTTCTCATGGTTAGTTCAAAACTGGTTCATAAAATTTATCCACAAATAATGACGTTTATATAGTTTCATGGCACAAACACACACATATATATATATAAGTATCACATAAGTCGGGAATGTGTTTATATACGTTCCACCAAAACACGCCAAATTGTAATAATAACAATGATTTCATTCTCTAATATGGTCACATGAATATATCTTAGGTTCGTTATAATTCTAAGGTAGTCCATTTATCACGAAAATTTTCGTTCACCGTGTTCGACACTAAAGATTTTGGCGACTCCTCGGATTTCTTAGAACTTTCGAGTGCCTGTAAATTCACGATTACGTGATATCAAGTGTAATCGTCAATTTACCTCACAAGATTGTCCTAATAATTTCCGTCGTGGTCATCATTAACATATCACACAAAGTCTGTTCACTAGTCAAACTGGTTCTAAGTCCTTGTAAGCATTCTAGTGTGTTCAGGTACTCAAGTTTTAACTTATTTCGTTTCTTGCTCTGATCAGTCTTATGTAATTTCATGGCATTTCCTAACTAGGTAGTCTTAGAGCCTTAAACGCTAAGTTCTCTAAGTTGTCCTGGTGTGGTATAGGATATCTGGAGATATCCTATTTCGCCACAACCGTTGCTCTGATACCAACTGTAACAACCCGACCAGGAGGGGGCTGGACGTTACGACAGTTTGGTAACAGACTTGCACAACGGAAGCAACGATAACAAATATTTAATATTTGTACAAGTTTTAGTTGCAAAGTAATTCAAATACAATGTAAAATATAATTAAATCTAATGCGAAGACGAAGCGCGGCGGTCGTCGAAGCAGTGTAGTTCCTTAGTCGATCCAATCTCTATCCCACTTATCTCTAGATGCTCTAACCGCAACATATAGCCGGATCTTCTAACCAATAACCTCTAATCCGCTACTAGCTATCATATACTTTGTTTTGCCATCCAATCTTCCGCAGTACCTGAACACATGCTTAAAAAAGAGATGGGTCAGCAAAATATGCCGGTGAGTCCGTGTAAGTAGTTCAATGGATCCAAAAACAGTTTATCAGTTCAAAAACAAGTCAACCAGTTTAACACACGTGATGTACAAGCAACACCTCAACCCTAACGTGGACTCTATCTACTGCCATTATAGGTCCTGGCAAAATATATGCCGCAATGGTTCCATAACCGTCGTGGAGGGTTTCCCGGGCCCTTACGTCCCGAGTCCACTTTGCGTGGGGGTTTCCCCAAGTAGTACTACCCATATATTAAGTCGGCTCACCTCTGAGTTAATGAGTGTCAAGTATATCTAGCAGCCAAGTATCTTGTCACATCACAAACGTTTTATAAAACGGAAGCATGCATTCACCCCAAAACAGTAAAACAGGAAAAAGGGGAAGTACACGAACTCACCTTGGTAGTATATCGTGTCACGTCATACTATCACATGGTACTCCAAAGTCATAAGTCCATTTATCGTCCACGAGTAAGATCCTACTATAATCATAAGCATTAGTGGGTGTTAAGCCGATCATTGTGTTCACACGCGTGGAGGATCTAGGACCTTTAGTGGTTCATGTAATCTAGTCTTAGTTCTTGATTACTTTATATTTTATAAACGTTTTATCAATTATACAAGGTTCGCGTATACCTTTATTCGTTCAAGGCCTTAGATGTCATGATTCAATTCTAATCATTAATGTTAGTCGTTCACATATGTATTTAAGTCCCAAGTCATGTATATAAATATTGGATTAGATCCTTATCTTAATCGCCCATCGCTATATCGTTGTTTACTCGTCTATGTTATCCAAATCCATAGTCTCTAGATATTATAACAAATACATTACTCGGCTAATGTCCAAATGTTTATTTATGTCTATTCCGAATTGTTTTGTATATCCAAATCCTCAAGGTATACTATCCTATTTTACATCCAATCGTCCCAATGTTTCAATTATCAACACTAGATATTATTGTACATACAAGTAAGCGTACTATGTCCAATTACGTCACTTGTTATAACTAGTCAAGTGCCATGCCTAGTTTATATATTTATATAAGTTTATCATCGGTTTCATTATGTTTGACGGGTCTGGTTAATCAAGTTCCTCGAAGCCCTCCCTACACGTGTTCACACAATGAACTAATTAATCCGAATAACCGAGTCGTCAGGGAGATGTTTATACCTTTCTTATAACCCAAGTTGATTATTCAATAGCGATCAAACCCTCGTCCTGGTCCGTGTTCCTGATGTCTATGTTGACTCGTGTTGACCCGTGACCCGTTGTGCTAGATAACTTAACCGCTTCCACTAAAACAATCTGTACAGCCACCATTAACCACCCTTGACCAATATTCATCCCCATCCTAGCCACTAACCACTCCCTTATAACGCCATTATCATTATCACGCTTAACCACTAGTGACCACCCTCAATTCCTAAGCCATGATACAATCTACTCAAACCTTACAGAACCACCATCAATACTATCGATAACCATCTTAATAACCACCACATTTATCATCACTGGGTCCCAACCCAACAACAATCGAGCAGCTATCATCCTAAGACTATCTATCAGACCTCACCTTCACCAGGAACCACCGGGACCCCATCAGTCACCACCTGAAACCACCGCCATCATAACCTGGACACTCACCACAGCCACCTGCGTCCACCTTAACCGCTACCCGTAACCACCTTCAACAACCATCATCTTCCATCCAACAACCATAGCTAATCACCACTAAATTATTAGAAAGGAGGGGTTTTACCTTTGAGACCAGATCTAACCCGGTTGAAAGTTCACACGAACCACCATCACTGTCTCCTTCGTCTTCTTCCTTTCTCTCTGCTTCTGTTCTCTCTCTTCTGTGTCTCTCTTTCTCTCTCTGCTTTATGATGTGAATATGTGTGTGTTGTAGAGGAACGGAGCCGCCAGAGATGGTGGCCGGAGCTCCGCCGTACGCGGCCAAGGCCACCGCCCAGCTCTCCTCTTCTCTCTCTCTGACTCTAAACATATGTGTGTGTGTGGAAAGTTTTATCAGGGCAAGGGAATGGGGTTTGAGACTTTTATATAATAGAGTTTGATAAATGGTTTTCTCAAAACCATTTGAGAATAACCAGATTTTATGTGGGTGTTGTCACCACAAGGGGAGGACAAGTGTCCTCCCTTGGTGACTCACCAAAGGGATTTCGGGTGGGTTCGTCATCGGGTATCGGTTCGGTCGCGTAACGAGTATTTTTCGGATAATAATATTCTCTAAACAATTATTCGGGTTCAAGTTCGTAACTAGTACTCGCGTATGATAATTATTCTTATCTTTTAACATTAGTATTTATTATTTCTTCGTCATTCTAGTTTTTAGTCGCGAAATTTTTTGGGCCTAGTAACCGTACTGTTACATTCTCCCCCCGTTACTGGAATTCCGTCCCCGGAATTCTTTTCGGGCTATCTCTCGAGCATATCTAGCATATTTTATATTCGGATTCAACATTCGGGTCTACATGCCCGTGCGTATACGACCCCTTTAATAAGCCCAATTATAGTTATAGTGGTATCTTGCTAGCCTCTTGTTACGTACTCGGGTTCTTAGGTGATACATCATATATTGTTTACTACATTTATCACTTACTTCTCCTACTAAAGCATACATTTATATCT
This sequence comes from Ambrosia artemisiifolia, assembly GCA_032199755.1. NCBI lineage: Eukaryota > Viridiplantae > Streptophyta > Magnoliopsida > Asterales > Asteraceae > Ambrosia > Ambrosia artemisiifolia. The sequence continues at coordinate 56,136,728 of CM063519.1, forward strand.
CAATTGCATTTACACAGGTATTCTCTTAGAATTTCTCTCAATATTATCTAAGCGATAACAAAGTCTCAGAGCCTAATAACAGGCTCAAGAAGTACAGATCATAACGCTTTGGGTCGAAACAAAGACTTCAAACTATCTATAGATTAAGGTCCGTCCTTGGTTTAATTGTCAGTACCATTTTCGACGCACCATAGGTGTTTATATATAGGGTGTACCGCAGCCAACCCACCACACCCTTGGTAACTTCGAAAATGTGCTAGAAATTTCAGAAATTACAATATGTTTTTGGTTTGATTCCCAATCTTGTTTTCGACACATCATTGATGTTTATATATAGGGTGTACCGCAGCTAACCCACCACACCAATGATGTCTCGTAGACGTACTGGAAATCTCTTCGAAAATTTAATAGAAATATTCTTAAGAAATCCTATGTGATCCTAGAGTTACTATTCCTTAAGGACCTTATTATTGAATGAGTTAAACACAAAAACATGACTTTGTGATCTTAAAATATGCCACTCTTATCCGTCTTATGGATAATATCTTAGTTCGCTCTTATCTATACCGTCTGATCAATGGTTGAATTCTTAAGTCCTTAAAGTTCCCTATGGTATATAATATAATATAGGATAAGACTACAGGTTGTCGGGAATACCAAAAGATTAAACATCTAATTAATCAAAATAAAGGGGTACACATTCCTTTGGTATTTTAAATCTTAACTTCTAATATGGTCGACTTTCCATCTATAAAATGTTTTCCTTTCTAAATTCGACTACATCTTCTTATTCCTGTCTAATATTCTTCAAAACTCTTATCGTGATCATACACGCTCCCCCCGTTAGGGCCTAACTATATCACTTTTTAATAATTCGTTTCTGTATTAATATGTTTCTAAACCAATCCAAAGTGTTTAACTCTAAAGTAAATAAGATAATCAACTTAAAATGAAACTTATACAATCGAAAGTCTATCTGAAAACCTTCAACAATTCGATAATCCAAGGTATTTGACACTAATCTAAAGACATTATGGAGTATTAGAGTGACGGAACATAACGTTAAATCTTAAGAATACCTCTTGCTACGTTCAATCCAGATTCCTTCTATTTCGGGAAAAAAAAAATCGAATATTCCTAGCAGTTAGTATTTCCTTAAATCCGAGTTGCTAATCCTTTCGCTAATATTCTGAAAATACACTCTAGAATTTCTTATATGGTTACAACCCAATACATTATACTGGTCTTAATCTTACCGCGGTCGATACAAGTCAAGCTTAACAAGGAGAGTCTAGTAGTCCATGGTTACACTTATAATTTGAACCTGGATTCATCAAAAACGCAAGCAAATGTTTCTACGGTTATAATCGCATAAACTATATAAATGGTTGCAATATTATATATGGTAGGTAATAATCATTGGTTAGAGGTAAAACTTATCGGATTAATGCTTTTATCTGCTTGACTGTTCAAGATTCTTCTTGGTACTTTGAATTTCTTTACCAGATATAGCTTTAAATTTCGGTTGAGTACCTGGTTCTCATGGTTAGTTCAAAACTGGTTCATAAAATTTATCCACAAATAATGACGTTTATATAGTTTCATGGCACACACACACACATATATATATATAAGTATCACATAAGTCGGGAATGTGTTTATATACGTTCCACCAAAACACGCCAAATTGTAATAATAACAATGATTTCATTCTCTAATATGGTCACATGAATATATCTTAGGTTCGTTATAATTCTAAGGTAGTCCATTTATCACGAAAATTTTCGTTCACCGTGTTCGACACTAAAGATTTTGGCGACTCCTCGGATTTCTTAGAACTTTCGAGTGCCTGTAAATTCACGATTACGTGATATCAAGTGTAATCGTCAATTTACCTCACAAGATTGTCCTAATAATTTCCGTCGTGGTCATCATTAACATATCACACAAAGTCTGTTCACTAGTCAAACTGGTTCTAAGTCCTTGTAAGCATTCTAGTGTGTTCAGGTACTCAAGTTTTAACTTATTTCGTTTCTTGCTCTGATCAGTCTTATGTAATTTCATGGCATTTCCTAACTAGGTAGTCTTAGAGCCTTAAACGCTAAGTTCTCTAAGTTGTCCTGGTGTGGTATAGGATATCTGGAGATATCCTATTTCGCCACAACCGTTGCTCTGATACCAACTGTAACAACCCGACCAGGAGGGGGCTGGACGTTACGACAGTTTGGTAACAGACTTGCACAACGGAAGCAACGATAACAAATATTTAATATTTGTACAAGTTTTAGTTGCAAAGTAATTCAAATACAATGTAAAATATAATTAAATCTAATGCGAAGACGAAGCGCGGCGGTCGTCGAAGCAGTGTAGTTCCTTAGTCGATCCAATCTCTATCCCACTTATCTCTAGATGCTCTAACCGCAACATATAGCCGGATCTTCTAACCAATAACCTCTAATCCGCTACTAGCTATCATATACTTTGTTTTGCCATCCAATCTTCCGCAGTACCTGAACACATGCTTAAAAAAGAGATGGGTCAGCAAAATATGCCGGTGAGTCCGTGTAAGTAGTTCAATGGATCCAAAAACAGTTTATCAGTTCAAAAACAAGTCAACCAGTTTAACACACGTGATGTACAAGCAACACCTCAACCCTAACGTGGACTCTATCTACTGCCATTATAGGTCCTGGCAAAATATATGCCGCAATGGTTCCATAACCGTCGTGGAGGGTTTCCCGGGCCCTTACGTCCCGAGTCCACTTTGCGTGGGGGTTTCCCCAAGTAGTACTACCCATATATTAAGTCGGCTCACCTCTGAGTTAATGAGTGTCAAGTATATCTAGCAGCCAAGTATCTTGTCACATCACAAACGTTTTATAAAACGGAAGCATGCATTCACCCCAAAACAGTAAAACAGGAAAAAGGGGAAGTACACGAACTCACCTTGGTAGTATATCGTGTCACGTCATACTATCACATGGTACTCCAAAGTCATAAGTCCATTTATCGTCCACGAGTAAGATCCTACTATAATCATAAGCATTAGTGGGTGTTAAGCCGATCATTGTGTTCACACGCGTGGAGGATCTAGGACCTTTAGTGGTTCATGTAATCTAGTCTTAGTTCTTGATTACTTTATATTTTATAAACGTTTTATCAATTATACAAGGTTCGCGTATACCTTTATTCGTTCAAGGCCTTAGATGTCATGATTCAATTCTAATCATTAATGTTAGTCGTTCACATATGTATTTAAGTCCCAAGTCATGTATATAAATATTGGATTAGATCCTTATCTTAATCGCCCATCGCTATATCGTTGTTTACTCGTCTATGTTATCCAAATCCATAGTCTCTAGATATTATAACAAATACATTACTCGGCTAATGTCCAAATGTTTATTTATGTCTATTCCGAATTGTTTTGTATATCCAAATCCTCAAGGTATACTATCCTATTTTACATCCAATCGTCCCAATGTTTCAATTATCAACACTAGATATTATTGTACATACAAGTAAGCGTACTATGTCCAATTACGTCACTTGTTATAACTAGTCAAGTGCCATGCCTAGTTTATATATTTATATAAGTTTATCATCGGTTTCATTATGTTTGACGGGTCTGGTTAATCAAGTTCCTCGAAGCCCTCCCTACACGTGTTCACACAATGAACTAATTAATCCGAATAACCGAGTCGTCAGGGAGATGTTTATACCTTTCTTATAACCCAAGTTGATTATTCAATAGCGATCAAACCCTCGTCCTGGTCCGTGTTCCTGATGTCTATGTTGACTCGTGTTGACCCGTGACCCGTTGTGCTAGATAACTTAACCGCTTCCACTAAAACAATCTGTACAGCCACCATTAACCACCCTTGACCAATATTCATCCCCATCCTAGCCACTAACCACTCCCTTATAACGCCATTATCATTATCACGCTTAACCACTAGTGACCACCCTCAATTCCTAAGCCATGATACAATCTACTCAAACCTTACAGAACCACCATCAATACTATCGATAACCATCTTAATAACCACCACATTTATCATCACTGGGTCCCAACCCAACAACAATCGAGCAGCTATCATCCTAAGACTATCTATCAGACCTCACCTTCACCAGGAACCACCGGGACCCCATCAGTCACCACCTGAAACCACCGCCATCATAACCTGGACACTCACCACAGCCACCTGCGTCCACCTTAACCGCTACCCGTAACCACCTTCAACAACCATCATCTTCCATCCAACAACCATAGCTAATCACCACTAAATTATTAGAAAGGAGGGGTTTTACCTTTGAGACCAGATCTAACCCGGTTGAAAGTTCACACGAACCACCATCACTGTCTCCTTCGTCTTCTTCCTTTCTCTCTGCTTCTGTTCTCTCTCTTCTGTGTCTCTCTTTCTCTCTCTGCTTTATGATGTGAATATGTGTGTGTTGTAGAGGAACGGAGCCGCCAGAGATGGTGGCCGGAGCTCCGCCGTACGCGGCCAAGGCCACCGCCCAGCTCTCCTCTTCTCTCTCTCTGACTCTAAACATATGTGTGTGTGTGGAAAGTTTTATCAGGGCAAGGGAATGGGGTTTGAGACTTTTATATAATAGAGTTTGATAAATGGTTTTCTCAAAACCATTTGAGAATAACCAGATTTTATGTGGGTGTTGTCACCACAAGGGGAGGACAAGTGTCCTCCCTTGGTGACTCACCAAAGGGATTTCGGGTGGGTTCGTCATCGGGTATCGGTTCGGTCGCGTAACGAGTATTTTTCGGATAATAATATTCTCTAAACAATTATTCGGGTTCAAGTTCGTAACTAGTACTCGCGTATGATAATTATTCTTATCTTTTAACATTAGTATTTATTATTTCTTCGTCATTCTAGTTTTTAGTCGCGAAATTTTTTGGGCCTAGTAACCGTACTGTTACAAAATTATATCACAAAAATGGGTTTGGTCAGAGGTCTACCTTTAAAGGAATACCAGTGTAAAGATCATTTCTTGTCTTAAGGGAAAACAACATAAGTCGTCTTATAAGTCTATTGAAGGATCATGCATGTCTTCAACTACTCCATATGGACTTATTTGGACCAGTCAAGATAATGAGCCTTGGTAAGAAGAGATATTGCTTAGTTATCATTGATGACTACTCAAGATTCACATAGGTCTTTGGTGTGCGTGGTTTTAGTAATTAAAAAGATATCATTTTCCCGTTACAAAGAGGATTGATAAGCATTTCAACCTTAGTCTAATATCCTCTCTGCAAGATTTTGTTAGTATTACAAAGTGCTGAAGAAGAAAATGCAAAGTACTGATGAAGAAGCTGATACAGAACAAAGTGCAGAAGAGTAAGTTCTGAAGATGAACCAGTCAAAACATCTGAAGAACAACTACTGAAGAGCAACCTCTGAAGGTTTACTCATCAGCAGTTTGATACTTCATCAGCAGTTCCGATGGAAGCTTCCCGCCGCCCTAAACTTCAGCAGTTTATAGTTTAATTGTATTTTAATAGATATTTTGTACGAATTCCAATACTACAGCCTGTTGTAGTATTATATTAATATTTGGTATCTTTGTTTGTAAGTTTCGTACTCTATAAATAGAAGGGTTCACATCTTCTATTATTACACACTTGGATAATATACAAATTTTGTTATCATAATTCCATTGTCCATTATATGAGAATTATAACTTGAATATATTTCAACTATTTCGTTAACTGCTTAGATTCTTATATACATGTATTATACTTTGATTAATCATTTGAGGGGGAGCATTTACTCATACTAAAAGTGAACTGTTAACTTAGAACATTTACTATTTCCGCTGCACATTAACTTTGATCAATACTTGTTCTAAAGAGTGTGTTTATTGAACCCTCCTGATCCTACAGTTAGGATTGTAATATGATGGGTTTACACTGATATAATGATCTAGAAATGAGAGCACGTAGTTATTTTTATCTTATGGGTTCACACTTATGTAAGCACACGTGTACAAAGGTTTTTGTGTTTACGCTCAAGTAAAAATCTAGTAGTTTATATATTAACTTTCAGTTTTATAAATATCTTTGGGTTTATGTGTTTATGCTCATGTAGATTATTTGCCTTATAATATGTATTTCTAAAAAGGGAAAATCTCTAAAATAAACATTGACCACCCTTTAATTACAAAAATAAACACATGAAAGGTCTTAAGCTTAGGGATTTCACACTATCCAACACTACTCAGAATCTGACATTTGCCTCAAGAATCTTGAATAAAGACTATTTAACTTGTAATGGTCTCACAAACCAACCAATAAAATGATGACACATGGGTGAAAAAGGCTACTAGACGCTTGAGTTTTGTAGAGTCTTTACCCTAAACGCCAACTATAGACGCGTCCGTACATTTTTAAGACTTTTCATTTGAACTAAAGACCTTTCCGTACATTACTAAGACTCTTGCCAACTATAGACATGTCCGTACATTTTTAAGACTTTTTATTTGAACCAAAGACCATTCTGTACATTTTAGACTTCAAGCTTGGCGTCTAGGATTAAGACTCTACAATACTCAAACGTCTAGTAGCCTTTTCACTCATGTGTCATCATTTTATTGATTGGTTTGTGGGACCATTACAAGTTAAAGTGTCTTTAATTAAGACTCTTGGAACAAATGTCAAATTTTTGAGTAGTCTTAGATAGTGTGAAGTCTCTAAACTTAAGACCTTTCATGTGTTTATTTTTGTAATTATATGGTGATCAATGTTTATTTTGGAGATTTTCCCTTCTAAAAAGCTTAAATATAAAACTTGTAAAATAAACATAAAAATATACTCTAAAAATTTGGGCATTCAATCGGGTATTAGAAGAAACTGGTATCGCGTATAAGGTATAACCGGTTTCGAGTATAAATCAGGTACAATTTTGGAAACGGGTATTTAGCTCAAAATGTATACCCTATCTATAGCCTACAGGTAGGGTCAGGTTTGGTTACGAGCATAAAATACCCGGGTGTAAAAATAACCAATTGTGGTATTCTTTTCTTGAGTCTGGTTCGGGTTACATCTCTTTTGTGCACCTCTAGGAGAGGGAAGTAACATGTGACTAGCATCATGTTTCTTAGCATATGAGAAACATATGCACTTTATGCTTTTTTTTTCTATTGAACAATGTTATCCTTCCCACTTTGTTCCTCCTTAGACACGTGTAGGACAACTCAACCAACCCTCATGTTTTATTCTCTACATTTTTAATCAGACCATCACCTTGCTGAGTGCTGTTGGTGTTGCTGTTAGAAGTTTTTTATATTAGAAATTGGATTTGGTGCGACGGTAAAAAAAAAGTCAAACCAAAATTCTCGTGGGCTGCGTAATTTCAGATGGGCTTCTGACTGTTATGAGCCTTCAGCTTGACAGAAAATAAAGAAACATAAGAGCGAGATTGGGCTTCATCCAGCCAGAAAACAAAATAGCAGTCTATCTGCTTTGGCCTACAAGAAAAAATCCATATACTAATATTGTCCATTGCCCTTTTTTTTCTCTAGATTTTGCCACTATTTACTAAACATCCGGTTGTAGCTTATTACAAGCGTTAATTTCAGTTTTAACTCAAAATCCTAATTTAAATTACATGTCCTTGTTTAGGCAAATAAATTAACACTCAGTGACTCATAGTCGAATTCATGGGAATTCACTTCAAGTTGAAGATGTTGATAGCATAACATGCTTACTTGGACAAGGAGAGAACTTGAATTCAGAATCAAGTAGATGTCGTTCCCATGCGTTACGGTGAGGGCACGTCGGTGATAGTTTCTAATAGGTTAGACCTCATCCTGGTTGATGCGGGGCACATTGGTGTATACTATAATAAAATGTTTTATGAATCTAATATTTTAGGCCTAATAAAGTGTCTCATAGTAGCTCCCCGTTTTATGTGAGTATGTCCCTAAAATTATATGGGGTGGGTCTGAGTGGTTGTGAGTGAAGAAAAATGGGGAATCTACTGTTGATTGGTATAATTGGGCTTACTTGGGAATCTTTTGGGGAAAACTGGAAGGTGTATTTATTTTTTAGTATTTGTTGAAAGTAGTTGTGAGTGGAGGAGAGAGAAACTGTAATGATTTTGAGTGTAATATGTGGTTGTGATTGGTTGTGAGGGAATGAGGGATGGAGAAGCTACTGTGAATGCTCTAAAGTTTTTTACACGCCTTGTTAATAAAAGGAGTTGTTGACTATATGTACGGTATAAATCCAAAAACAATAAATGGTAATGATTCATTTGTTACTAATTGCTTTGATAAAAAAAACTACAAAAGCTTATCTAATTTGAATTTCTTGACCCTTTTGCTTTCGTGTTATAAAAAAGACTTAATATCTCCATCATATACTCACACAAATACCCATTTGTTATGCCAATTGAATCTGCAAGTAGAGGAACAAATAAAAAAAACTAAAGAAGGCATCATTATATAAGTTGTATAAGAAATGAATGGTGACTGGGCACAATGAACAAACTATCTCCTTGCATATGAATCCAATTATCCTAAGTCCTAAAAATATTAGATGACCCATAACTATGCTAAAGTTCCACCTTGTACATTGAACAAATTATTCCCCTGGGCATAATGAAAAAATTATCTCCTAGCAGTGAATATTAAATAGTTACAAACAAAACTATAACTTCCAAATGGGTCACGATTATAAAATGTTAACGCGACACAATCTATGTCAATAGTATCTGGAAGCCTTCTCTATGCTATTGATGTGCATATGCTATCATTCTACAAATATACATGAGTGAAAATTTACAAACTACAAACACATAATTCACTAAAAGAAACTTTAATAAAAAATAGTAGAGTAAACTGCACGGATAGTCCCTGTGGTTTGCACGAATTGCACAGATGCTCCCATCAATTTTCAATGGTCCTTAACATTGACATTTGATAACACTTTGGTCCTAACCAGCTAACTTCGTTAATATTTTTCATTTTAAGTCATGTAAAATGACCAAACTATCCATAGTGACCATCCGAGCAGTTTAATATTCTATATATTTTCTTGGACTACCACCACCACCTCCTCCTTAAACAACCAACATCACCCCTCTTCCTCATCCTCCTCTTCCAACCGCCACCACCTCCCTCAAACAACCACCACCACCTCTGCGCCAGAACAGGCAGGTTCTGGTACTCCCTCAAACAACCGCCATTGCAACACCACACAAACCCATCTTCTCATCCACCCCACGGTGACCACCAATTGGAACCCTAACTACCTACAACTCCACAACCCCCCGCCTCCCACCACTATAACGACCCACCATACCTCGTAGCTGCAGACACCACCACCGATCGGAACCTTGCATCACCTCTGTCCCATCATTTTGAAGAACCTTGCACCACCTCCATCCCTTGCCATCATAACCACCATAGAGAACCAACAATTTTTGTAGGTAAACCCCCTACCTCCTCTGCTCCCCCATAGGTAAACCCCATACCTCATCTGTTCCTCTGCGTTTAGGTAAACCCCCTGCACCACCTCCGTCCCTCTCTCTCTCTCTCTCTCTCTCTCTCTCTCTCTTTTCTTCTTTATATATAGAAACATGCGGTTGAATGGGTGGTGGAGGTTAGCGGTTGAATGGGTGGTGGAGGTTGGCGGTTGAATGGGTAGTGGAGGTTGACGGTTTCGTGGTGGCAGATGATTGGTAGTATTGATAGTGTTTTGTTTGTAGTAGATGAGTGTGATGGTGGTTGAGAGAGACAGAGATAGAGAGAGAGAGAATGAGTATAATATTTGTTCTTTAAGAGGATAACTTAATAATTTTACATGGACTTAACTGAAAAACTTAACCTCCATCCAAGTTAGGGACCACCGATGCAATAGAATCCAAACTACAGATCTCATTAGGTTAATTTTAAAAAGCTAATGAGCATACTTTAAATTTTGGAAAACCACAGGGACTATCCGTGCAGTTTACTCAAAATAGTATACGAATACCATGTTGTTGCAATTGATGCATCTTCGATTAAGTGACAACTTCATTAAACGCTCTATATTTTTTTTCATTTCGAGCCTTCTTAGTGTTGCTCATTTTTATTATGGTTCTTTCATCTCCCAATCTTCAATAAGTTGGGTGCCAGAATTTAATAAGTTAATAGTACATTTTATATATGGCCAATTTTAGTTTAGGGTGCAAATGACTAATTTCAAATATTTTAGGTTATTAAAATCCAATTCCCCTAAATTAAATGGTCCTGTTCAGATTGAGTTGTTTAACCCGATTAGTTAAAAAGTTGATCCATCTTTTAATCTATTTTTTACAACCCATTAGGTCGATTAACGTCTTTACAACTTAATTATTGCCATCAACCCATTAATAAAGTACAAATAAAGAAGTTAAACATGCTGCAATATTATAACTGCATGTGTGCGAGGTAATGTTTATATTTTTAATAAAAATAAAATTTGAGTAATATACTGATTAAACAGCCCAAGGCATTATAGCCTAGTGGCATCTTGGTGGTGAGATAAGATTTAAGGGCCATAAGGTCCTGGGTTCAAATCTTACAAAAGGGGGTTTTCTTATAATTATGAGTTTCCTCCTGAATTGGTGACTTGGTGGTGGAATATGATCATGTGGTAACATTGGTGGCACGATGATACTCCAGTGTTCCGTGGGTGATTCCAATTTGTTGGCCGTTCAAAAAAAAATACTGATTAACAATTCAGAAATTCAGCCCGTCAATCTAACACAATTTGCCCAATCATTCATAAATGAATAACTTTAAATCTAGCATATTGCTATAGAAAATATATATGTTTTAGCGCCCAACCCATAATAAATTGGATTATTAGTTTTTAATAACATTAACTAGCACGTGTTGGCCGCTGTCAATCCCAACTAATCATTACTCTCAATTTGCAACTTATTTTGCTCTACCACTCCCAAACTAACTGAATCCTAACTGTTGAAAATAATAAGTTCTCCAATTTCAATTTTATTACTTGTGATAATATACAAGGTATTTTGTCATGTTGCATAAGCGTTTGTGCAGGATGTGGTCTCGTGAAACTGGACTGGTAGGTTCGTGACTCGTTGTGACTAGTGGCTGATCAACATATGAAGTCCAGGTTGCTGTTGCCTGTTGCTGTGTTCCAGCCCAGTCAAGTTTCGGTCCAATCAAGTGAAGGAAGCCCAGTTGTTATATTTGGCCCAACTCATCAAGGAGCAACCAACCGTTACATTTAACCCTCATATCAGATCATATTTGGGGGTGATTAATTATCTCTTTCAATAGATTACTCTTCCAACAATAATAAAAAGATATAGCAGCAACAATTCTTCATCCTGATATAGATTCCATCTAAGAGCTTCAAGGGGAAAAGGCTTCCAGAGATATTGTCCTCTCTTAATAATAATATCTTGGCTTCCTTATGAACAAGAGCAGATTAGGGTTCTTTCCACAACGTTATTATTATTATTATAGATCTCGTATATTAACGCAGAGGCACAAATCCTTCCAGATTCAGATTGATTTCTCGTGTTTCATCTTTCACCTTATCAGACTAATCTACTAGTGTTTGATTTCATCTAGGGTTTCGTATTCTTTTAGATTGATCAGCGTTGTTATAGTACTGATCTTTGTATCGTAATCCTAGGGTGTGAAGTCGAGTATTGACTGAGTCTATTTCTTGTGTCTGGTATGTAATAGGGGTTAGGATTCTTTCTTTGTATTTTAAGACGTCTTGTATGTTCTTGGGATTATTATTTGGTTTGGGAATAAATCGTATTATTTTAGTCTTGATATCATACTTTTGACATGGTATCAGAGCTAAGGCTTGTGATATTAGGTCTGTGTTTCCGCATCGTGTTCTTGTTTGGATATGATCTTTGTAGATCTGGTTCGCGGTCTCAAGATCTAGTCTAGTCAATAGGTTTTGGTTTTGAGTTGTGTGTCAAAACAGTAGATCTTTTCTTGATTCAATAGATCTGGGTCTACTTCTGCATGTGTCTTCTAGGTCCATATTTGGTCCTTGTTGTTTCTGGTTTTTTGGGTCGGTTCTGAGTTAGCTGACACTGGATTCTTGAACAAAAGGGCTGGTGGATGTTAAATCTTTGATCTGGAAGGGTAGTCTTGGAGATAAAACTGTTTGTTCATCTGTTCAGATCTTGTTATGGTATAAATCTTGGTTCAGGGTTTAGATCCAGTTGTTTGGATGTTCATTTGGTGGATCTGTTCTCCGCTGATGCTCTCATGAATGGATTTATATACGATCTTTTCTGAATCGTTGGACAGTGGGATCTTGATGGTGTGATTATCAGTGTGATACCGGAATGTGGGTTGCTTTGGAGTTTTTTCTTCAATTCACAGTTCTATATGAAGGTGTAGGCTGCAAGTTTGTTATTGGCGAACCCTAACTTGGGAAACCCTCTCGGTGAGATCTTTCCAATCTTTTATTTAATTTTGTAGGTCTAGGCGTTTGGTACCGGGTTAAAAGGACCGGCAATTGATCGAGTCTGTCTTGGCTAGGGTTGGTCTAGGTCTAGGTGGCTCCTGCGTGAGGACCTGCGTTGGCACCCATGAGTGACGAACCAGCAATCTGGACACCCACGTGGCTTCGCCAGGTTGTTTGTTTTGAGTTAACTCTTTATTCTGTTTTTTATTGCTTTGTTAATCTGTTTTAGGGTAATTTGATAGTGCAATATTGTCGTTACTGTTGTTTGTTTGAGTTTTTGTTGGTTTGATCTGTGTTATTGTAGTGTGTTGATACTATTTGTTAAACTTGTACTAATAAGATTAACGATTTTGATAACACTTGTCATGAATGATAATGATGATAGTAACAATTTTAATAATGTTAATGCATCTTTCTTGCTTTTGAGTGCAATGGTTAGATTGTTGTGATTAGAAGATGTATAAATCATTGTTCTAAATTGGCTATACCGTGTTGATAGATTGTTAGAGTTTGTGGTCTGCACTTGATGTTCTTGTGTGTTGATCGTGTATTCTCTAGGTCTTTAGTGTGATATTTTTTCCTTTTTTTTTTCATATGTTGTTAAGGTAAAAACAAAATGTGTTGGATTTCTTTTGTAATATGTATCTCAATTTTATGTTTCTTTAAATTCATGTTGAAAAAGGAAAAAAACTGAAAAGGTTTATCTAATTTTTACATGTGGTTCTGAATTTAAAAGTTTTGTGACTTTTATTGATTTTTAAATCATGTGATTTAGGTATTCAGATCATTAGTCTAAGTTGCATAAGTCATGTGACTTGTGATTATCTGAAATCTCTGTCTGCTTTGATTCAATTGTTTTAGGATCTATATTTGTTGACGATGTTGAGAGATTTATAAAAATGATCTGTGTATGTTGAGAATTTGTTTGTTATATGCTACTAGTAGTAGTAATATTAAGTTTTGTTCTCAAATATTTGTTAACTATATAACTTTGTTTACTAGTTTTTGAATCGTGTGATTCATGGTTATAATATAGGCCTTAACCGTGTCTTGATGAGTTTATAATTGAATTCGTATCATGATGGTTTTGTGTGCCCTGTTTTCATTGTGTATATATTCTTGTTGTCTGGTTAGTTGAACCGTGTGGTTCAGATGCTTATCCAACAGTACTTGTCAAGAATATATTTTAAAATGTGACAGCCTTGTAAATTTTCTCGTGTGAGAATATTGTCTGATTGAAAAAGTCGTATGATTTTGTTCAATCTTATTCTGTTTGGCTGTGTTTTGTAGTCTGTTTGTAGTCTATTATTAGGCTTGTTTAGAATACTTGTTGTCAAGGGTATTCTTGTATTCTTATTGACAGTCTTGTTTACTCCTTTGTGGGATGTCTTTCTAATTGAAAAAAATCACGTGATTGTTCTTATTCAATTAGATGTTTTTTGGCTGTTAATTTTGGTATTGAAACATGTTGTTTTGATTTGGCAACTGTGTGTTTCTATTGATGTCTCTCTTCTTGTGCAATCTCTGGTATTGGCACTAGATCTAGGATTCTTGTTTGAAAATCTACTAGTTGTAGAGTTAGGAAGTCCGTTAGATCATGTTAGTGTTTTTTGTCTATTCGTCTTGTTGATGATATGAACCGTAGAGGTTAGAGAAGGGATTGTAAACAGTTCCGGTTGGTTCTTGTTTTATTGTAATTGTCAAGAATATTTCTTGAATGTTACCAGCCTTGTATGTTGTCTCTTATGAGAATTTCTGGTTGCAAAACGTGTGATTTTGTGTTCAATCAAATTTTGTTTGGCTGCTTTCTTATGATCTGATGTAGATCATGTTGTTCTACTGCTGTCAGATTTTTTGAATCTTGTGATTCACATATATTTCCTGTGTTCAAAACTTGTAAAAGTTTTGATAAAGTCAAATTAGTCTTTATGTGCTTTACATGTTATGACATGAGTTTTTTAAGGCATTGTTCTGATATTTTTTAAAATGGTCATGTGACTTTCTGTTTGTATCAGATATGTCTTGATGTCTTAATGACTGTTGTATGCAATTTTTAACAAGATTAATGCTGAGTTTTGTGATTTAGTCACACCTTAACCTGGATATGTTTTTTGTGGTCTATGTGAACTAGCTTCTTTTAAGTTGTCATCAATTATTGGTTGTTAAGAAGAATGTTTCTGTAACCGATTTACTACTTGTTATATGACAATAAGTTGGTTGGTGTCAATTATTGGTTTACATGTAATCGTAAAGATAAATTAAAAAAAAAATGTTTTTTAAACCTGAGTTTCTTTTAAAGGATTTAGGAATTCTTAAACAGTTCCTAGAAATTGAAATTGTTGAATTGATAAAGGTTTTATGATTGTGTCTAAAATTTTTTTTTTTGACTCTGAGTTTGTTCAAAGGTTCTCTGTTCTTTCCCATTGGTTCTCTCACTGTTCAGATCAGATTCATGTGTAGATGAATCTTGGTAGTTTGTTCGTAGTGTGAGGTTTGTAATCAGGTCATTGTATTGATAATATAGAGGAGAGTATGAGTTTTTGGTGATATTTTATATTCAGATTCAAAGTGTTTATATACATTCGGGTTATTATGTTATATCTCTAGTGTTTATATTCTGTATGGTTTTGAAGTCAACGATTTTGCAGAACCATGGTTGGGAAGTGTTTTGTATATTTCTTGAAATCTCTTAAGAAACTTGGAAATTAAAATGCAATTCATAGTTCCACGACATATAGCTAAAACTTTGTGTCGTACTATATGGGCTGCTACATGTAGAATTTGTTTGATGATATAACCAACTTAGTATTAAATGTGCAATGTAGTATTTTGGCTGTTTCTGGTAGCTTTATCATAACATCTATTGTTTGGCGATTAGAATTATACTGCACTTGTTGTTCATGAATCTGTGCTTAGTATGTCTGGTGTTCTAATCTAGTGGTTTAGTGTTCAATCTTCCTAATAACGTGTGTTTGATAGAAGATGTTCTAGTTCACTGGTAGATCTTGTTGATATTTGATTGATACTTGTGTGCTTGTTAAAACAAAACATATTTGAAGTGTTTTAAGGAGAATTTTTTTTTCAATAGTATTATTAAACTGTTTTTTCTTATTCAAAATTTATGGTTTCTTAATCTCTCCCGTCTTCTAGAATTGATTGTCTAGGCTTTGTTCATAGTTCGATAAATGTCATTCGCTTGATGTGTATTGTGTTGCTTTATACAGATCGTGCATCTTTATTTGTCGAACATATGAGAGTTTTTTTATTAGGTCATTCAGTCAATGATCTAAGTCATTTGCAAGTGTCTCTGTATTGACTTGGTTTTTTTATATTTGGCTTCTTTTCAGGAAAGATGTTTGAATAAAAGTTGTCATATCAAGGGTTGTATGTCTGGTTAGGCTATATAATAGTTGTCCTCACGAACGAGTTATTGACAAACCAGAATATGTGGTCTGATTAAGATGCTAGACATGTTTAAAGTAATAAAATTGTGGGGGGGGGGGGGGGTGTTGAAAATAATAAGTTCTCCAATTTCAATTTTATTACTTGTGATAATATACAAGGTATTTTATCATGTTGCATAAGCGTTTGTGCAGGATGTGGTCTCGTGAAACTGGACTGGTAGGTTCGTGACTCGTTGTGACTAGTGGCTGATCAACATATGAAGTCCAGGTTGCTGTTGCCTGTTGCTGTGTTCCAGCCCAGTCAAGTTTCGGTCCAATCAAGTGAAGGAAGCCCAGTTGTTATATTTGGCCCAACTCATCAAGGAGCAACCAACCGTTACATTTAACCCTCATATCAGATCATATTTGGGGGTGATTAATTATCTCTTTCAATAGATTACTCTTCCAACAATAATAAAAAGATATAGCAGCAACAATTCTTCATCCTGATATAGATTCCATCTAAGAGCTTCAAGGGGAAAAGGCTTCCAGAGATATTGTCCTCTCTTAATAATAATATCTTGGCTTCCTTATGAACAAGAGCAGATTAGGGTTCTTTCCACAACGTTATTATTATTATTATTATAGATCTCGTATATTAACGCAGAGGCACAAATCCTTCCAGATTCAGATTGATTTCTCGTGTTTCATCTTTCACCTTATCTGACTAATCTACTAGTGTTTGATTTCATCTAGGGTTTCGTATTCTTTTAGATTGATCAGCGTTGTTATAGTACTGATCTTTGTATCGTAATCCTAGGGTGTGAAGTCGAGTATTGACTGAGTCTATTTCTTGTGTCTGGTATGTAATAGGTGTTAGGATTCTTTCTTTGTATTTTAAGACGTCTTGTATGTTCTTGGGATTATTATTTGGTTTGGGAATAAATCGTATTCTTTTAGTCTTGATATCATACTTTTGACACTAACCCAGTTAGTTTTTGCTAACGTGGCAGCTGTCATATCCGCATGCCACATCACTAAAAAGTGACACATCAGCAAAAAAAACTAATTACTGGGTTAGGGTTCGGTTAGTTTAGAGTGACAGAGAAAAATAAGTTACAAGTTGGGAATGATGGTGATCCAATGGTTAATTGAGAGTAACAACAACCAACACATGATAATTGAGGTTATTAAAATATTAACAACCTTAATAAAATACAAAAAATATTATTTAGATCCGTGTTGGCCCATTTTTATCATCCAAATCCACTCAATTGTTATTGCTTTAGGTCCACTACTCAAGTGTTACTGTTTTTATTTTCCACTCAAATGTTACTGTTTTTTTTTTTTTTTTTTTCTCAATAGTTTAATGTAATTAATTTTAAATAATGTGTTGCTTATTCGGCCTCTTTACGACCTATTAGCGAGACGGGGTGATACTAGATTTGGTCACGGGTACCTCACTATCAGCACGGTAACACTATTATCACGGTGCTGGTAGGGGATCCGTGGATCAAATCCTGGTTCTAGTTAACGGATAGTGAACATGATTTATTGAGTTAAAACGGTCATATTTTTTGACCGTTTTATTTACCAAAGTTTATTTTTTGACCGTTTATTTTTTTACAACACTATATACACACCATATCACACATACAATTTTATACAAATACATATATGAATATGGGTGGTGGCAATATGTTTCCGATTACGTATCGTCGACGACGATCATCTCGCGCAAACCGCCAAGCTACAAACAACCCACCGGTTACACACCACCCGACAAACCCTCATACTTTAAACCCACCGATAACACACCAACCAACGATTCACCCACCGACTACACACCCTCCCCCAACATTTGAAATTACAAGCCATAACTTCATGGCGATTCGTCGACAGAAGAATTGCATTACGTGTATGATTACACAATGGCTCTACTACAACTAGGAGCGATACAGATTGGAGATATTGTAAGAGTGCCGGAGCGTATCACTCCTCCTACAATGGAAAACTCACCGGTTATGGTGCAAAACTCCCCGGACGAATGTTATGAAACCGATCCCAAGGCCAAATACGTAATGTATTCGGATGACGAAATGTCTTGCCCGACACCCAAAAGTGAGGGATATCGATACGAGAGGTTGGACAGGCGTGATAGTGATCGTGGCTGCTCTTCGCCCGAGTCAATTGCGTATTCTTTATTTTTTTAGCTATGTTTAAGTAATGTTTTAATTAGGTTTATGTTTAATTAATGTTTTAATTAGGTTAGTGTATAATTTAATTAGTTTTATGTAATATTTTTTATTATGTTTGTATAATATTGGTTGTTAATTTTTAAATTTAATTTTCTTTCTTTTAACGATTACTTTTATTAAACATTAAACCTAATGCAACATGGTTGAAATTCATCCCGTGTGCATTCACATAGTTGGCGTGCGTGACTTGGATTGCCATGTCTTCTTGAAGATTAGGGTGATGCGCAATCGTGGTTTCAAAGAGGGCGTTTAATCGGTTACACTTGGCGAAGAGATCATACCACTTACTAACGAGCGAATCCATGTTGCGGTCATTTTGTACCGGTTATTTGATTGAATTCCACCGACACGTTGCGCCAAAACGAAGCTCTGCGTAAACTGGAAGGATGATTTGTTTGTTGGACACCCTCACTAGCGCGATCTCTTCATTTACATTTCACAGGATCATTTTTACGAGATGATTAAAAGATGATTTTGGTTTTGGTATGATTTTTGTATTAGAAATTATGGGGTTTTAAAGGAGTAAAAAAGGTAGCCGTTAGGTTGCAACTTTTAGAAAATTAATTAACGTTTGAAAAATAAAACTGTTACTTTTTTAATTTAAACAAAAATAAATAAAAGAATCAATGGAGTGCTGTCTCCAAAACTGTGTTTCAATAAAATGAATCATCAGTGAAGTGATCTAACATTACAAGATTGATTGAAATCAGTTAACTAAAAAAACGAATCAGGCCTTCCCCCTTATAAAATCTGTCACAAGTACATCATTGGTATTTGTAAAAATGATATAAGTATCCGAACTTAACTGGTAAGTTAAAAAACGAAATATATACGTGAGACGGAATTTAGCATGGAACCGGTAATGAAAATAGTTTTTTTTTTTTTTTTTTTTTTTTATAGATTATAAAACAACATAGAGATTTTCCATTGATATTGAAAACAATTAAGTGAAAATTGACCAAGAACCGAAACATTATTCGAATATAAATATGTTTTTTTTTTTGTTTTCAAGAGGTATAACTTTTTCTTTTGGTTTTCAAGAGGGTACCCTTCGTGATGATATGAGACAAACTACGGTCCTTTGCATAAGGGATTAAAACGACAAACTATAAGCACATATCTTTTGGTAATCAACGTTCGATATTTATACTTCCCACATCCAAACATCTATACATCTATGTATGAACCTCAGTTTTTTGTCCTAATGATGGTGATTGTGCCTCTACCGTGTGTTTGGATCCTCGTGAGAGCAACCACAACCTTCCCCGAGAGGCCTGGTCCGTCAAGTGAAACCAATGGCCGACAAGCAAAGTCTCCCACTGGATGCCGGACTGGCCTAGTCGGCGGCATTAGAATCCTTTCATTGATGTCATTCAAAGTCATATCTCCTTTGAATCCTCCTGGCTTTACCAATGCAAATGGGTACACTACTCTTGTGATCACCTTCTTTTTATCCTCCTTAATATCACCTAATATTAGATGAAGATAGTTTATAACATTTTATGATGCTTGCTTTAAACATGTTAAATTAAAATAATAAAGTGCCATCAAATGCGTTTATGATGGATTGATGGTTAACTAAAGTGTGCAAAGTTAACCACGGTTTGATTCAAATGAGACATTTGTCAACTATGCAAAAAAATAAAAAATAAAGAAAAGAATATGTCATTGTCATGGGATTAATATAAGTAACCAAATCCGTTTACTTTTTCACTATACAGTTTTCAAAATTTGGTACATTTTTTTCTAATTATTTGTTGCTAAAGTTCTCTGTGTAAGTTATATAATTGAGTAGTTACATAAAAAAAAGTTAAATTTAACATGGCAAACTACTTAAAAAAACTAATTTAACTTGACATAAAAGACAATAAAAGACAAAAGCGACCGACAAAAAGAGAACAAAAACGTCTAAAAATTTCGACAGCTGAAACCAGACGCATATAAGCATTTATGACTGTTTTGACGAACGTTTTAAAAACCGGTTCATACCGGACGGTTAAATCGGCTGATATAACCGGTTAAACCGTTCTTTAGCCTAATTCGATATAATATAAAAACTAGTTTTTAAAATATTGGATTTGATAGTCATAATAAAACTACTACTTTTACTAGTGACATAAAACTTTTCAACAATTTTGGTACATTTTTAACACAAGTTAGGTATTTGCTTCTTACTAAATCCGATAAAATAACATATTGAATGGCTAAACTTTAATTATTTTACCGCTAAATATGTATTTACTTTACACATGTAATCAAATTTTCTTGTAAAATTCTACCCTTATATATGTAAGTAACTACAAGATATCGAAGTTATCAAGTCCGTATATATAAAATTTGAATATAAACAAAGAAATTCAGTGACTTTTATGTTTGTTAAGTCAAACATGAAATGGTCAAAATTTATGTGAGTGTGAACGTACCACTACTGACATGGTCTGGTGAACTAAAGGTATCTTTATCAGAGAAAAACTGGCCACTGATTGAACTCTTGCTTTGTGAAGATGAAGTTGAATTATCACCACCTACTACAATAATATAAGTAAATAAATTAAAAAAAAATTCAAGCATCAAGAAAGGCGGAATCAAAGAAAGTAGATAAACACGATAAAGCTTGTGCAGATAACCAACATGTCTTTATCCCTCTGGCCTTCGACACCTTTGGCTCCCTGACGCCAGAAGCTATTCGTTTCTTGACCAGGGTCCAACGGGTCGTCCACAGCAATGTTTCATCCCCAGGGGGCAAGGATTTGTCTTTAGTAGACTAGCTAGGGTTTGCAATTCATAAAGGGGTGGCGGCGCAGCTTGTTGCCCGTCTATCTTCTATTATGATGCAACTTTCGTATTTTGTTTTAATGAGAATCTTAGTTTATTAAAAAAAAAAATTCAATGTAAATAAAATAAAAATAAATTAGCTTTTGATGGTACTAGTAAACTTACCAAAATTCTCAAAGTCATGCGCAGTACTGAAGTCCCAGTAACTCTATTAAAATTTAAAAGTTTAGAATTAAATTATGAAATTTAAATATTAAAATATATTAAAAGTGTTGAAAAAAGATTTACAGGAAATGAAGAAGTATTTTGGTCACTAGGATGAAAATGATGAAGATCATCATGTGTCATCATCAAACGACGTCTTTTGGATCTGAATTCGAATAAAGCATCCTCTAAATAGCCCGATGAGTTATCGAAATCGATCAATGGCTGATCGTAGAACAATGGTGGAGTGTTGTTCACCTCCATACCTGCATCATAACCAACCACCTTGATTATTACCATGCACACATATAGTCACATAGTTCAAACTGCGGGGTGTATTAAATATTGTACATGAAAGTTAAACCGTTAGGGTTTAAGTTTTTAGCAGATTCGGATTTTCTATTCAGAGAGAGGTGACGGCGCAGCTTGTTACCCGCCTACCTACCATTGTAATTTATCCTTTTATTTTTAATGTAAAAAAACCGAAATTTAATCTTAGTCACCCAAACTTCTATATTTACGACTAATACACCCTTTTGTATAATGTTTTTGACACATCGTCACACAAAATTCAAAGTGTGTATTAGATATTAGGGTTTGGAATCACGGTCAAGCTTTCTTTGTATATTGCCTTGTATAATGTTTTGCTAACACACGGTTACACAGAGTGTGGGGGTGTATTAGATATCGTATATTAAGGTTAAGCCTGACACTAGTTTAGTATCAGGCTTTCCTTGTATATAGACATGTATAGTGTTTTAGTGACACGTACATAAAACACACACAATTCAAACTGCGGGGATGTATTAGATAATATATATTATATATTAGGTTAAGCCTGACACTGGTTTAGTGTCAGGCTTCCTATATAGTCTTGTATAATGTTTTACCATGCACACGAGACACACTTTTGATGGTGTTTAGAGGTTGATTAATGATTATTATCCAAAATATATGTTAAGTACTTACAGTGAGGGATCATGTCTCTATTGAGAAGATGAAGATTGTGGACATTAGTGTGATGATCACTAAAGTAAGCAATGGAAGGAAGATCACTACCCATTTGCATGGCGTATGGATGACAATGGTTGCCGGAAAACACTGATTCACACATTTTCTTGGTGTTTGAACCACCGGAAAGTGGATTTACAGTGAAAATTCAGACTCAAGTTCACCAATTTCTATGGTGTATATATGATATCCTATATGATTGAATGACATGCAAAGTGTGTATATATTTAGGTGTTGTCATGCTTTAGGAGTTGTACATTGTGCTTGTTTAGTTGTGCGCCGGTAGCACGATTTTTGAGGAAAGAAAAAAAGAAAAAAGAATAAAGAAAAAAAGAGAAAGAAATAGGGAATAAAGTCAAGAAGAATTTGTCAGGAACACATAGAGAGAAGAAAAAAAGAGAAAAAGACAAAAGTTTAGGGGGTTTATTGGGATAGGCAAAATGTTAGGGGACTACTTTTGGTTGTTTTGGGATGAGTGTGAGAGGCTAAATAATTGCAGTGGTTATGAATTATGATATCATGTTTGAGACAAAATTCAAATTCTCACTCTTTTTTGTTTTTCCAAATTATGGAACTTTAGTTGTACATTGCAATAATTTTGTTTTTTTTAACTTACAACAAACGATGTTCTGACTATCTGGGGTATCGACCAATTATTTAAAAAAGCACCCCATACAAATCTGGGTGAATACACGTCTTAGGTGACTGCTTACATGTAGCGTTGGATAGCCAGAACTCACCAAACCATCAGTTTTGAGAAAAACCTGACCTCTCATCTGTTCGAAAGCACGACATTGGAAAATCAGTAAAACCTGATGGGATCTAGTGGAGTTTGTTTTAAAGATGGGTGAGTTGGAGAAATATGAATTAAAAGAAAAAATCTTTTTTTTTCGTAATTGAATTTGTAAAACTATTATTTGAGCCAACTATTCCATTGAGCTTAATTTATCTCTAAAATGATCGACCTTAATACAGGTTGAAATGGGTCGATTGGAAGGTAAAGGATCTTAATAATGGCATACTATTATTACAAGAAGATAAAAATAATCAATTTCTCACCTTTTTTTTTAAATATGGAACTGTTATTTGTTTCATCTCTGATGTGTAATATAGTTGGTTCTAAAGTTGAACGATCTATGAATTCATCTGAGTTAGAGAAATGAGATTAACAAAAAAAAAATAAATAAATAAATCATTTTGTGCTGCTCAATTTAGTTTGATTAGACATTTAGATCATCAATTAAGTGGACCACTCATTAAGTTTTATTCATCTCTCACATGGCTGATCTAGACCGGTTTGATATAGGTTGGTTGAAGTGTTCGGAATCGTAATAATTCCATTGTGTTATAACCAAAAGAAAATTCAACTCCTCACTCTTCTCCGAAATACAAAACTTTTAATGTAAACTGTAATTACTTATGTAGAATTAATTTTAAAAGGTTAATTTCACTTTGCTAAATAGTTTGGTCAATCGACCATATACACTTTTTTTTGAAAGGCTAATTTAATTTTTAATACCGTGGTTATTGAGACTTAAACCTAAGACCTTCCATAATTTAGGTGTTTTAAAGGTTTTGCCTTTATCAATGAACCACTGCCCGTTAATAATCGACCATATACACTAACTACTCGTTGAGTTTGATACTATGATTTACCTTCCACGTGGTAGACATGTAGTCTAATCTAATATGGACCGGTTGAAATGTCGGGAATGGTAATAATTGCATAATATTATTTAAAAAACAGTATTTGGTTTGACTAGTGATTTAAATTGACTAGGTAACTTTACTTTTATAGATTATGAATGATTTGAGTGGAGATTGTACACTAGTGGAACATTTTATTCACTTTTATTGTGTGTTTTTGGTTTTGTGGGCCCATATTGTGGGGTCAGATCTTTGGGACATATCTTGTGGTGGGCCCAGCCCATATGCATGCTGGACTGGTTGAGAATTTTGGAAACAAAATCAAATATTCAGAGTCTTCGGTTGTAGAATGTGGGCTCCACTGCCTTCTATAATTCAAATTAAATTGTTATTTTAGACAAGTGCTCTGTTTAGACCTTTTAATCCATGAGCTGTAAATCAATTCTTTAAAATAAATAATTTATAAGAGAGTAAATTATTTTTTGAGTCCCTATACTATGTTGATTTTAACTAATTATGTTGATAGGGGAATGGTTTATGTTTAATTTTCGGAACATGAAAAGGATTCTCAGAATTTTTATTTGTGTTCTGGATTGAAAATCAATCTTCATAAGTCAGTTTTGTTTGGCGTGGGAGTGGATGAACAAGTTACCATGGAGGCCGATTCTTTAGGTTGTAAACCGGGCATGATTCCTTTTGTGTATTTGGGCATCAGGGTCGGGGCAAACATGAATAGGATAGCCAACTGGGATCCGGTGGTGAACACTTTTAAGAGGAGGCTTTCCAAGTGAAAAGAAAATACCTTGTGTATAGCCGGTCGGTTGACTTTGATTATTTTAGATAGTTTACCCACATACTATTTCTCTCTATTCAAGGCGCCGAAGAAGGTCATACACACTTTGGAAGGTTTAATGAGGAGGTTTTTGTGGGGTGGGTCTGATGAAGTGAGAAAGCTAAGCTGCGTATCATGGGATAATGTCACAAAAAGTATTCGAGATGGTGGTTTAGGTATCGCTAAATTGGAAGTGAATAATAATGCATTGTTAGCCAATTAGTTATGGCGTTTTCGAAATAATGATAAGGATTTGTGGCGTAAAGTTATTTTCTCTATCCATGGTTCAAGTTGCGGTTGGGGATTGACTCTGGTGATTGCAACCATTTCGGGTGTGTGGAAGACTTATGTTAACTTTGGAACAAATACAAGGTAGAAGGAGTGGGGTTTAATAGTATGATCAAGGGGCAAATTCGATTTTGGTTAGATATGTGGTTGGGTTCGGAGCCTTTAAAGGAAACGTTTCCGGTTTTGTTTGCGCTAGAAAAACATAAGAGGAGTGTTATGTTTGAAAGGATAAAGATAAAAAGAAGCTCTCGGGTATTCTGTCGGGATTGGTCTCGAGCAGCTGCCTTGAGTGAAGTGGTACATTTTAAACATAATTTGGAAAATTTAATATGATAGCAAAGACGGTTGGCTTTGGTTTGATGACAGGGGCGATGGCTTCTCTGTTGCCATGGTTAAAAATTGGATGTGTGGACTGACGAACAATGATGGCAACTTTGGTTTCACGTGGAGTAAGTGGGTTCCAAATAAGTGTAATATTTTTATGTGGCGCGCTTATTTTGATCGACTTCCTACCAAGACGGCTTTATGGCGAAGGAACATTTTAGTGGATAATAAGTCTTGCGTGTGGTGTGATAGCAGTGAAGAGACAATTGAACATATTCTTACTGGTTGCTGCATTTCTTCGAGTGTATGGAATGCGATAACTAGATGTTGCAGGATTTCGGGGATATTTGCGTTTCACGTCAAAGACTTGGTGAACATGCATGAGTATAGTGGTGCGGTTGGGAATAGGAGGACGATTCTCCATGAGATTATTATTATTATTGCTTGTTGGAGGATGTGAACGGCTGTGAATGAATTTTTTTTTTCAAATAAGGACCCTAACGATGTGGAAATGGTGGCGGACATCAAGACTTTGGGTTTCTGTGGTATAAACATAGGTTTAAACAAGGGGTCGTGGATTGGGATAGGTGGTGCATGTTTGATGTGATGTAATTTTGTATACTTTGTGGTTTTCGATTTGCTATTTTCGCTTTGGTGATAGCTTGCCTTGGTGTTGTGGTTTAATAAAAGTCAATTTAAAAAAAATAATACAATATTTTCATTTTTAACATTATGAGTACTTAGTTGATAATTCTATAACTATTTGAATCCAATTTTCTAACACCGTTAACCAAGCCAGTTAAGTATAAGGGTATTTCGGTCATTCTAGCTCTAGGTACAATTCTTTAATGCATAATATATAAGGAACAAGTCTTTAATACATAAGTTTTAATAATATATATATATATATATATATATGTGTGTGTGTGTAAATAAATAAATATAAATATAATATATCACAAACAAACACACACACGAACCTACACATCTCTCCCCCCTCTCTCTCACACACACCCCCTGCACACCCACGACCACCCCCACCCCACCCCCTCCGCCTCACCACAGCCGTATCACAAACACACACATACCTGCAAACACCTCCCCCTCTCTCTCACACACAAACCTGCACAGCCACCCCCACCCACTCTGCCTCACCACCACCATCCACCGCTGCACCATCGCACCACCACACAATTTCTCCCCTACTTGACCACTATTGCACCATAACCCCTAAATTGATTTAGATTTGACACTCATCCGTCGATTTAAACCTCTAACACCCATGGCTTCTTGGCCGATAATGGTGATTTCAACAAGTATTTGGGTCGGTTTCAGTTGCAGGTCTGGTCCTGCAGTTCGGTGGTTTTATCTGGCGGTGGTTGTGGTCTAATTTCTATCTTTATTCTTGTTTTGATTTTGACGGTTAAATAAATTTTGTTGTACAACTTATTGTTCAATTAAAAAAGGATGGTGTTGGTGTTGTATAGTTGTGATAGTGATAGTGGTTGTCTACAGAGAGGGAAAGAGGGGGAGAGAGAGATGCAGATGAAATAGTACAGATCTAAATTGGTTTTTTTAGGTTTTCCTATATAGAATTTATTTAATTATTATTTTTTAATAAATAGGGGTATTTTAGTCTTTTTATAAATAGTTAACTGACTTGGTTAACGATGTTAGAAAATTGGATTCAAATTGTTATAGATTTATCAACTAGGTACTTAGAATGTTAAAAATGCAATGTTGTACTCAAGTAGTTAAAACTAACATAACACAAAGAATAAAAAATGAATTCACTCTTTATAATATATATGTTAATCAACTAAATAATAAATGGAGTTAAGAGCTAAAATCATCCTTAAGGTTTGTGCATTTTTTGTCACATCCATCTCAAAAAGTTTTTATTTTTGTAACTGAACCCTTGAGATTTGCGTTTTGTTACCAACTCCATACAAATTACTACCTTCATTTATTTTTCTGTTACTTTAATGTGATTTTACCAAAGTACCATTTTGATTAAAAAAAAAGATATAAACATAAAGATAAATAATTAGAATTTTATTATATTTTTTAATCTTCACCTTCTCTCTTTAACATAGCTAAAACACCACCTAAAATGTCCATATGCATGTATATCATTATGTTCTCTAATATCTATAATTTATTTCTCCACATGCATATGGCGTGAAGCTCACACAATTAATGGCGTTATTTTGTTGTATCAAGATTCTATCCATTAGTTTCCACTCCTAGAAACTAATTTAATATATAGGTATCAAATTTGTCTCTATAACATCTTGATCTATTTTGTTGTTTTATTAAGATTTTATCTCTTAATTTCTACTCTTAGAAATCATATTCATATGGGGATAAGATTTGTATCTCAATATATTGATTCAAGCTACCACACATTTGGTACTTATACGATGTTATAAATGAACTCTTTCGTTTATACTATGCATAACATTTCTACTATAGCTACCATTTACTTTATTACTTCATATGATGTTATAAATGAAACAACATCTCATAACAAAACAAAATACTTTTATCTCATAATAAAATATCTGTGTTTAACGTTTTAAATAATTTTTAAGTTTAGCCACCAAATATAATCCACACATATATTGCTATAGGATTTGAATACATCACAGTTCATATCCTAGCTATAACCTAATGTCACTTCCTGAATCATCTCTATAATCCAATATGAGTTGCATCACCAGTTATAGGCCACTTGTCATTTACCCTTAAATGATCCTGGTCCTTTTTATCTGTTTTGAGTGTAACATCCTCTATGGTACTTATATTGAATATTACTTAGCTCCCGCTTGCCTTCACATAATTTGTATATGTCACACCCCGCAAAGGCGGAAACACGGGATGTAACTCCAAAGGTTTTCAAGCACAAGATTCAAGCAAACAACTAAATAAAATATAAGCTTTGATTTCAGCTTGTCAAAGTTACAATTCGAGAAATTCATTGTTTTGGAAATCTAAGGATTTTACATCCGAACTTCGTAATACTTGATAGTTCAAAATAAAAATCCCTGCAAAAGTTGTGTCGAGTAACGCATGCTTGAATCCCAAGTTCCATTCATGAAAATCTATTACCTGAAAAACATGCACGAAAGATTTGTCAACATAAAGTTGGTGAGTTGTGACTCATTGTAAATTGTTCATGTATGTTTGATCAGCAAAATCCCGTGAGTTGTTTATGAAAACTTGTAACTTGTTTGTGAAAACCATGATTTGTCATGTGGGAATCCTTGTAGGACATTCCTTGGACTATGTATTTTGTACTTGAAAATCATTCAATTAGAATCCTTGTAAGGTATTTCTTAGGATGATTTGGAAAACGTGTAAACCATTCCTGTGGAATATTATTGTAAAACTTATAAAATATTTCCTTTAAATATAGCATGAAAATTGTTTGAGAAGTACTGTATTACTTCGTAATGTTCGAGAGAATGTACACAAGCCTCTGAATTTGTTAATGATCAGGTTTTATGGTTGCCTGTAAACCAGAATGAATCAGTGCCTAGCTAGAGTAATGATGTATGTGTCAACATGAGCCTATAACCAAACCTAAACGTGTTGTGCCTCACCCATTGTACACTAAAGACAATGTATGAATGTTCAGGAATAATAAGCACTCTCTTGATACATGCAATCAGGTTAGTGCGACTAACCAAGAGTGGGGTGGTTAATCCAATGGTACTATTCAAGTGTTCCACGGCTAAGTCCATATCTAATGGTTATAGTAATTAAATGACACGAGGACTTCCTTGCGCAAATTGTACTGTACCAGGACTCCCAGTCCTATGCTTGTCTCATGCGCACATAATGATCAAATAGATTTCATACTAAGCTTGTAAATGTGAACTTTGTAAATGTAACAGATGTATGTACTTGTAAATGTGAACTTGTAATGTAAACTTGTAATGTAATACTGATAAGTGTAGACTTGTAAATGAAAACTAATAAATGTATACATGTAAATGCATGTTTTCCCCCCAAAATTGTAAAACAGTAAAAAGGGGCTGTGAAACTCACCTGATGTCTGAATGCTAAAACTGACTTGTTCTGATCCAAATAAGGACAACTTAAGTCTATGTGTTGTACTAATTACCATTCATTTGTTCACTCGACTTGCACACCTTTGGACAGTGTGTTTCTGTACCACTGTCCATATATGTCACATACTGTATGTGTTGGAAAACTTTGTTTTTGTCGTTATTGTGACCATAGTTAGCCATTTATGGCATAACAGTTGTCTTGGTTTCCCCATGTGTTATTATGGGTTACATGTGTGCTAATTATTTGTACTTGAAAGTGATGCGTTAACATGTTTTTTTGTCATTTTATATAAAAGATAATATATACACGTGTTTTGCCCTTGTTAATATGCACACTTTGATTATTAACATATGTTTACCAAAGGGGCTTGTGTTAAAGCTTGTTTAACATATGTTTCTCGTCCATACAAGCTACCATTTCACACATATTATGTTTTGAGTTCAAAATCAATTCTCGGGTATCCAACTCGACCTTACACACACTCGTATGCATTTATAGGTGTACATTTGATTATGTGTGTATGTATGTATTTCCATACATTCAGCTGTGTACCTACATGATTTGACTATGTATACGCATGTATATGTATTTGTAGGTTTAGGCCAATTATATGTGTATACGATGGTTTTTTGATACAAAATACAAGTGTTTAACCTTTGGTGATCCTTCCTACACGTGCACAGGTATGTGGCCATGGGTGTTGGTTCGGGTGAACCATGGTATCGATCAAAGAACAAGTTAAAGGGAGTTATGGTATAACTCGGCTAGAATCAAGAGAAAACAAGATAGCTATGATGAATTTCCAGCCAAATCCTCGTCCAAGTGACTGAAACAACACTTGTTAATATTCGGATGAAGGCTTGCGATCGTGTTTTGGCTTGGTGAAGGTGTTTGGGTTTGGCCAAAGGTTTAAAGGAATGGAAGGTTATTGTTTTCAAGTGCTATGGTTTCAAAAGAGTGGTGTGATGTTTCTATTTCCCATTCGGTTTTATATACACACAAGAGAGTGAGTGGACAGGGGCGGATCTATGCTTCGGAAGGGGGTTCCCAGGAACCGTTCAGTTTGAAATTTTTAATGTTATTATATATAGAAAATTGGGTAGTAACCCCTAAATATTTTGTAGAGAAACCCTTAACCAACTCAAGTGCATGCTCCAGTGGTAATTCCCTCCTCTTCTAACCTATACATCCCTTGTTCGATTCCCGTGCCCAGCACCCTGCTTCATTTTTTCCTTTTTTTAATACA
This sequence comes from Ambrosia artemisiifolia, assembly GCA_032199755.1. Classification (NCBI taxonomy): domain Eukaryota; kingdom Viridiplantae; phylum Streptophyta; class Magnoliopsida; order Asterales; family Asteraceae; genus Ambrosia; species Ambrosia artemisiifolia. The sequence continues at coordinate 56,167,230 of CM063519.1, forward strand.
AAGTTATTTCTTTTATTTTTTTAATATACAAAGTTAGGGTTGGATTTTGTTTACTTCAAACATCACAGCCCCATCATTTCTCCTCCCCACTTCAAGTTCAACAATTAGTTCACAACTTCAAGTTCAGTTACAGCCCCACTTCCTCCACCCAGCACCTCTCGCCGCCGCCCCTCGCTAGTAGTCCCTTTCCTGTAATTTTGTTTATGTGTGGTGCAAGCAACAAAATCATTTGATTTATTCACTAACTTTTCATCATTAAATGCAGGTTTTTCAATTGATTGACGTTAATTAATTAATGGGTATTACTTTAATCTTATTGGGTGTCTGAAAACAGGTTAAAGATTAAAGCTTTCAAGTTCCATTTCAAGAAAGACATGGTAATTGAAAATTTCTTAAATTTTGATACAGAGTCATAATTAGAAATAAAAGCTTTGTTTTTTTATTGATTAATGATGATTTCCCATATTTAATTCGATTGCTAACATGGGCTTTATGTGGTTAGGTGAGTCCAATTGATAAAATGGAGCATCAAGAATTTGGTCCGCTATGGTTGATACCAATGTTGAGAGCTGATTACTTTGGTTCTTGTCGTTTTCATGGAGATGCTAATAAAAGTAAATGTAATATGTATTGTTTGGATTGTTGTGGTGAATCTCTTTGCTCTTATTGCTTGAGTCATTACAAAGATCATCATGTTGTTCATGTAAAATTGGTTACAAAGCTTAATGTCTGTTATGTGTTTGATGAAATGTTTGACCGAATATTGGTTTGTTAGTTTAGACATGTAATGTGATATATTTTTGGGTTTTTTGTTGTGATTGATTAGATAAGGAGATCTTCATACCATAACGTGGTTAGGGTGAATGATATTTTGGACAGTACTTGTGTGCAAACCTACGTTATCAATAGCGCGAAGATCGTGTTCTTGAATGAACGACCGCAGCCTAGATGAGGTCAGTCAGTCTGTCTTGTAACATCACATTGGTTTATCGACTAGATGAGGTCAGTCACTCTATCTTGTTAACAATTAGCTATCATGACAAGATGCTTTATTTATCGACTAGCATTGGGACACCGAACCATAGACCCTAAAATTAACGACTTCCATCCATAGTAGGACACGAACCCTCCCACTTCTTCATGGCTCAAAAGATGAAATTGTATCGTATTTTTTATTATGTGACGAACTTTACCCGACCCGAACCGCCAAACCGACCCATTTTTTTAAGTTCGGAGATAGGGAATTGGAGTACAAAAAAAGTGAACCCCCTGAAAAAAAATCCTGGATCCGCCACTATGAGTGGATAAGTATGGAAGATCATATTTTATGTTGTGGAAAGCCAACTTTCCTAGGGATGGGTTTTGTAAAGGTGTTGTGACATTTTTGGCAAGATGTTGACTTTGATACATATGCCTTCTCCTTGGAACTTGTTGGCCAAAAGTTTACATAGGATTTTAGGGAATTTTGGAAGTCAAAATAGCATGGGTTCAAGTGGTTGATTGTCAAGACTCCAATTTGGTGATTCTCCTAGGTTTTTGTGAGCATGTGTTAAAGTTTTCATATTTATTTGTGTAGGGTGTATAGTGGCCGATTCTAGGGAAAGAAAACATGGCTTTTGGGAAGTCAACTAGTGTAAGAACTTGTCTTGAGGTTGTTCGGCTTTCTATTTTGGTGACACACATGGGAAATTGGAATGGGAATGGGAATGTAGAGATATATGTGTGTGTATGCGATGTGTGTGTGGATGGGTAATATGTATTGTATGTATGTATGCATTGTGTTAATTGTGTGTTTTGTCCTCAATAATGTCCATGTATGTATGTATGGTCGTACATATGTAGGTATGTATGTTGGTTCAATTAACTCGCATACATATGTATATTGTATGTTCCATGAAACATTCTAATAACACACACATGTGCGATTGTTTTACACAAACACACACACACACATATATATATACATGCATGTTTGTTTTTGAAGTTTTATCATGATCCATCACATATGTGTTCACATTAGCCAATTACATATGTATATACAATATATATTAGAAATCTATCAAACTTATGCATGTTCAAACCGATTGGTATGTGCTTGTGTGTATGTGTTCTTGTGTTTTGGCATGGATGACACATGTATGATTTGTGAAATAGTATTGATATTGTGTTATCTTCATAATGTGTCATGTGTTAATTCGCCTTTAAACATATGTTGAATTGATTTGTTAACTCATGGTACATATGTTTTGAGAATTCCATTAATGAATGGCCAGATTCCATGATTTTCATGTCAAATATCTATAGAATGCCTTTATATTTGATTATGGAATTGATTGATTTCCAAGTAAGATATAACCACGTGTGACTATGTTTTGTGTTGTACATTATAATTGAACATTTGACTACCCTTTGTTAAGCATGTGATTGCCCTGACTGTCATTATTAGTTGTTCTGTGCGTGAGTCGGGTGTTGCTTGTGAAAAGGGTAAATGTAATGGATCCTGAACTATCTTGGATCTTACTAAACTCGAGGTGACACGTTTACTGTAATAATGTCTGACGCACAGATGAAACATTGCGAATCTAGTTAAGTGTACGGATATTGTCCTGCAAAATGGTTGGGTGTCACACTATATATAAACCATGGGTGTCCTTTTAATCATAGATCTCTATCTTTGATTAAGGTATGATACTCATATCACAATTGATGTTATAACTCATTGGGTTAATTTACAACAACTCTTTGTTTATCAACTTGTGATCCCATGAAACAAGCTTAAGATCTTAATTAGATCTTATGAATCATGTCCAATCTTTGGAATCTCGTCCAATTATTACTAAGATTGACTTAATTTGTTTTAAGTTATAAGACATAATTCCTTTCGTATTACCAAATATTCAATTTGTTAAAACCAGTTTGGAATCTTTATTTCTCTCAGGAATAACTACTACTTAACATATCACACATGTTACATCTTCCTTATTGCGCTGTATATTCTGTTTTCAAGAATAATACATCTGATGTATTCTTATTGGTCTGGTTAACATCATTTTCTTTGAACTTGTCATCCTATGGTAGTTCAACTACTTCTTTGAATCATATATACAAGTTATCTGTTATGAAAGTATGATGTTTTATCTGTTTTTGTTAATCTATTTGATCTAATCAAATATCTAATTAACTTAGACTTAGATTGATACATGCCCATTATCACTTAAGGTGTTAACCCTTTTATTGCTTCATCTAAACATGATAAAGCCTCTTCTCTCTTATTAAAACACTTGTTGCATCTTTATGCATACCTTTATTTCATATCCTGGTTGATTATTTAACCAACCTTTTATTTATTATCTTAAACTTGATTCACATACATTTGGGAAAGATTTGGTTAAATCAATAGTCACATAAAGGAAAGGGAGTAGGCGGGTTGGATAGTTTAGTTGATGCGGGTCACATGCAGTAACAACCTAATAGGTAGCGCACTCTTTGTGAGCTTTGTGAGCTTCCTGGGTCAGGAAGCGGGTCATGCACCAGTCAATGACTCAGTTTTTAAACAACCCCCCCCCTCCCAATTTGATTGATTTTTTTGCCAAAATAGTGCTACAGGACGAGATTTTTGCGCATTTGGGGGTGTCAGATCAGGATTTAAACTTTTGGTGAAACCGCAACTTGAACTTGTGGTTTCTCTCTCATACTCACCAAAATTGCAAGATCCAAAAAGGAAACCGCAAGTACTTGCGGTTTCCTTGCACTTTTGATGAGTAGGAGAGAGAAACCGCAAGTTCAAGTTGCAGTTTCAACAAAAATTTAAATCCTGATCTGACACCCCCCCATTTGCACAAAAAATTTTCACTGTAGCACTAATTCATCAAAAAAAATCCAATTTGATTAGACTTTATCTTTTGTATTCTTTTAATTGTATAAATTTTCAAATATTTCTTTTTATTGATTTAAATAAAATTTTACTTTCCTTTTTTATTTTTATTTTTGTCAGGTGTATTGTCACAGGGATGATTTCACAGGATCTTTTGAGAGAGAATTGAATAACAATGTGAAATGCATATTTACAAACGATGGGGTACAAGCCTATTTATACTATGTGAATGGGTGTGTCTCTAATAGACATGACCCTTCAAACTATCATAACTACCAATAACTAACTTGTGACACAATGGTTCACTTATTTATATTCTAGACTTAGGATATATAATATATACTTATGATAAATCAAACATTATATGCTAACATTCTCCCCCTTAATTTTGATTTATCTTCAATACTTTGCAGTAGGGTCTTGATCATCTTCATTGCGTCTTGCTTATAGCATTACTGGTCCAACTTCTTCACATTGAATTAGATGAGCTTCCTCTTTTTCTTTTAGTTTTGGACATTCGTGTTTGAGGTGTCCAAAATCATTGCAATTGTAGCATCTTATATAGCTCTTGTTTTGATGGTACCTCTTGTTGTCGTTGTTTCTACAAGTCTTCCAATTTTGAGCTTTATCACGTCCTTGACTTGAATTTGCATGACCACAATGTTCGCATTTATCTTCCTTGAATTTTCTTTTAGCATCTTCTTTGGTGAATAAGAGTTTACTGTGTGATTCACCTTCCTCTGGTTTCTTGATGCGTTCTTCGTATGCCTTTAGTCTTCCGATAGCTTCTTGAAATAGCATAGTTTTAAGATCGGCAAACTGTTCAATTGCAGCAACAATTTGGATGTACTTTTCCGGTACGGAGCTGAGTAGTTTCCTTACTAATCTTTTGTTATCAATTGTAGATCCAAGGTTGTTGGCTTGTGAGACAAGTTTACTAATTTTGCCGGTAAAATCATCTAGTGATTCTGAGTCTTTCATCTTTAGAGCTTCAAAGTCTGATTCGAGTGTTTGCATTGTTGCTTCTTTGACTTTGTCTGCTCCTACATATCTTGCTTTCAAATCTTCCCAAATGTCTTTAGCGTTTGTATGATGAGCGACTTAAAATACTAGTTCTTCTGGCATGGCTTGATAAAGATAAGCAATAGCTTTGGCATTTTTCTTTGCATCGACTTCACCTGTTGGTTCTATTGCTTCCCAAATTCCATGTACGTTGAAGATTGCTCTAACTTTTACTGCCCAAATAGTGTAATTCGTCGGACTTAGAGTTGGGCATTGGAAGGTCATTGACGTTCCTTCTTCTCTTATAACTTCCTTCGTCATTGTTCGTGTCTTCTTTTTCTTCTTTCCAATATTGGTAGGTATACTAACGTAACTTTAACTTCTTTGGTTTCGGATTGATTTGATATCAACTTTGCTAGTCTCGGATCAAATCAATATCAACCTTGCTTTGGATTAATTTGATATCAGCCTGAGTGACTTCGGACCAAATTATCTTCTTCTGGTTTTTCGGTCACGTAGCGAATTAATACCTTAATTCCGAGAATAATAACAGGGTCTTTCGGTCGTTTATAACGGGGTCTTCGGTTGTAAGACGAATCAAAACCAACTATTCCTTTTTATCACAACAATAACGGGGTCTTCGGTTGTAAGACGAATCAAATCCTACCAACTGGGTCTTTCGGTCGTCTAACAAATCAAACCAATTGTTGCGTGCCGAGAACAGTAACGGGGCTTTCGGTTGCAGGACAAATAAAAACCAATAACGGGGTTTTTCCGGTTGTCAAGCAAATCAAACCAACTGTTCTAGGAACCGGTCCTTCGGTTGCAGGGCAAATCAAAACCGTTCCTCCCTTTTTTTGTTTTATTTTAATTTTTCTAAATCATATAATTTCTTTATAAAAACGTAAAATATTTAAATTCAGTATATAATATTAAAAAAAACTGTTTTGATTTCTCTTTTTAAAACAGTTACTGATTTTACAAAAAGTCTACAAAAAGTCAAGATCTTCTTTACTTTATAAAACTAATCTGTATGTTGACTTTCAAAAAGGTCAAACTGCCAATTTAAAAGAACCCAACAAATCCCTTTTCTTAATCCTGAACGTATTCTACTTCTGAATTGTTCTTTAACAATTTTCTGATGATCTTGATCAAATCATATAAGATAATTATCCTTAACGAAATCGAATACGTATACACTGTATACAAACTGTTTTTTTTTTAGAATTCAAAATCCGATTTTGTTCTTGTTTTGAAAAAAATCTGTTTCTTTTTTTCTTTATTGAAATACAATCCTGATTATCCTTTAGTAAAAACTTTGAAGGTTTTGAGAGAAAACTAATTTGAAAGTTACTATTTTCAAAACTTTCGAAAACAGAGTGTTCCAAAAGAACGATGATTTGGATTTAAAAGAACAGTTTTCTTTGTATTCGATTAATAGTATGATTAAAGGGATGGGGATTAAACCGTTATACTATGGATTCCGATTAACTGTAGTTTTCTGAAACCGCCGGAAAGTCGCCGGAATTTTTCTGGTTTCCGATGAATCCTTATAAAACGGTTACGGGCCTTTGATTCTTGTTTCTGTGTGATCGTTCTGTTACGGCAAAGCGTTCTTAATCGAAGAATATGTTTTATAAAAACAGTTTCCGCTTCAATTTGTTTCTGCGTTTGATCTTCCAAAATAGGGGATGAAAGTTTTGATCTCGTTCTTCGATTTTGATTCTTAAAACCAATGCTCTGATGCCAATTATTGTCACAGGGATGATTTCACAGGATCTTTTGAGAGAGAATTGAATAACAATGTGAAATGCATATTTACAAATGATGGGGTACAAGCCTATTTATACTATGTGAATGGGTGTGTCTCTAATAGACATGACCCTTCAAACTATCATAACTACCAATAACTAACTTGTAACACAATGGTTCACTTATTTATATTCTAGACTTAGGATATATAATATATACTTATGATAATTCAAACATTATATGCTAACAAGGTGTAGAATAGTGAAAACCCTTTAACTTGAAACCCCTTTTTTCTAAGTTTGAATCCCTCCCCATATGCCGATCCCTTTCAAACCTATTGGGTATATTTTTTTCGATGGACAGCGGGACACGAACCGGGTACCTTTCGTGCAGAAATCCCATAGGGGAAACCTTCCCACTTCTGTTGTAACTACTGGGCTACAACATCATTGGTTTTTTTTTTAATTAATCATAGAGTTTTCAAAATTCTCTTTAATCTCTATTCATAATTGAAGAAACAAAAGTCTAACCTGGATCCAATGGTCAGGCTCGTCTCTACAGAAGTGATCCTTCGCTATCCAACTGGCTATGAGATTGATGGTTCCTGCAAACACACACTATACCGATGTGGGGCGACCGCCTCGAAACCCGAAGGAATCTACTTAGCAGACACAAAAACGTAATCGGCCTTGGTGTGTTCTTCAGGGAATTTCTGAATGGCCTATCCAAGGAGACCAAGTGCTCCTTAAATAGGTTCCACACGGGCCTCAACATCTACCCTTAACTCACCCAAAGGGCCAAGGCCCAAGTTAAGGGCTTGCCTCCACATCGGCCCAAAGTTAGGCCCAATAAGATGAAGTAAGACACGTGTTATATCAAAGAGAGAGATCGTACCGTCTAGGTGACGTGGCGTCCCGTGAGTAGTCTCAGGTCTGTCTTGACATGATTGGCTGCCAGGTGGGTCCTTGTCCCCCCTGCAGCCCTCCGAGTTAGTGGAGAACCTTGCTGAGGTGGTCCCGTGCATTCTGGTTGGTGGGCGCGCGCAGGGTATGTACTGTTTGTCCCCTGCGGGTCCTTCTGGAGACAGGTGTCGCCCTCTAAGAGGTAGATTGTGCAACATGCTCCCTGCCACACGTCCTCATGTCTTGATTGGTTCGTACATGCTTGTACTAACCTCTGGTCTGATGCCCCGTGTCCGTCACTGCTCTGTCTTGTTGAACTGTAGGCGGACACGGTTAGGCGGTAACTTGTTCCGCGTGATGCTCCTCACCCGCGTATTAGTTACCCGCTTAGATTATTTCCGATGTTACGTTTGGGCCTCATGGGCCTGTTTCGTCTTTTGGGCTTGGTTTTTGGGGTAGGGCCCATGTGGATTTGGGCCCCTACCCCTTCAAGTCCCCCTAGTCCAGTGCCTCTCTTGATTGCGCGAAGCGGAAGCGTGAGTGGTGGTGGACTCATTTGTGGAATGCTTTTATGCGGGGTTCTGAGTTGGCGGGTTGTTACGTTCTACGTCAGGCGGATTTGAGTATTCGACGTTATGCGGGTCGTAACGTTTTACGTCAGCGGGTTGGTGCGCTGGGTGTTTCCGCATTTATATTTGTGAATTTAATTCGAATGATTTGGAGGGAAAATCGAGAAGTCATCATCATCTGCAGCGTCTGTGTCAGTTGAAGTGACTGTCGTTCAGTCTGCCGCGTCTGGTCAGCCGTCATGGCAGTTACTGCAGGAGACTTTTGGTATGGCCAGTGTCAGGCGCGTGTGGCCGACGCGCAGCGCGTGACAGTTTTTTCGCATGAATATGCCACGTGTCGACTGTTGGTGAGTTCCTTTTCTCTCTCCTGGCTCAGCCCCATTAATGCCTCGGGTATAAATAGCAGCAGTTGAGTTCATTTTGTCACTTTGCTTGTGGTAACCGTCAGGTTTTCTTCTTTCTTTTCTCTCCGGTGAACTTTTTCTTCCACTTGATTTTCTTTTCCTCTTCCAGATCTATTTCAGATGGCTGAGGCTGATGTTAAGGGCAAGAAGGATCCCGTCGGCATGGCTGACGCTCGGATAAAATGGAAGAGGGACTCCTTTGAACAGTTCCTTGCCTTGTATGAGATTCCGGCGAGTTGGGAGCCTACCCTTCCGTCGGAGGGGGAAACTGTTCTGGACGCCGGTCCAGGGAGACTGGCTCTGTATGCTGCCCATTTTCAGTTGGCTGGCTTCCGTCTTCCGGCCAGTCGATTTGTTTGTGATCTGCTGTTGCAATATGGGGTGTACCTCACACAAGTGACACCCCTAGGGATGGCCCGGATGGTGCACTTCGAGTTCGTGTGTCAATCGCAGGGTGTGGAGCCGACGTTTGATATGTTTAATGCTTTTTATCGGCTGACTCGCGGGGGGCCACAATGGTTTTCGTTTACCCAACGCAGCAGGATTCGGCCTGTGGGAAACGAACCGCCTCGCAGCATGCATGACTGGAAGTGGAAGTTCTTCTTCATAAAACAAGGCGTCGTTCCTGCTCCGCTTCAGTGGCTGGCTGTGTCCGGAAAAGCAAGGTTGCATGATTTTCCGGTGACTAATTATGAAGACTTCGATTGGTATGACAAGCTGACGCAGCAAGTTACATCTATTGAAATGGCGCATGTGAAGCCTGAGGCCCTGTTGATGGCGGGTCTCAGCCGTGTGGGGGGAAGGACCGACGTGAATCCTCGTTTTTATGTGAATGGCGAAGGTACTTGACCCTTTCCGTCACAGTAGTTGTTAATTTTGTACTTGTTATTGGTGATGATTGGTCCGCTTATCATGTTTGCAGAGAAGAGCTGTTTCTATTCAATCGTCCCTGGCGTTGTTGGTGAATTCCGCTGGGAGCCCCTTCGCGCGGGGGAAGAGCCGTACGTGGAGCAGACGCGAGAGAATTTTCTTCCTGTGAACGTGAAAGATTTCCCTGGCCATGTGCTGATACCAGGTGACGTTCCTGTCAACCCCCGCCCGCTGAACGCGATTTCAGTTAGCGGGACTAATATTATGTTTATCTCTGACGATGAGTCTGAGGATGAATCCTTCTCTTTGACTCATCGCGCTCGGGGTCGTGCGGGTCTTGGCGGTGGGGATGGTTCTTCTCAGAACCCACCCGCTACTGGCGGGTCGAAGAGTAGGGATGACTACGTGGAGGTGTTTGAGACACCGCCTGTGACCTTGCGTACCAGGGTTGATCCTGGTCGTGGAGGCCATGGCGCAGGAAAGAAGCTGAAGGATGTGATGTCTATGATGGACTCATCGAAGCGGAAGGCGCCTGAAGGTGATTCGTCCGCCTCCTCTTTGAAGGTTAGACTCGGCGTGTCTTCGAAGCGCCCAAGATTGGCGTCCAAGATCGTCAAGGATGTTCAACCAGGTTAGTTTTCTTCCCTCAACTTCGTATTTCTTGTTGCCTTTTCAGCTGCTTATGGTGTTTTGTGTTGCTTGTAGGTGCAACCCTCCTTTTCCCTGGGGGACCCAGGGTGTCCGACGCGCGTGGTGTTGGCCCGATGGACACTGAGCCTGTGGGGGCCACCACGCAAGGAGAGGGTCCTATTCCGACCGAACAGGCGGACGATGTCGAAATGCCCGGGGCAGAGGACGATGCCGCCGCTGCCAATGCGCAAAGGGAAGCCGAAGCTCGTGAAGCGGAGCGACTGCAGGCAGCGGCGTTAGAGGAGTTGCGTAAAAGGGAGCAAGAGAAAGGGAAAGGTGTCGACACCGGTGTCTCCGGTGAAGGCTTCGCAGCAGGCCCTACCTCACCAGGTGGTGGTGAGCATTGTCAGGGCATGGGTGGTGAAGATGATGTGGCTGACGATATTGGGCAGGAGAAGGTAACTGCCGGTGGCGGTGGCGCAAAGCAGGGCGACGGTGATGCCCAAAAAAGTGACAACCCGGGGGTTACCTCCGCCGGGTTCAGGTTGGACGTGGCCACTGGCCCCGTGTACAGGCCAGAGTGGTCAGTTCGTGAAGATGGGCGGTTCTTTCAGGTGGCCACATGTGAGTCCTGGCTGTCCGGCTCTATTCCGCCTGCGGAGCGGGCTTATGCCATGAAACGAGACCGCATAGCCCTTCTGTAGGACGGGGCCGCTGGTCTTGCTATGGCGGCCTCAACGATGAACGAGATCCGGCGCAGCGTGCAAGAGTTGATGGACGCTCAGGAGGAGCTTGCAGCACGTAAAGCCGCCTTTAAGAACGTTCGTGAGAAACACAACAAGGAATGTGTAGCTCAGTCCAAGGCCTTAAACGATGCCCTTGCTCAGGTTAAAGTTGTAGAGGGTCGGCATGCCAAGGCCGCGCAAGAGTGGAAAGCGTCTTGTGAGGCAACTAACCAAACCATCGCTAGGGAACGAGATCGTGTGCGGTCCCTTGAAGGCGAAGTTGAGAAGCTTAAAACTGCTCTGGCGGGTAAGGACCGAGAGCTTGAGGGTGAGAGATCCAAGGTTGCTTCCGCCAACTCTGATTTGGCCAAGAAGGAGGATGAAGCGCTCTTGCGCGCGTCGCAGGTGTCCCGCCTTGAAAATGATGTCAACCTGTTGCAACGCGAGGTGGATGCTCTGCGGGATGAAAAACTGGCCTTGGCCGCTGATGCCAAGAACTTTGCTGATGTGCGAGCCCAAGCTCTAGAGGCCTTGCGGGTTGCACAAGAGAATCAGATGAAGGCGGAGGGCGATACTCAATGGTTGATGACTACTGGGGTGCAAGGGGTATGTCCTTTTCTTGTGGTAGCTTGATATAGCTTTAGTTTGTCCTAGCTAACCACCCTTTATTTATTATTGTAGGTATTTGCTCGTGTTTGGGAGGAGCCTGCGTTGGTGCAATCAGTTGCCCGCCTCCTTGAAAAGTCGAAGCAGTTTGGTGCTGCCCTTGGTTTTAAACAGGGGTTCGACTTTTGTCTCGGCGGCCACCCTTTGATGACAATCCCTTCCGCAACATAGATGCTGAAGCAGAGTACGACAAGGAAGTAGCGGCTTATGACGAACTAAGCTTCCCTGTTATGGACGTTGTGGCGGAGTGTGCGCAGCTCCCGAACGGTGTGCAAGTTCTGCGTGAGGCCTTTGAAGAGGCTGAAAAGGAGCGTCAAGCGGAGGACGACCAGGAAGAGAAGGAAAAGGCGGCCAGGGAGGCCGCGGCTCTAAGCGGTGAAGGGACTTCTACCGCTCCACCACGTGACGAAGGTGACGACGACTTCATTGATGATGTCGACTTCGATGGTGAAGATTGATGCCTGATGTTGAAGTAGTTTATCTTTACTTGTTGTGTTGAAACAATTTGTCTTTATTTTCTGTTCGCTTACGCTTTGGCGTGCCTGGTTGTGGACACTTGTCTTTTAATTACTATTGCATTTGGTTTGTGTCTCTTGCTCTTCTCTTGCCATTATTACTTGTAATTAATTCTGCAGTCATGATGTCAGCCGTCAGTCATTAATGACTGACTGACGGCGCAGCAGGACACCTGAAGTGACACGAGTCACTATTTCCGAAGTGCATGATTACCCCCATTAATTGCCCTTCATAATTACCCCTAAGATTTTGGTTATAAAAGGGGATTAATGGGGGTTCCCTTGCTTATCCATTCACTCCTCCTCCGTTTCTAAGCTTTCATGGACTCCAACCAGCCTAGAACGAAGACCCTTGTGGATTGTTATGACCACTCTGCTGCCGTTGATTCCTTGCTGGAACTCTGGCGACGTGCCCCTCCAGCTCCCCTTCCGGTGAATGTGGTGGAGCCTCCCCCCTTCCGTGCAGTGGACCCGGAATGGAGGATGAAGATTCTAGCTGAATACTGTGGGGAGGTGGTGGCTCAAGCTCCTCCGGGGGCTCCTGTTGCCGTTGATGGAGTCCGACCGATCATCATTGCTTGTCCAGCAGTTGGAGTCTTTAGGCCTACTCCCAAAGTTCGTTTTCGCCGGACTGATGGTGCTTGGGTGCATATGGTTGTCATAGATTAAGTGTTTCATGTCATGGTCTAAGTTGTTGTTGATATGTGTGTATCCGTCAAGGAAAACCCTCTTTTTGTATCATATATAGGGGTTTAATTTTGTCTATGTATTCGAAACTTGTACTGTCGTTATGAAATGTGCAATGAAGTGTTAACGCGTTTTCTTATTTTGCCACATAGTTATATCAAGATTTAGTTACTGTAGTTTGACGGCTTAGGTAGCTCGTTAGATGTCGTGACAATGATGCGTCCCCTTGGCGGCCCGTCGTATGGACTTGGCTAAGTTTGGCCTTGTCCACTTAGTTGTTTCTTAGGTCCGCCGAGGGGACGGCGATTCGCTTCTAGGTTTGCTTGGTCGGCTGGCTTATCTAAGAAAGCGTCGCCCGTCGGCCAAGGTGGCGCATCCGCTGGAAAAGCTTCGATGCGCCTCTTCGACTGCTTAGCTCGCGGGGTCACCTGAAATGGTGTGCTCCGTCGGCCAAGGTGACGTGTTTGCTGTGAAAACAGCAACATGTCTTGCTCGTTGCTTAGTCCGCGAAGTCGCTCGAGATAGCGGAATTCGCGGACCAAGGTGACGCATTTGTTTTGAAAATCATGATGCGTCTCTTAGTCTGCTTAGCCTGCGGAGTGACCTAAGATGGTGCTTTCCGCTGGCCAAGGTGACGCGTTCGTTGTGAACACAACGACGCGTCTCGTTGATTGTTTGGTCTGCTTAGCTTGCGGAGTGACCCAAGATGGTGCTTTCCGCTGGCCAAGGTGACGCGTTCGTTGTGAACACAACGATGCGTCTCGTTGATTGTTTGGTCTGCTTAGCTTGCGGAGTGACCCAAAATGGTGCTGTCCGCTGGCCAAGGTGACGCGTTCGTTGTGAACACAACGATGCATCTCGTTGATTGTTTGGTCTGCTTAGCTTGCGGAGTGACCCAAAATGGTGCTGTCCGCTGGCCAAGGTGACGCGTTCGTTGTGAACACAGCGACGCGTCTCTTTCACTGCTTGGTCTGCGGAATCGCATTAGATAGCGGTTTCCGCGGAACAAGGTGGCGCATTTGCTGCGAAAGCCATGGTGCGCGTTGCACCTTGGTATGCGCCGTGCTATGTAATATGTTACGCGTGGTGTAAAGTCATATAACATCGTTTAATTCATTCATAGATAAGTCGTAAAGACATAGAACTTCTAGTACGTTAAAACTTTGGAAATGACAAGTCGCGGAGACATAAAAGTAAACATATCGAAAAGATCCTGTCCTACTTCGATTACATATAACAAACCCTAAGCTGTGCGGCATTCCAGGTCCTCGGGATTGGGGTGCCATCGAGGCGTTCTAGCGCATAGGCGCCCTTCCCCAGTACCTCTTGGACTCTGTATGGACCTTCCCAAGTTGGTGCAAGCTTGCCCGCTGCCTCTGCTGTGGAAGCTTCATTGTGGCGGAAGACAAAGTCCCCCACATTGAATGTTACCTTTTTAACCCGCGCGTTATAGTAACGCTCGAGCTGCCTCTTGTACTTGGCCTCTTTGAATGCCGCTAGTTCGCGACGTTCTTCAAGGAGGTCTAGATTTAGGCGAAGCTCTGAGTCATTTTTGTTGCTTTCGGCGAGGAGAACACGCGCTGATGGGCAGCCGATTTCCGCTGGGATTACAGCTTCTGTTCCGTACGTTAAGCTAAATGGGGTTTCTCCGTTGCTTGTCTTTGTTAGCATACGGTGGGCCCATAGTACATTGGGTACCTCATCCACCCATCCTGAGCGCTTTGTATTCAGCCTTGCCTTGATTCCTTCCACAATGCTCCTGTTTGCTCGCTCGACTTGGCCATTGGCTTGCGGGTGGGCTACAAAAGTGAACGTTTGACCCACCCCCATGTCTGCGAGCCAACTTTGTAAGCCGCTGTCTGTGAATTGGAGGCCGTTGCCGCTGACGATGTCCATTGGGAGGCCGAAACGGCTTATGATGAATTCCCAAATGAAGCGTTTGACTGCCCGAGCGTCAATGTACACCAACGGTTTGGCCTCCACCCATTTCGTGAAATAGTCGATAGCCACTATGAGGTATCTGATGTTCCCAGGCGCTGTGGGGAAAGGTCCCACAATGTCAATTGCCCACTTTTGGAATGGCCATGCTGAGGTGACGGGCACTAAATCGTTCTTGGGACGTAGTGTGCTGGGCGCATGGCGTTGGCACGCGTGGCATTTGCGGAGTATTTTGACTGCATCTACGTGCATGCCAGGCCAATAATATCCCGCGTTCATTAGTTTAGCCACTACCATGCGCGGTCCCGCATGTAGGCCGCAGATTCCTTCGTGTATTTCCTTGACCAGGAATGTGGCTTCCTCGGTGTTGACACATCTCAGCAGGGGTCCCAAGTACGATCGTCTGTAAAGTGTGCCCTCAACCATCTGGTAGTGCATTGCTTTATGTTGGATCTTTCTCGCCTCTTGTTTGTCATCAGGGAGCGTTCCGTTGGTGAGGTAGCGAACTATAGGTGCCATCCATGAGGGTGCGCCTGTTTGTATGACATGTACTTGGCGAGTGGAGACAGATGGGGTGTCTAAGACCTCCACCCGTACTTCTTTTGCCAAATGCTCGAAGATGGTGGCCGCCATTTTGCTCAGAGCATCTGCGGGCTTGTTTTCGCTTCTGTTGATGTGAAAGATTTTGCAGTATGCGAAACGTTGCATGAGCTTCTTTGTCTCTTCCAAGTACAGGGCCATTTTGCTGTCTCGAGCCTCGTATTTCCCGTCCACTTGTGCCGCTACCAACATGGAGTCTACGTGTGCTTCGACAAAGCGGGCTCCCATCTTGTCTGCCAGACGCAGGCCAGCGAGCAATGCTTCGTACTCCGCTTCATTGTTTGTGCTTTCAAAGTTTAAGCGGATAGCATACGTAAACTCTGTGCCATCTGGACTGATTAGACGCAGGCCGGCCCCCGCGCCGTCGTCACTTTTGGCGCCGTCAGTGTATAGCAGCCATTTGTCTGTTGCGATCGTCGCTGGCGGCGGGTCTTGTTCTATCAGGCACTCTGCAATCTTGTCCGTGGGGACCTCCGTGGTGAAGTCTGCTAGGATTTTCCCTTTGATGGCTGGTCGCGGCTTGTAATAGATATCATGCTCCCCTAGCTCTATGGCCCATTTGGCTAGTCTTCCCGAAAGTTCGGGCTTCTTCAGGACGTCGTTTATGCGGTACCCCCGTCAGAACGTTGATCGGGTGGCCTTGGAAGTACCTTCTCAGCCTGCGTGAAGCGTGCACCAGGGCCAGTACCAACTTCTCCATTGTGGAGTAGCGGGTTTCTGCGTCTAATAGTGTCCGGCTTACATAGTAAATTGGCGTCTAGACACCCTTTCTATCCACTAGTAGGACTGCCCCGACCGCCTTGTCGGAGACCGCCAGGTATAACGTGAGCGGTTCTTTAGGGAGGGGCGCTGTCAATGTCGGTAAGTTCATGAGACACTGTTTCATGTCTTGGAATGCTTTTTCTGCTTCCGCTGTCCATCGAAAGTTTGTCTTCTTCAGGCAGTTCCTGAGCGTACTGACAAAGGGGAAAGACCTTGAGGCGTAGTTGGATAGGAAGCGGTTCAAGGCCACGAGGCGACCCATCAGGGTTTGCACCTCCTTTACAGACGCTGGCGATGGCATTCGCTCTATCGCTTGCACTTTCTCTGGGTTTGCGCGGAAGCCATCCTTCGTGACGATGACACCCAGGAATTTTCCCTCTTCCATGCCGAAGGAGCATTTGCTGGGATTTAGCTTCATGCGGACCGTTCTTAGTTGTTCGAATGTTTTCTGGATGTCTTGTAGCATTTGGTCTTCTTCCACGCTTTTGATGACAAGGTCATCCACGTATACTTCCAAGTTGACGCCTATCTGCTTTGTGAACACCGAGTCCATGAGGCGTTGGTATGTTGCACCCGCGTTTTTTAGCCCAAACGGCATTTTTGTGTAGCAAAACGTCCCCATGTCGGTTCTGAACGCCGTTTTGTCCTCGTCAACTTTAGCCATCTGGATTTGGTGGTATCCCTTGTAAGCGTCGAGGAAGCATTTGAAGCGGAACGGTGCTAGCGAGTCGACTTTCAAGTCTATTTCTGGCAATGGGTAGCAATCTTTCGGGCATGCCTTGTTTAGGTCCTTGTAGTCCACGCACATTCGCCACCCGCCATTGGCTTTGCCGACCATGACAGGGTTTGCCACCCAGGTCTGGTATTTGACTGGACGGAGGATTCCTGCGTTCAGTAGCTCGGTCACTTGTTCGTTCATTGCTTTAGTTTTTTCCGGTCCCATGCTTCGTTTTTTCTGTACCACAGGCTCTACTGATTTGTATGTGGACAGTCTGTGTTCCGCGACGTCACGTGGCACGCCCACCATGTCTGTTGGTTTCCAAGCAAAGATATCCATATTCTTGATGAGTAGCTGCTTTAAGTGAACGCGCACCGCGTCTGAAAGTGCGTGACCGATTGTGACCGTTTGCTCAGGGAAGCGGGGATTGAGCGCCCATTTCTCCGGCTCCGTCCGCACCTGCTGTCTAGCGGATTTTGGTGGTTTTGCCGCCTCGGCGGCATGGCATTGTCGATTCCCGCGGATGAATGCTACGCCATTCCTAGTCGGAAATCCCACCATTTGGTGCGGTGTAGAGGCGTTACTGTTGAATTTAGCCAAACCTTCCCTTCCGATCAGTATGTCGTGTGAGGAAACGACTGGAAGGACCATGAATTCACATTCTTCGGTTCGTGATAGGTTCCCGTCTGACCATGTCAGCGGGAACGTGATTACTCCTCGCGGCATGATTGTCTCGTGTATGAATCCTGATATGGGCTCCGCGACCGGTATGAGGCGCTTCTTGTCTGCCTCGTCCAACTGATTGAAACATTGTTCGTACATGATGTCCGCGCTGCTGCCTGGATCTAAGAACATGTATGGGGTGCGGTAGTGGCCGAATACCCCTGTGATGATTAGTGGTGACGTGGATGAAGCACCCCCTTTGGCGGCGGGCAGGATGACTGGCTGCTCTTTCCAGGCGTCATCCGCTGTGTTCATCAGTGGGCGTTTGTTCCGGCGATTGCTTGCCGCCCCCTTGTTTGTCATCTGGCATGTGTGTCTTGTCGCGCGGTTGATAGTATGGGTTTGTAGGTTTCGGATGCGCTTGTTCGAACCCTCCCCCTTGTCTTCGTAGTCTTTACCGCGGCCATTGCGTTGTACGTTTTTCACTAGGTGTCCCAATTGACCTGACTTCAGGGCCGCCTCTATCTCCATTCTGAGCCTGTAGCAGTTGTCTATGTTATGCCCAAAGTCGTTGTGGTATTCACAGCGCTTGCTAGTGTCCACATTCTTTCGCTTTCCTAGTGGCCGCGGTTCTTTGAAGTTGTGTTGTTCCGTCGCGAGCACTTGTGATGGGGTTTTCGTTAATGGGGTCCAATCCGTGTTCTTCCTTGACCCGCCTCGGTTGTCGCGGCCGTGCTTGCCGTTGATTATATTGCGGGCGTCCTGCTGCGCAGAGTACTTGCCCTCCTCGGCGGACCCAGTAATGCGTGACCAAACGGATTGTTTACCCTTGTCTCGACGGCCGTTGCTGTGCCCCTGGATGTACGGGTTCTGACGTGAGTGGCGGAAGGATTTTTCTGAGGACGCATATATCTTTGCGGCCTTGATTACGTCGTCCCATGACTCTGGAATCCCGTCCTTTCCCGTGAGGCATTTCATGAGGTCGTCGTTGTTGACTCCGTGAATGAACGCTGCCCGCGTCAGTTCCTCATTGCATCCTATTTGCATCGCTTCCCGCGTGTAGCGGGTGATGTAATCTTCGACTGTCTCGGTGTCCCTTCTTGCGCATAGCAGGATGTGCGCTTTGTCTTTTTTATGTCGTCTCTGGTGAGAGAAGTGAAGAGAAAACTTTGACAGCAAGTCGTCGAAGTCCTGGATGCTACCCACGGGTAGGTTATCAAACCACACCCTGGCTGCAGACGTTAGTGTCTGTGCGAAGAGGTGGCACCAAACTTGCATGGGCCAGTTCTGGCTGTGAGCTGCGGTCCTGAAATCGTGTACGTGATCGTCCGGATCGCGTATGCCGTCATATTTCCCGATGCTGCTCGGGAGCTTCGCCTTGGCGGGTATGGGTGCCATGGCGATTCGTGCACAGAACTTGGATTTTTCTGCTAAGTCCTTCGGCCGGTATGGTTTGACCAGATCATCGTCACTTTCCGCGTGTGAGCTGGACTCGTAGCTGTCATCCTCGTCTGTGATAGCGCGGCCCTGGCTGTGGGAACTCTTCCCACGGCCTCCGCTGCGACTACCATGTGTGTTATTTTTTGTTGATTTGCTGCTTGCTTTGTTCTTAGCTGTTGCTCCTGAGGTCTTATTATTATTGTCGAAGTTGAGTGTTTTGTGCACTCTTTGCTGTGCCTGTTTCATTACCCTCTTTTGGTAACCTGCAGTGACCTCTGCCTGTTGCTTGAAGAGCCATTCGTCTGGGTCTTCCTCAGCATTATCCTCGTCGTCTTCTTCACCTTCGTCGATGTCGGCAGCTTGCTGGGTGACGACGGGACCAGGGTTGGTCATTCTGACGGCTCGGTGTGCAACCTTGGTTACAGTAGCTGGAGTTCTTTCTTCAGTGTTGACGTCGTCATCATCCTCGATGATGGGTTCGTCAGGGTTTTTCCGAGGGGCTTCCTCGTTTGCCATGTTGTCTAGCTAAAGGATTAAACGGTTGTTGCTCTAGCCGGTACGGATGGCGCCAATGAAGAAACAAAAGTCTAACCTGGATCCAATGGTCAGGCTCGTCTCTACAGAAGTGATCCTTCGCTATCCAACTGGCTATGAGATTGATGGTTCCTGCAAACACACACTATACCGATGTGGGGCGACCGCCTCGAAACCCGAAGGAATCTACTTAGCAGACACAAAAACGTAATCGGCCTTGGTGTGTTCTTCAGGGAATTTCTGAATGGCCTATCCAAGGAGACCAAGTGCTTCTTAAATAGGTTCCACACGGGCCTCAACATCTACCCTTAACTCACCCAAAGGGCCAAGGCCCAAGTTAAGGGCTTGCCTCCACATCGGCCCAAAGTTAGGCCTAATAAGATGAAGTAAGACACGTGTTATATCAAAGAGAGAGATCGTACCGTCTAGGTGACGTGGCGTCCCGTGAGTAGTCTCAGGTCTGTCTTGACGTGATTGGCTGCCAGGTGGGTCCTTGTCCCCCCTGTAGCCCTCCGAGTTAGTGGAGAACCTTGCTGAGGTGGTCCCGTGCATTCTGGTTGGTGGGCGCGCGCAGGGTATGTACTGTTTGTCCCCTGCGGGTCCTTCTGGAGACAGGTGTCGCCCTCTAAGAGGTAGATTGTGCAACATGCTCCCTGCCACACGTCCTCATGTCTTGATTGGTTCGTACATGCTTGTACTAACCTCTGGTCTGATGCCCCGTGTCCGTCACTGCTCTGTCTTGTTGAACTGTAGGCGGACACGGTTAGGCGGTAACTTGTTCCGCGTGATGCTCCTCACCCGCGTATTAGTTACCCGCTTAGATTATTCCCGATGTTACGTTTGGGCCTCATGGGCCTGTTTCGTCTTTTGGGCTTGGTTTTTGTGGTAGGGCCCATGTGGATTTGGGCCCCTACCCCTTCAATAATTTGATCATAAATGTTTTCGCAATTTTTTATCTAATAGTTATTAATTTAATATTTATTACCTTAAATTTACTATATATACGGTCAATTCTCAAACCCCAAACCCTAATTACAAATAGGAATTAATTATTCAGGTTTTGTCATTGAATTTACAGGTGAAGGTTTCAGTTATTTTGTCAATTTACGGCTGTTTTTTTTCCCCAAATGTTTAGCATTAACGTGGAGTTTTGCATGTTTTCAAATGAAAAGCTCTGGGTTTCGTATATATTAACGTTTTGTGTTTATTTTGTAGGAATCAAAGAGCTTAGAATGAGTTCCATAAATGAGCATGCCGACGACAGGCTTAGCACGTTACCTGAAGAGGTTGTTGCGATGATACTCTCCCTAATGCCTACGAAATTTGCTGTACGAACTAGCGTTTTATCGAAAAGTTGGAGGTATAGTTGGATGCTAGTCACTAACCTGGACTTTGATGATATTGACACTGTCCATGGTTTAGAGGTCTTGTCAAAGTTTGTTGATCGGGTACTAGAGTTTTGCCAATCATCCCAAGTTAATTTATTCCGATTACACTTTTATAATAAATATTATTGGTTCCTAGGGTCAACTGTATCTAGTTGGATTGATAAGGTAGTGAGATTAAACGTACAAGAGCTTGACATACAGGTTATCATGCTTAAGTTTCCTGTAAGCCTTTTCACTTGCAATACACTCATAAGATTAAGCATAGATCGCGATAATCGTAATGACTCTTTTTGGAGATGCCCATGTCCAGTCAATCTTCCATGTTTGAAAACTCTTGACATCGCCGTTTTTGACAAACCTCATCAGAATGCATTTAAACTCGTCCGTGGCTGTCCAGTGCTTGAAAGTTTATTTTTGACAATAACAAAGATTGACAATGTAGAAGATTATGTATTCAATATCCCTACTTTGAAACAAATGAAACTAACAATGCGAAACTGTGGTGTACCTTTTGACAACAGAGTTGTGTTAAACGTACCTAATCTTGAATACCTATTTGTTGGTGGTGTTTTGTGCTCACGTTTTGTAACACAAGATGTGTCGTCTCTGGTTGAGGCGTCTTTTTCATTTACTTACATAGGATTCACACACCTATTGGTTAAGCTTCTAAATGGAATAAGTGGAGTTAAATCACTTTCGGCTCAGATTGTAGGTCCCCGTCATCACTTTAAGATCCCGTTAAATTCACCTCTCCCCATCTTTCCCAATATGACGCACTTGGAGTTGAAAGGTTTTCGACAGTATGGAACAATAATCCCTCAATTTCTTGAAAGTTCTCCTGGGTTGAAACATTTGTGCATTGAAAAAGTTGATATATATGTTTAAGGTTTGACATTTTTTTCTTTTTATTTTGTTTGCATTCTTCTATCCATACCTATTGAATTTATTTATTTTTTTTAATCTTTTTTTCTGTTAAAAACAGAAGCATGGAGAATCTCTTTGAATTGAACTGAAGTTGGTTCCGCTTTGTTTGCTGACAAACCTTACAACAATCAGGTTTTCAAAATGCGAGAAGCGAAAGTTTGATATAGAGTTTCTGAAATACATGTTGAGGAATGCAATGGTTTTGGAGACGATAACAATCATTTGGCGCAAAATATGCTCTAAAGAAGAAAGGGGGTTGTGTAAACAATTGCTTAATGGTGCTCCAAGGGCTTCCAGATGTTGTGAAATCTAGTAGTTGAACAAATTTTATTAAGTGAACATTTTTTCAGTCTTATGTTTTGAAACTATATTGATCATTGTGTTTCCTAGTAACATGTCAAGTTCTATCCATCTTTATTAGATTCAACCTTTTATTTTTACACGGCCCCTTTGAGTCCAATCCAAACACGAGTCACGGCCCATTATGTGGATTAAGGAGGTTATAATCTAAAACATGATTATATTCAAACCGTGTCAACACGACGCTTATTTTAAAGTTTGTATTGAAGGGAATAGATATGTTAGTGTGATAAAAATAAAAAAAATCAATTGTATAAGTTCTAGTGACATGTTAAAGTATTTAAAATAAGGATTTTCAAAGTTATATGTTGTTTTTTAAGTTCACGAATCAAGGATGTTGGATTTTTGTTTTGGTTTTCTTGGGCCCAATAACCCAGTTGGCATATTTATTGTTTGGTGCTTAGGAGATGAAATATGTACTTCATAATTTCAAATTAGTATAAAAATAAAGTTTTGAGAACATTTTCTTGTTTAGATAACATCTTTACAGTTAGATGATGCAATTCTAATTATTTATGGGTTGTTTGATACTTGATAGCCTCTTTACGAATATAAGATAAAAAGTAAATAATATAATAAAAAAACTTGCAAGTACGAATAGGGTTTCAAATTGGTGACCAAAACCTGATTTATCTGTGATCAAATCGACTGACATTAATCAGGAAGTAATATAATTTCAACAACCCCCCAAATAGGAAGAATACTTAAGAAGAACAAACGAAAATAGATTCAAAATTCATGGATCTATGCCGATGCAACAGTAGTACCCGTTTTCGTTGCAGGATCCAAATGAGGAAGCAGTGGAAAGAACATAAATGGTATCACGCGCGAAGGGAGGATTTGAGGAAACCTTTGGGGAAGAACAAAGGGATCGTCAAGGGGAAGTAACGGTAATCAATCTTAGGGTGAAAGCGGAGAATATAAATGGGTCACGGGTGAGGATCCGAATATACTAAATGGTCAGTGAAGAGAATATATGGTCATAGGTCGGAGCTCGAACCACCCGAAGGAGATCGAGTCCGAACCAATCAAATACAAGGGTTACAAGTTAAAACCTGAAAGAACGTAAGAAAGGTCGAAGCCTAGACTAAACGACCGATGGATTAGCTTCGGTCATAAGGCCCATGGGCCTAGGGCCGAAGCCCATCCAGGAAAGTATAAATACCTCCCAAAATTTCCTCATTTGGTAACTTCACTTACTTGTACTTTCTGTACTTTTCGTACTTACTTTCCACTTCTTAAAACCATACTTATTCTCACGCCGGAGGGTGGTCACAGAGAGACCCTTCCTCTCCCCTGTGACGAGCCTAACGGTGTTTTGTTTTGCAGGTTAATCTCAGATCTAATCACATGTCATTTCCTCTTATCTCATCTCTCAGATCTGGTCCACCGAACCAACTAAGGGGTAACTATTTTCCTCTTCAATTGGCGCCATCCGTGATTTGCTGTGTTCTTTTCTTTTTTCGAGAAGAGCAGAGTAATCTCTACCCATGACGGCACATTCTGAGGGATTCATAATGGAAGATGTGACAGCAGCTGAACTGAGCGATGATCAGACGGTCCTTACCTCATCGGCATCAGTTATCACCTCCACTGCTACACAGGGAAGTGCTCAACAGTCATCTTTCTCTATTGGTGCTTCGGCTGTTAAAGCAAGTGCCCCACTGATAGAGTTCGATGATGCTTTCCTCCAGAAAAACAGAGAATTGTTGCTTCGGCTGAAGGAACAACAAAGTAGGGAGACAGTTCTGCAAAGTGTGAAAACTAATCTATTCTCCACCGGTGGACTTGCTGCTTCGGCAGAGCTAAGCACCGGTCTGGGATCTTTCGCCACTTACTCCACCGCAGTCACCACTATGCAGATCCAAACTCCACAAGGGCCACTGGCATCTTCGGGTTATACCGGACCGATGCAGGTTAGCATGCCCGTGTCAGAAAGGATGCCAATTGTAACAGGGGGAGACGATGAACTTACCGCTCCATATCGCCCTGCTCATATGACATCGTTCTCCAAGTTTTCTCAAAGAGTTGCAACTGCACCTCTTCCGGTTAAGCTGAAAATGCCAGCCACTGTTAAAACATATGCAGGAACCTCCGATCCAGACGATCATGTCTTTGCATTCGAAGGAGCAGCAGAGATTGAACTATGGCCCATGCCAGCATGGTGCCACATGTTCGCACAAACCCTCACCGGAGCAGCAAGGGTTTGGTTCGATGGGTTATCTGCTGGAGAAATCACCAACTGGATCGAGTTTAGAAAGCTGTTTCTGATAAATTTCGCGAACCAACGACGATGCTCCAAGGACATCACGGAAGTACACAACATCCGGAGGAAGGATGGTGAATCCTTGGAGGCCTTCATCGATCGTTTCAGCAAAGAGAGTATGCAAATCCATGGTGCAATGGATCAGCTCCGAGTTTCAGGCTTCTGTCACGGAGTCCGAAACAATCAGTTGGTAGAAAAACTACATGAAGATTTGCCAAAGACAATGGAAGTACTCATGGAGCGAGCTAGAGCCTTCTCCAGGGGGAAGAATGCCTGCGGGCAATCTTCCGAAGGAGATTATAAGAATTCTGGAGGACGCAATGTGTGGAAGAAAGGCTCTCATAACGCAGATCGAAGCGGTCACTGGAACAAAAACAGACAGCAGCCATATGATCGGTCGGACCGAAACAATTCTTCTAAGTCTCAAGGCTCTGGAAGAACCACTGATTTAACCAAAACTCCTCGTGACATCTTGTTAACAGAAAATTTGCAGCTCCCTACGCCTGCTAAGCAGCGACCTTCGTCCGACCGAAACTCCAAAAAATACTGTGAGTATCACCGAGCAAAAGGGCACAATACTGATGATTGCTGGTCTCTCCGGCAAGAAATTGAGAAAGCGGTCCGGTCTGGAAAGCTTTCCCACCTTCTTAAAGAAGTAAAGGAAGGGAAGCCCGGAGCAATCACCAACACCAACAACCAAGCAGCGATTAACATGATTCAGGCCATCACACCACATGGCATTAAACGCTCTAGCTCTCACCTTGCTTCATTTATGAGCCAGGTGGGCAAGAGACGTTATACGTATTAGTATTCGTATTTTTTAATCAAACAACCTCCAAAGTATTGCATTGCTTTTGGTTCTAAAACGATTTATCTCTGTAACAGGCAATATCATTCCCTGAGGTAACACCAGATCAGTTTCTGGAAGGACCAATAATTATCTCTGCCATCATTGCCGGACATAAAGTCCAGCGAGTCTATGTAGACAATGGCAGTGATTCGGAGATAATGTACCATCATTGCTTTCAACGATTGGCACCAGAAATCCAGAGAAGGATGGTACAGGTACTTGCAAACATTCGTTCCGGCCACACATTTCACCCGAAACAACTCTTTCCGACCTTCGGAATAATGGTAATAACCTACGTTTTAAATGACAACAGGTCTCCATGCCATTAGTCAGTTTCTCAGGAGAGATAATTCAGCCCATGGGACGGATCACCCTTCCAGTAACCTTGGGCGCTGAAGGCCGAAGCCGAACAGAAATGTTAAAATTTCTAGTGGTAGGAGCTCATTCCGTGCACAACGTCATCTTGGGACGCTCAAGCATGTGTGCCTTCGGAATGGTTGCTTCTTCCATACATGGAGCTATCAAGTTTCCAACAGAAGATGGAATAGCAACTGTTCACACCGAGCAGATGCAGATTGTAGCCGAAATTCGTCAAGCTTCGAGCTCCCAAGCTACTCCAGTCACTCAGGAGTTGTCAGAAAAATGGTCGATCAACCCATGCTTTCCGGAGCAAAAGGTAGTCGAAGCAACTAAAAGGTTCTAAACAACCTTACCAACATTCTTTGCTTAATCCATTTAAAAAATTGGCAGGTAACTGTTGGTGCACAACTCCCACCTGACTATAAAGCTGCTTTATGGAACCTCCTAACTGAGTCCCTAGATTCTTTTGCCTGGCAACATTCGGACATGAAGGGGGTACCTAGGCACCTGGCCGAACACAAGTTGAATGTATATCCTTCGGTCCGACCAGTGCAACAAAAGAAACGAAGTATGGGGCTGGATCGGAACAAAGCCATTGCTGAAGATGTTCGAAAGCTTCTTGATGCAAATATCATCCGAGAGGTTCAGTATCAAACCTGGGTGGCGAACCCAGTTTTGGTAAAGAAGCAAGATGGGGGATGGCGAATGTGTGTTGATTTTAAAGACCTTAACAACGCATGCCCCAAAGATTGCTACCCACTCCCCGAGATGGATGTCAAGGTCGATTCACTGGCTGGCTTTCGACTAAAGTGCTTTCTTGATGCATACAAGGGTTATCATCAGATACAGATGGCAACAGAAGATGAAGACAAAACTGCTTTTATCACTGCCGAAGGGCTATACTGCTACACAAAAATGCCTTTCGGCCTCAAGAATGCTGGTGCCACTTATCAACGATTAATGGACAAGGCATTCAAGAATCAGATTGGAAGAAACATGGAAGTATATGTAGACGATGTGGTGATAAAAAGCAAAGATGAAGCTGATATGATGACTGATATCCGAGAGACGTTCACTTGTCTCCGGAGCATCAACATGAAGCTGAACCCAGCCAAATGTTCTTTTGGTATGGAGGCGGGGAAATTCCTGGGTGTTATGGTTGCTAAGGAAGGAATCCAGGCAAACCCGGAGAAAGTTAAGGCAGTGATGAATTTAAAATCTCCAAAAACAGTCAAAGAAATTCAATCACTAAATGGTCGATTAGTAGCTTTGCATCGTTTTCTCTCTAAAGCAGCCGAAAGAACTTTGCCTTTCATGACAGTGTTGAAAAGTAGCTTCGGTAAGAATGATTTTAAGTGGACCAAAGAAGCTGAGCAAGCATTTGGCGAGTTGAAGCAATGTCTTAGTTTGTTACCTACTCTCACCGCACCGAGGCCAGGAGAAACCCTCACCGTTTATTTGGCTGCATCTCAGGGGGCCGTTAGTGCAGTCCTCATGGTACAAAGGCACTTAGCCCAAGTACCAATCTACTATGTTAGCAGGGCCCTCCGAGATTACGAAACAAGATATCCTATGATTGAGAAGCTAGCATTAGCTTTGGTCCATGCTTCGAGAAGGCTACGAAGATATTTCCAAGCACATGAAATTGAAGCCCAGACCGATAAAAACATCCAGTATGTTCTCCGAAAGCCGGAGGTTTCCGGTCGATTGGCCAAATGGGCCATCGAACTAGGAGCCTTCAACCTGACCTTCAAAACCAGAGGTGCCATGAAAGGACAAGCAGTAGCAGACTTCATTGCTGAATTACCAAGTGGTTCTGACCAGTCGGAGGAACAACCTTCGGAAGAAGAAGAACAATCCGAAGCATGGTCTCTATACACCGATGGTGCGTCAGGTGCTGAGGGATCCGGAGCTGGCCTTGTGTTAACTAATCCAGATAACACTAAGTTTTCATATGCCCTCCGGCTCGAGTTCCCAAGTTCAAACAATGAGGCCGAGTATGAAGCATTATTAGCCGGTCTCCGAATCGCACAGAGGTTCGGAGTCAAGAACATCAAAATTCATACCGACTCATTGCTTGTGGTTAACCAGCTCCGAGGAGAGTATGAAGCAAAAGATGAAAACATGATGAAATACCTTCAAAAGGCCCAAGAACTCGTAGCTTCTTTCCGAACGTATAAAGTCTTTCATGTCCCAAGAGAAGAAAATGCCCAGGCCGATGCCCTCAGTAAAATTTCATCGACCAATACATCCACTACAACCCAAGGCATAAAGGTTGAGGTGTTGGCAAAACCTTCAATTGAAGAAAGTGAGGTCCTACAAGTGGAAGTCCAGGCAGACACCTGGATGACCCCTATTATGAAGCATATCACCGAAGGTTGGGTTCCAGAAGATAAGGCCGAAGCTCGAAAGCTTAAAGTCAAATCCCTACAGTACCAAGTTCAAAATGGTCAGTTGTACCGGAAGACTTTCCTAGGTCCAGTCTTACGATGCCTTTCCCTCACCGAAGCCTCATATGTGATAAAAGAAATCCACTTTGGTGTATGTGGTATACATGCCGGACCAAAAATGGTCGTCACAAAGGCAATGAATGCCGGATATTACTGGCCCAACATGCACCAAAGTGCTGTACAAGAGCTTCAAAGTTGCCAAGAATGTCAAAGAAACGCTCCAGTCAGCCTTCGAGCAAAGAACAATCTGATCCCAGTAACTGCAGCTTGGCCGTTCCAGAAATGGGGCATCGATATTGTTGGACCGTTCCCGAAGTCTACCGGAGGGGTTAAGTATCTGTTGGTAGCTATCGACTACTTTACCAAGTGGGTCGAAGCTAAGCCAATGGGTGACATCACTGGCCATCAAGTGAAGAGGTTCGTTTGGGAAAATATTGTTTGTCGTTTCGGATTACCACTCTACATCATCAGTGACAATGGGAAGCAGTTCGCTGAGAACCCCTTCAAGAAATGGTGTTCGGACCTGGGGATCAAACAGTTGTTTTCATCGGTAGCCCACCCTCAGGCCAATGGCCAAGTAGAGAGGGCCAACCGAAGCATCGTCGAAGGAATCCAACGACGCCTGGGTGGAAAGAAGGCTGGATGGGCAGATGAGTTACCCAACGTTTTGTGGGCTCACCGTACCATGCCAAAAACAAGCACCGGAGAAACACCTTTCAGCTTGACCTATGGCACCGAAGCTATGATACCAGTCGAAGTCGGCATGATCAGCCCTCGAAGGGCCCGCACAGCAGATAATGATCACTCTCTCCGGCTCAACTTAGATCTCTTGGAAGAAAGAAGAGAAATGGCCTCAATCAAAGAATCTCGATATAAGAAAGAGCTTGAGAAGTATTATAATGCCAGGGTGAAAAAACAAACGTTCAAAGTCGGAGACTACGTCTTCCGAAGCAATGAAGCCAGTCGAGCTGAACCCTCAGGCAAATTAGCATCGAGATGGGAAGGACCATACTTGATAACCACCGTCGGAGAGAAGGGTTCGTACACCTTAGCCAAGATAGATGGTACTCCAGTTCCCAGGACATGGAACGGAGTCCATCTGAAAAGATGCTTCATGTGAAACACCGAAGCTCGAAGATAGTACTTTAAAGTCTTACTTTTCAAATAATTTCAATACGTTTAGTCGGGATGTGACATGCCCCGAAGTTTTTTCTTTATTCTTGTTTGTAATTCGGGATGTTGATTACCCCGAACTTTTAAAGTAGAAGATGGGACGAGTTTTCCCACTTATAATAAAGAAACTTTTTAGTATGCTCCGTCTATTATATTGTTCACTAATGTTCGGAAAAAGACAATACCAAACAACACATAATGTAGTAAGAAGGTCGGAGCAATACGTCGTTAAAAGCTTTCTAATCCGATCCCACAAACAACAAAGAAAAAACAAAAAATGTGCCGAAACTCATGATAACAGGCATAATTTGTTAACACGAAACTCGAAGACCGAAGGAGATAAGGCACAATGAAGGTCGAAACATTCGAACCTGTTCATTAAAAATTGCCTCGTAAAAACAAAAAAGAAGGAAGGAAGAAATCATGCCTATCTCATATAAAACATAGCACGTGTCGAAGCACGTTGAAATATATATATAAATGAAGCATGCAAGATATAAAATATATCGACGTCGAAGAAAGATAAGTTTACCTTCTACTTATTAAAAATCACCGAGGAAACGGCTCCGGTGGATAGGCTTAATAACCACCGATGCCACAACCAGGTGTACCGAAGGTCGGCCAACGGCCTTATGGTTTAAAAAACACGTACAAAAAACTTGCAAGTACAAATACCTAATTACTGGGCCGAAGCATATGGACGCATATCTAGGTCAATACAATAAAAAGTTAGGTTAGGCCTTTAGGCTTATTTAAAGCTGTGTAAAATCACACCCCTTCGAACCGAAGTGGGATTTTTCCATCGAGGCACGAAACAAATCACAAAGTGAATCACCAGCGATACAAGGCCAACACAAACCCTTGAAAGCATTCAAAAGCATAAGAAATATCAATATAAAGGATACGATCACTACATTCATATAAAACAAAGTGCGCCGAACCAAAAAAGGTTCGACCAAACCTACACAAAAAACTTGAACAAAACATTGTTTTTAAAACATTGCCGTTGTGGCATACAGAGAAACAGGGCTAGATAGACGGAGGCTTGAACAAATCACCGGAAAGGCCAGCTGCTTTGATCATCTCTAGGGATTCGGGGAGAAAGCGCCCAATGTGTTGAAGAAATGGAAATTCTAGAGCGTCAAAACTATCCAAAGCGCCATTCAACATCTCATCAGCATTTAGCTTCAGCTTCGGCACTTTCTCCATCGGCATACCCTTCGAGGAATAATGATATCCAGCTTTGATGCCAACATTAACGCCACAAGCATTCATCGCGTTATTAATGGCACCGATCACGGCCCTAAGCTCTTCACCAGTGTGGACCCTTCGAGCCACAAGCAGCATACCCTCGGTCATCAGCCACTCCTTGAGTTCCAAGAGCTCCTTAACTTGACCGGTCAGCTGAGAATTCGACTCGGTTAATTTGGACACCTGGCAATCCATCTCCTTCTTCATGTGATCCAACTGGCTACGGAACCGGGATGCTTCGACCTCAAACATTTTCTTCTCTAAAAAAACAAACACAAAAATAAAGAGTTAGAAAACACATCATGTTGCAAACTTACTATAAGGGAAGACGAAACTACTACCTTGTAGGGCAGCATCCCTTTCGGCCTTCAAGGACGAAACCTCTCCCAAGGCTTTGTCTCGTTCCTCCGAAGCCAAAGCAGCCGCAGCACCACTGGATTTCAGTTGAAGGAGGGCCTGTTCCAATCTCTTCTCCAACGACCCTTTCTCCTTCGACAACTCCTCCAGCTTCTTCCCCACAGACGATAAATCTTCACCATCCATCAACGAGCAAACCTTCTCCTTCTCCACCTCCAGATCGACCCAACGACGATACACCTCTGTAACCAGGCCGATGGACTGAGCCTGGTTCATCATCAAAGCATCCGCCAACACCAAGGGAGGAGCTCGTCGATGCCTATGAGCCTCAGCAGGAGTATTCAAATTTAACATCATTGTTCGGGCCGTTAAGGCGTCCAGGATCTTATCTCCATTCTTTATGTCCCAGTTGGGAATGAACTTCTCCTCGGCTACGGCAGGGTCCAAATCCATGGAATCTATAAACACATTGAAACATTCCGTCTTAGTCTCTGGACCATACCACAAATGAGTAAGGTACTCTTTCGAGACCTCATCATCCGGAGTAGGAAACAGAGAATACCAACCCGGACCATCACACTTACCAGCAGGGCTCGAAGGGCCAGGAAAGGAATGAAGAGGGGAAGGATTCATCTGGTCTTCAACGCCTTCGGCAAATGAAACATGTGGTTCATCCCGAGCGGTCTTCCCACTGTCCAAGTGGTCAGAAAGAGTGTTCAACATCCCAACTTGCTCCGATGATTCAGTGATGATGTCCTCAGGGATAACCGATAGAGGAGTCTTCATTCTCTTCGGGGTATCCCTCGAACCCTCCGGAGGTGCATCCCCCTCCGACCCCTTTCTCTTCCTTGACTTCTTCTTCTTCTTCTTCTTACCATCATCAGAAGAAGCCACTGGAGTCTCTGGTAGCTTTCCAGTATCCCTAGCTGGTTCAGAGGGAACGGCTGATGACGAAGCACCGACAGGATTAGCTGAAGCAGAATCCTCCGGGGACCTGATCTTATAGGAGGAGGCCTTCATGCGATCCAAAAACGGTTTGTCCCCAGGAGCCATTTGGAAAGTTGTCAGTTCCAGCTCCGAATCGTCGAAGGACTCCAAATGAAGACAATCCCTCAGTGACATGTCTGAAAACAAAGCAACGGTTAGCTTATGAAAAACACACAATTTAAACAAAATAAACATAGTGCAACGACTCACCCTTCTTCCTAAGCTCTACAACAGGCCATTTATCAGGCCACTCCCAGCTACGACTAACACAACCCATCACTAGGATATGTTCCGGTATCCTCCGAACAGGGAATTTGTTCTTCACCAAAGCAGCATACATCTCCGTATCGTATTGGAAATCCTTTGGTAAATCACCTTCCAACCGATCCTCTTTCGCCCTCCATGCCATATCCTTCGGCAGACATAGATCATCCAACCAGAACCACCTATCTTTCCAGTCCTTCAAACTAGATACCTCCCATCCCACACACTCTCGATCCTCCTTCGGGATATCAACCTTCTTTCCCTTCTTATCCTTCGGTTGCCTTTTCTCGAAGGTGTACCAGTCCCCGGTACGATTCAAACGGTAAAAAGCCCTAAAGACGTTTAAATCGGGGACATAATCCAGTGAACGACTTGATAGTTCAAACTGGTTCACCCGGCTAAGGCCGAAGGGGGTCACTTGGGAAATGTGTACCCGATGAAATTCCAGTACCTTCATCAAAAAACGAGTAAATGGTACTCGATAGTTCGCATAATTACACACACGAGTGTAAAATGCGAACTTACCGGAAGGGAAGGGACGGATAGGAGTCTCAGGTTCTGGAAGAACAGGGTTCAGGGACAGAGGAATCTTAAATTCCTCTATGAACTCGTCTAACCTACTTTGTGTCAACACACTATAGGATACACTCATGTTATCCTTAGGCATGATTAAAAAAGAGGAGTAAGGATGAAGATACACACCTTGTTGCAGAGGAAGAAGACGACGATTACAGGTTGAAGGCTCGGAAGTAAGGAGGAAGAAGATGAACAGTACAGAGAAAGAGAGTAAAAGAGAGAAGTAAAAAGTAAAATTTGGGGAAGAAACTATTTATAAAGGGAGAAGAAAGGACGGTTGAGTAACCGTCCAATCAAAGCCAACAAGTGGCACTCTCGAGCCAATAAAAAACAATCACATCAAGGGTCTTTACTAAAACCACCCGGCGGTCACTCTCGAAACTTACGTGAATGACGCAGCTGTCACCCACTTGTTAAGGTGAATGACAAAACACAGCTGGCACGAAAAAGTAAGTATGCCGAAGCTCGAAGGAAGCTGAAAAACTCCAAATAAAATTACAAGTCCTTTCTGAATACCGAAGCATTCAAAAAAGACTTCGGGGGACTTGAAGAGAATATATGGTCATAGGTTGGAGCTCGAACCACCCGAAGGAGATCGAGTCCGAACCAATCAAATACAAGGGTTACAAGTTAAAACCTGAAAGAACGTAAGAAAGGTCGAAGCCTAGACTAAACGACCGATGGATTAGCTTCGGTCATAAGGCCCATGGGCCTAGGGCCGAAGCCCATCCAGGAAAGTATAAATACCTCCCAAAATTTCCTCATTTGGTAACTTCACTTACTTGTACTTTCTGTACTTTTCGTACTTACTTTCCACTTCTTAAAACCATACTTATTCTCACGCCGGAGGGTGGTCACAGAGAGACCCTTCCTCTCCCCTGTGACGAGCCTAACGGTGTTTTGTTTTGCAGGTTAATCTCAGATCTAATCACTTGTCATTTCCTCTTATCTCATCTCTCAGATCTGGTCCACCGAACCAACTAAGGGGTAACTATTTTCCTCTTCAGTCAGTGTGTTACAAGTGAATAAGGTTGGACTAAAAATAAGGTGGCGACACGTGACAATGTCATTTTATTAGACACTAGATTATACCCCGGGAACGTCCCGGGGTTGAGAAATCTAATATGACATATTAATTTTACATATGAAATAAAATGCTTCGCTTTACAGTTACATGCAAGAAAGCTTCGGGTAACACCTAACCTAAAACAATTAAAAATGTATCTCCAATGTTAACGTCTAACCATAAACAATGTATAACTCTAATATTAATTAATATCTATTCTAAAACAATGTTTAACTCCAATGCTAACGCATGTTGAAAATATATTTCATATTTAATGATTTGAACATAATTAGTGACTTGTCTATACATGATTAGTGATTTACCTGAACACTTTGTGTTTTTTTTTTCTGTATGAACAAAACCCCACAAAAAATAGTCGTTTTTTTCTCCGTTTTTTATATAGCACTATGGTATTCGTTGGAAAGATAATAAAACGCTCGTTAATTTGGTGTAATTTTTTTCTTTAAAAAATCTCGTATATAAAAGATATTAACGTTTAAAAATTATGGAAGGAAACATAAGAGAGAAAAATCCAATTTTATTTTTAATTTTTTTCCTAAAATATCTTAATGCCACATGGGATGACACATGGCACACTCAATGAGGAGAATGCCTCTTTGAGTGCCATGTCATTAAAATGGCTTTGGTTTATTATAGGTATAGATAATAAGAGAACATAAGATATGTATTTACGTTGTTTGATTCATATATGTGAAATCATCATCATCATACTTAGTATATTCCCCTAATAGCTAAGCTACGGTAGGATCTGAAGAATGAAGAAAGTAAGATGTAGATAGCCTTACTTCTACCATGTAGGAATAGATAGACTGCTTATAGTGAGACCCTCTGCTCGATAGTAGTTTTGCATCAAGCATTTGACATATGGTACATAACAATCAGCATTCGTGACAGAGGCCGATAGGTGCATGTATCCCTTGTCTTTTGGCTATCAACGCGCCACATTGTACTTGATTCACAGCCCATCGCTTTTAACGTTATTTTCACGAAACTAGTAAATAACGTTAAATTTAGTGCAATTTTATTTTGGCCCCTTCTCCATCCCCTCGAGAGCCATGCATATATACATTATATGCGTACACCACAAGTGATCGTGAGTATATAGATTCAATAAAGTTATTAGTTATTTTTACTTTTTATTAATTAATAATATATCAACTGATTTGATTTAGCGGACAGTTTCAAGCTGTAACCAAACAGTGAAATCAGATGGTTTGATCGATTCATTTGTCTTCAATTTTACCCGTGGCTAAAGTTAGCCTGAAATCTTTTCACAAGGCTCCATCTATTCCCACCCTGCACCCATCTAGATTCACCCCCCATGTGCATGAAAGCGGCGCTCTTTGGCCATAGAGCGGTGCTTTGAAGTACCAAAGTCAACAACTTTTAGTCAGACCTTAGGATTGGTGTTTGTTTGTTTTTTATACCCCCAAAGCGACACTCTTTGGCCATAGAGCGGTGTTTTGGCCCCTTAAACCGACAATTGAGACCATAGTATGGGGCTTTGGTCCTTTAGAAAATGTTTATTTAATTAATTTTAAATGGTTTTACTGATTTCCAGTAAAAAAAATTTGTTTGATGCGTTTTTGTTGGTTTAATTGCTCTTTGGCGGTTTTCCAAACAAAGAGCTGAGTATGAACAGCTTTCATAAATCAATATTGTATGTAATACATGAACTATATAATCAATACCATGTTTTATTAAAATACAAATTTTACATCTCTAATCGATAGACTCGACTTCCGGACTTTGTTTCACACGTTTTGGTTGATTTAATTGCCCGTTGGCTGTTTTTAGAATAAACAACCGAGTATGAACAACTTTCATAAATCAATGTACATAATACATGAACTGTATAATCAATACCATGTTTTATCAAAATACAAATTTTACATCTCTAATCGATAGACTGGACTT
This sequence comes from Ambrosia artemisiifolia, assembly GCA_032199755.1. NCBI lineage: Eukaryota > Viridiplantae > Streptophyta > Magnoliopsida > Asterales > Asteraceae > Ambrosia > Ambrosia artemisiifolia. The sequence goes on from CM063519.1 coordinate 56,202,691, forward strand.
CCAAAGTTTGTTTGACGTGTTTTGGTTGGTTTTATTGTTATTTATTAGTCCATTTATTATTTTAACATTTTATGGATGCGTTTAACCAATTACCGTCTCTATGTTCCACTCACTATATGTGATAAAATTGCACGCAGACTACTAAAAATATAAAAAAAGGAGAAGAATCACATGATAAGTTTTTGAGCCAGGAAAAACTATTGTTGGTAAATTTTGTATATTGTGGATGAAGTTGTAAATGTTTAAATGTAAAACGATAACGAACGATATAATATCGAACGTATCAAATGAGATTATATAGCCAATCTGCATGAGTTAAAGCACCGCTCGTCCGCTCTATGGCTATAGAGCGGTGCTTAAGGTTTGCTTTTCAGCTTTTTTTTCAAAAAAAGTCAAACCTAGTACAATGAGTCAGCTTTTAAAAAAAACAGTCAAACCTAATACAATAATTCAAAACGCGGGTCATAGATGATAGTAAATCAGTCGATGACCCCGTTCGTACCCCTCTCCCTTTTCTCTCTTTTTTTTCTATTTTGTTTTGTTTTGTTTTATTTTTCTTATATATTCTTTTCCTTTTGTAGACTTTTCAAATAATCTTTTTATTTAATTTAACTAAAATTTTAATCGTAAATGTTTTCAATCTTTCCATATATATTGTAGTTATTAATTTATTATTTACTAGCTAATAACCCCGGGAAAGTCCCGGGGTTGAAAAATCTAATATGACTTAATAAAAAAATGATAAAAGAAGAAAACATAACAAACGTAAACTCAATCATACAGATCAACATTCAACCATAATGAAATTTTCACTTGCACTTAGAGCGGATGGTTTTATCTTCTTTACTGCAACAACCTACAAACAATATCATGTACAAATTCATTTAAAGGTCAAATATACATAAATAAAGAAGACATCAAGAAATAAGAATTGCATATGGGAGCGTCTCGAGGTTGACAAATCTAAATAAGGTTAATAAAAGGAAGTTCTTCTATAACTTAACATCTGTGACTAACCTAGAATCCTTCCAAAAAGAATTCTGAAAACGACACGTGGTTCGTGGCTATGGGTAGGAAATCAGCAAGGGATAATATAATCAGGAAGGATAGATTAAAGCGTGGTACCTCAAAAACATACACTTGGCTTTTCATACTGAAAAATCTTCGCCTGACCGCTAAAAATCTCCGGCCGCAACCTTCTCGTCTAACAATCAAATATCAAACAAACATAATAATAATAATTAACCACTAACCAACACGAAAACCTTCTCATTCACATAAAATGGCATCAATTCAACCAAAATCACCTATAACTTATATCAAATTATTGCCTAACAAAATCAGTATACATAAAAAATCAATTAAGCAACAACACAATCCATACATAAAAACCTAACAAACAAAATACATCAAAAGAAATCAGCTTAAAAACAATACTTACCTTCTCAGGATCTCCACCTTTATCAGGATGGTTATTAATAGCACCTTTCCTATACGCCTTCTTTAGATCATCCTGTGATCTAATACTTTGTATTATCGCTCTTCTTAGGTGCTCTTCCAAACATTCTGTCCTTCTTCTTCTTCTTATTTAATCCTCAGTATTCAATTACCAATCTAACACACACAATAACAATAACAAAATCAAATCAATACCAGATCGAACCTATTAACCAATTTGATAACAATATATTATTATTATTATTATTATTATTATTATTATTATTATTATTATTATTATTATTTGCTCTCGTAAATAACACCGTCAACGTGTCATGTTATTAATATCATTGTCCCTACCCCTTGTCCTTCTTGCTGCACGTCACTTAAAACCGAAGCGACAAGACCGGTTAAAACTTTCTAAAACCACCATCTATCGGTTACATTGAGATTCTAACTCTGTCGGTTAACACAATGGTGATAAAAACTACCTCTCCAAGTGCATCTCCACTGACTTCTTGAGATATCCTCTTATAGTAAAAAGCACGACTGTACATATTAATTAAAGAACAAAGTGGTCAATTTTCTATTGGTGTCGGACTGAATTATATTTAATATTAGAAGCCTTGAACCAGACTTTAGCATGATGAACCAAATTCATTAAAAAGAACTTAGTTGCATCGTAAAGGCACTAAGAAAATGGTAACAAAGTGGCAACAACAATAAATATATTATACACGGTGTCTAAAGTTATCCCGTTAATACAAAATCTGAAAGAACAACTTACCTGAATTACAATTATAGTAATGCCGACCCATTTACAAATCTCAACATTGTCTTCAATGAATTCCCGAATGCTATCAATTCTTCCAGTTGGGTCTTCTGGTAGATCCTAAAAAACATCAAATGTCGTTATTTTGGTGAAAATCTTAAGACCAACATAAATATACATTTTTGTACTAATTACAGTAACACACCTTTTCCCAACGATGATCAAGTACAATGAACCCAACTAACGCCACCTCAAGCAGGATTAACACTATTTTCAGTATGGTGTACTGCCAAATTTTCACGCTAAGGAAGTAACTAAGAAATTTAAAGGCATGACATAAAAAACCTATTGAACATCACTTGATTCTTCCTATAATAGGAGTACTATTCACATACATTGGTACCAATTTTACTGAAAATCAAACATATGTAAATTATTGAATTTAACCATAAGCTTTTTGTGTGTGAAAAAATATCTTTCTAAAACTGTTAGAAAGAGCTCACTATAACAGGTTGGTAAACACTATGTAGTCAAAGGCGTGCTCAGGCGCAGCAATAACGTCTTGCGTCCATCAAGACGCACAGGCGCAAAAATTGTGGAAACACCAACCAAATTCTGCAAAAAAAAATTTGATCCGAACCGGTTTGAAACAGCTAAAACTGGTCTGAAACATCCAAACATTGACCTGGAACCAGCTAAAAATGGCATGTTGCTTGCCTCGGGCCCCCTTTTTTAAGCGCCTAGGAGACAGACTCACCCTTAGCGTCTTAAGCCTTTGACTACCAACGGTGAACATACAGAAATCATCACACCCGCCTTCACTATGTATAAACATCACACAGATCATTGCAAACGTTTACAAACAAAACCAAAACAAACGTAAGAACTAAAAAGGATACAAAACAAAGGCAACACCCATGAATAGCTTCCGCTGCAATATGTCCAACGCAAGATATGCAACACAGAACAATGCCCAACCCCATAAATGCATATATAAAGAACAAAAGATATTGATCAACTTCATCAATACAATGCGACTAACAAAGATCAACTTACAGACCATCAAACTGGCAGCCACAAAACTGGAAGGTGGAATGTAGAAAGTCTCTGGATTTACAGATATAGCCAATTCGAGACAGGCTTACAGGTAAGTCTCCCATTACAAACAATATTCTGATAAACATACGATGATAGAAAACCAAAAGGAATGAACATACCTATTTTTAAAACAAAACATAGCAGTTACTATTTACTAAAATAAACTATTCGCTACCCAAGACATGGCAGAAAATTAGATAATCTGAAAACTGGAACTTAGAATGGGTCAAACCCACTCCATCGCAGCACAGAACCTTAACGGGTTTGTAGCATTTGACCAATTAGAGCGCAACACTTGGCCTCGAGTGGCTAAATTATGCCACAGGGACCAGGGTGTGTAAATTGAGTCCCATCCTGTGTAATTTACACTCTTGGTGACCTGTCACGCTCTAGTTGGCTCCTTCAAGCTTGCGTCATTTACTCCCAAAGAGGGCTCTTTTGGTGTAAACTCTTTGGCCACGTGTCGCTTTTATTGGTGCACATTAAAATGCAGAGTATAATACACGTGTTTTTATCGGTTTAGAAACTGTTTTATAGTTGAAAACAATTTAGTCGTTCATTTTGGTGGTCAACAGGTCTATCTTGGTGATTCAAACTGGTTATTGAAATTGTTGCATCATATGCTTGCATTAGATTACTTTTTTGAATGGAATATATCTTCAGATTTCATCTGATGCATTTGTGATAATCACAGATTCTAGCTGGATTGTTTGTTACTGTTTTTCTTCTTTTTCTTCCCTTTTCTTGATTTTGTGCCCATGACAGGTGCAGCGAACCCTTGGTCACCGCGAATTGCGATCCTGTGGGAATGTGGTTATTGCATTGAAGGAATGTAAAGAGGGAACAAAAACTATATAGCGGTTTTGGTCTTCTGGATAACGTGGATTAAAATCATGAATTTAATAATCGATCTAAGGATGGCGATAATCAGCAATAGTGGATCGAAGATGTGCATTGGTCAACCAAACACTTTTAGCATAGAAATAAGATTCCACAAAAAAGAACCACTTAATCAAGCTTACTGTTACCGAATTGTATAGATATAACATCATAAATAACTTATAGATACAACTATACAAGAAGCAGCTCACATGTAAATTGGAATCTAAACACCATAAAACAAAAGTACAAAACAAAAATAACTAAAAAGATAGCATTACCAAAGGGCTATCATATTACTTATAAATATGCAAACTCACCCTGTGTAATAATTCGTTGGGAGATACACATCTCACACAACTCCAAACCGTTCAAACGGCACGCGAAGCTCTTCAGGCCTAAAAATCCAATCCAAAACAACACAATTTCACAATCCAACAACAATGCAGCCTGATCATAACAATCAATTAAACTAAAACTAACCACATACAAAAAGGTTATATTTTTAATATAATTTTACTTGCAATTCAAAGGGATATTACGAACCCAAAGACTACCCTGATTCTGATCTTTAGGGTTGGGCCTCCCTCTTTCACCACCATAATAACCACCTCTTCTAGAAGGAGGAGGAGGAGGGCTTCTGGGTCGACCTCCATGTCCTCTACGTGGAGGACTGTGGTAGGGTGGACTGTATCTCCTCATGACTAAATAACCCTAACGAATAATGATAATAATAAATAAATATATAAATAAAAAGAAACATAGAAGTTGGTTTCTGTTGGGGGATAATGAACCGGGATGATGGCTTTGGATGGGGATGAAGGAGGGAGGTCTTCTCGTTGCAGATGATTTTGAAGAACAGAGGAGAGGTTGAGAGTTAGGGCTTGGGTTGAGGGATGAAAGTGAAGGAGGAGTAACAATAATTGAGACGAGACCGTGAGATAAGAATAGGGTTTTTTTTTTCTTTTAATAAAAAAACCAAATAATTCAAAAACATTAAATTCTTTTGATTATTATGCCACGTGGCAGTTTTAAGGAGGGCTTGAGGCCACCATTGAACGCCACGTCAGCAAAAGGGCTTTGTTTTATATATATATATATATAGATTAACTCTTATCATTACTATAATTATTTCTCATAAACTTTACAATATATACTTTGAGTAATCACATTTTCTTGACTGAATCTACAGGTTCTCAAATCGCAAGCTCTGATGCATACCTGGGTACTATTGTTATTGTTATAAATCTTTGTGTTTATTTTTTTAGGAAACAAACATCCCATAATGAGTTCCATGAATGCGAATGAAGACGACAGGCTTAGCACATTGCCTGAAGAGATCATTGCACTAATACTTTCTCTAATGCCTACGAAATTTGCTGTGCGAACTAGCGTTTTATCAAAGAGTTGGAGGTATAGATGGATGCTAGTTACTAACCTTGACTTTGATGATATTCACTCTGTCCATGGTTTAGATGTCTTTTCAAACTTTGTTGATCGGGTACTCGATTTTTGCCAAACAACCCAAGTTAAATTATTCCGGTTATCCTTTTATGATCAATATTGGTGTATAAGGCCAAGCGTATTAAGTTGGATTGATAAGGCAGTGGGGTTAAATGTACAAGAGCTTGACATACAAGTTACCTTGCTTGAGTTGCCTATACGCCTTTTCACTTGCAAGACACTCACAAAATTAAGCATAGATCGTGAAAATCGTAGTGGTTATGTTTGGAGATGTCCGTGTCCTGTCAATCTTCCTTGTCTAAAAACTCTTGACATTGCGGTTTTTGACAGGCCTCATGAGAATGCGTTTGAACTCATCCGTGGTTGTCCAGTGCTTGAAAGTTTATTTTTGAAAATAACATGGATTGACAATAAAGAGGATTACATATTCGTTATCCCTACTTTGAAACGAATGAAACTAACAATGGAAAATTGCGGTGTAGCTTTTACCAACAGGGTTGTGTTAAACGTACCTAATCTTGAATACCTTTTTGTTGGTGGAGTTTTATGCTCGTTTTTTGTAATGGAAGATGTGTCGTCTCTGGTTGAGGCGTCTTTTTCATTTACTTACATAAGATTCAATGAGATGTGGGTTGATCTTCTAAAGGGAATAAATGGAGTAAAATCACTTTCGGCTCAAATTACAAGTCCCCTTGTTCGCTTCGAGATCCCCTTAAGTTCACCTCTCCCCGTCTTTCCAAATATGACGCGCTTGGAGTTGAAAGGTTTTCGGCATTCTGGACTAATAATCCCTCAATTTCTTGAAAGTTCTCCTGAGTTGAAACATTTGTGTATTGAAAAAGTAGACACGTTTAAGGTATGGCAACTTTATTTTTTCTACTGGTTACATTTTCTTATCCGTATAAAATATGACTATTGAGTTTATTTTTATAACTTATTGTGTAAAAACAGAAGGATGTCAAGTTCCTATCGACTGAACCGAAGTTGGTTCCCACTTGTTTGCTAACAAACTTTACAACAATCAACTTTTCAAAATGCGAGAAGCGAAGGGGTGATATAGAGTTTCTGAAATACATGTTGGCGAACGCACATGTTTTGAAGACGGTAACAATTATTTGGCAAAAGTTATCTTTTAAAGAAGAAAGACGGTTGTGCAAACAATTGCTTAATGTTCCAAGGGCTTCCAGGTGTTGTGAAATCCATTTTGTTGGAAACTAATCTTCATCTACCGGTAGTTAAACAGATTTTGTTAATATGTTGATCACAGGGGATGTTGATGTGCTTCCTAGTAACATATCAAGTTTTTTTTCCCCTCTTTATTAAGTTCATCCTTGTATGTTTACACAACCCACTTTGAAAATGAATACTTTTAAAGAAACTTTGAAATATAAAAGCGGTAGACGCCTTTAGTTTTAGTTCAATCCAAACACGACCCATTACTTGGATTAAGTAGGTTAAACCAAAACATGATTATTTTCATACCGTGTCTACGGGACGCTAACGTTAAAGTTTTTATCAAGAATAATTTTGTTAGTTCTAAACCATCAGTTCTAGTGACATATTAACATAACACAAAATGGCTTGCAATGACCAAAGGTGATTTTGTGTAACCAAACCTAGGCCACTAGCACATTACAAGACTTATTAAGACCCTTACATAGGTTTTGTTCACTTCGACACATTGACCTAGTGGGTACGTGGGTCGCCCATGATTAAACTATCTGGGTATTTACGTTAAAATTGTAAATTTGTAATTTTAAACTCTTACTATGAAAAAAAGGTCTTGAGTTAAAAGTGTCAAGTTCGCATCAACCGTCAAAATCATGTTGTGATGAGGGTTACATGTTTGACATTAGTTTCAGGTTCATGTCGTATTTGAGTTTATATAAAGTTTTTTAATTCGTATCTGGTTCCATCTGCCAATCCATGATGATGACCCATTTATTAACGCTTCTTCAAATCCTAAATCCTTGAGATACTTGATTATATTGTTCTTTTTACAACTTTAAATCACGCCCCACTTACGGTGTGCGCATATAATGTATATATGTGTGGCCCTCGGGTGACAAAAGTAAAGTTGCACTAGTTTTAACGTTATTTTACTAATTTTGTGAAAATAACGTTGAAAACAACGGACGGTTAATCATGCATCGTGTGGTGGCGTTGATAGCCAAAAGACAAAGGGGTACATGCACTGATCGGGTTTGTTCTGATTGCTAAGTGTTCTGTGCCTTATGTCCAAGGCTTGATACCAAATCACATCGAGCCGGGGGTCTCACTGGAAGCAGCCTCTCTATTCTTAGGGGTAGAGGTAAGGCTGTCTACATCTTACCCTCCTCAGACCCTACCTTAGCTTTGCTATAGGTGGATTAACTGAGTATGATGATGATGATTTTACAACTTTAAATCAAGTTCTTCACCAAAAAGTATACAATGCAACATATTTATAACTAAGGTAGACAAGGTGGGAGACTGAAAAAGCGAGATGGCGAAATGGGGGTTGCCAATGTAGTGCCTCCAACATTATTGTTGCAGGCGGTCCACTACTGAAGAAATGAAGCAAACAACGGGAACTTTCTTCTATATTAGAGTGAATACAAAGAAGAAAATGTGTAAGACGGGATGAAGAATGAATGAGTGATGACGGGAAGCACGGAATGTGTACTTTTGATTTTTAAAAACTGATTTGAATGTGTATGAATAAAATCACTTAAAAAAGTACTTAGAATTCTAACTTAAAAATAGCCCCTCTATTTAGCTAAAAATTTTAGCCAAAAAAAATCTTATTTTCTTAATTAAAAATTCATTTAGCCAAAAAAAAGTAATAGTAAAAATTTTATTTATCTAAATAAAAAACAAACACTTTTTTGTCAATAACAATTATTAATCCAAATAGTAGGCATACACTTGTAAAATACCCAAAAAGTGACCCCTTTTATATTGTTGATTTGTTTCTATAAATCTACACACACATCCAAATCCAGTCTCATACTTTAGAGGGTGTTTGGGATTGAGTTACAAAACAGCTTATTGACTTATTGGCTTTTTGAAAAAGCCAATAAGTCAATAAGCTGTTTGTCTACCACAAAATACCACAAAAGCACTTTTGGTTTTGGCTTTTTGATATAGGTTAAAAAGCTGTTTTCAAAAAGTCACAAATCCTGCTTTTGGCTTTTGGCTTTTGACTTTTAGAAAAAAATTACAAATTTATCACCCATACAACCAATATTCACAATAAGTTAAGCGAAACACTTAAAAAAATAACAATCTATTGACTTTTTGACGTTTCTCATCCCAAAAGCTAATCCAAACACTTTTTTTAAAACTCCTTTTCAAAAAGTCATAAGCCAATAAGCACTTTTGACCAAAAGCACTTTTGCATTTCCAAACTCAATCCCAAACACCCTCTTAATAACCTCTCTCTGTTCTGTTCCTTCCGATTAATATTATCAACAACAACCCCCAATTCTTTACATCCTCGTACCTTAAATTATAATCAAATCCCACATCGTACAACAACATTAATCTAAGATGGATGGTGGTGGTGGGGTTGTTTCTGCAACCGATCAGCAGACAATGGTCTCTTCGTTTCTTGAAATTGCTGTTGGTCAGACTGCTGATACTGCCAGACAGTTCTTACAGGTCCCATCATGTTTCTTGATTCATTGATTGATTGATTGCTTATGTTTATGGGTATTTGTTTTTTTGATGATATTGTTATTGTTGTTAGATGGCGTGTAGAGAAGTTATTTTTATACCTTTTTTTTAATTATTATTATGGTGTTGGATTGTTGTTAAGTTGGATTTATTATTATTTTAGTTATATGGTAATATTGTTGCAAGGGTATTAGGACTGAAGGTGTGTGTAATGTGTATGACTATTAAAGATGAGGGCTTTGCATTGTGCATTATTGTACCCCCCTTATGGTACAAATGTTTTTGGCCTTGTCCAATATCCGGACTTGGCACGTCAGCATGTCACATTATTCCAAATCACAACCATTTCAAACCTATTTTTTCGTCCAACGCTAAGCCAATACGCATCTCCACGTCGGACCCCACTTTTATATAAAAACAAATTATAAAAAAAAATAAAGGCTTGTGAGAGTTTGGTCCCCACCTTGCGCTTACGGACTAGTCCGCCACACCAAACTAGACTTGCACACCTCGCCTCCTTCAATGCTATCAAATCTGGGATGTGGAGGTCCAAAATTTGGACACGTCTGGTTAGCTTGCGTGTGATGCTTCATTTGAGTCTATGGAAAGAAAACTTGCTAACTGTCAAGGGGGTGACGTAGTGGTAAGCGTTTGAGTCCTGGCAGTTTGGTTTTAAAAAATGTGAGGCGCAAAAGCTCACTGCTTTTTGTATGCGAGGCCGGCAATTTATTTATATAGTTTCTTTTTATTAATTATTTTAGGTTTCTAGCATTACTAACCCAAAATATAGACATAAATAAGCACTATATATGGTTCAATATATAAATAACCTATTTGTACAATTAAAAAGCCATAAGTACAACATACTAATGCACAAAACCTTCCTTGCACGAAAGGTGTAATCAATACTGCGCCTCGTGCTGATTTCTTTGCGTGCTTTTTACGCCTCAGGTGCGCTTTCTGTACCCTCCTTGCTTTCTGTATTCAGAAGCATAAGCCTATGCGCCTTAAGTTGCTTTGTGCCTAGGCACGTCTCAGACTCACCTTTTTAAACCAAGCCTAGCAGAGGTCTTGACCGCTTAATCACCTTGTGCCTAGGCAAGCTGTGATGTATCTGATCCCATTGATTAACAGGGTTAGGGTATTGATGGTTGGTTAATAATATCTTGGAGTGTGGAACCGTTGCTTGATGATTATACTATTCATCTTTTGCAAATGTAATTTTATTGTTTTGATATTATTCACTGATTCTGGTTTCAATTTTGATTCCAAACATTCAGGCCACAAGCTGGAAGCTTGAGGAAGCTATTCAACTTTTTTATGTAGGAAATGACGGCGGAGCAGCAGCAGCAGCGGCTACATCATCTCCTCATGTTCCACCACTAGAAACTGATTTACCCGACCAAGTCACGGGGTGGGTGGTTGTTAAAGTCTGAACTAATGTTTATTTTCTATGTGATTCATGATCACTAGTTTTCATTACTCTGAATTCTTTTTAAATTATTTCGTCAGTGGCTCAGAGAATAATGCGGGACCTGAAAATGTTATAGAAAGTGATAGCAACGAGGTTCGTGCACCTTTACCGGTGAAAAGGGACGTTCTTTATGATGCTCCAACACTATATGGGTATGCTAAGTATTTCGTGTTTGCTTGCATTACCTTTTCTCATAATGAGAAGCTTCTACACAACTATGGTGTGCCCTTTTTATGTTGTTTTTTATATCTTTTTTTATTATGGTTAAAGAGGAACAAGACGGGGATACATTCCACGTGAAGCACGTACTGTGGATCCTTTCCGGAACTTTGATGAGGAATTGAAACGCCCCGGGGTATGGGAACCAAATCAAGGTGCTACATCAACGGCTGATACCTCTCGAGATAATCTTGCTACGTTATACCGCCCTCCTTTTGCTTTGATGTTTCATGGCTCATTTGAGAAGGTATGCTTTGATCTATCTTGGTGACTTCACTTTTCTTTGATACCACTTCTACAGTTCTACCCCAAAATAAGTAAGCCTGCATTTTGATCAATGTTTAAGATAATCATTTATTTATTATTATATTTATTTTATTGTGGTTTGAGTTACTCTAGGTAATGAATACTATTTTAGGAAACTGGGTTTTAAAAAGCGCGCCTAGCGCAGGTGCTGTCGTCTTTTGCAGGCCTAGCGCGCTTTTTCCACAAAGCGCAAGAAAAAGCACATTGTTTGGGTTTTTTGGAGTCTGACGCGTGCTCTTTTGTACTTTGGGTGTTTTTATGCTGTTTTTAAGCATCAATGATCACACGGTTGTTCAATAGGTTTTTTGGCTTGTACATATTTTTAGTTCTGTCATTACTCATTATCATTATCATACTGAGTGCATTATTCCTCAATCTTAGACAAGTTAATATAAATAATCAATGACTGCTGACATGTCAATATTCTTCTTTCAAATTTCTTCCGTTCTTGTGTCCTGAAATGCCTTTTCATTTTAATTTAATTGACATGAGTGTAAATGCATAAGTGTGGCTGAAGAATCTTGTTGTTTGAGTACCATCGTGTCCAAAAATCTTATGATTTGGAGGGTTACGTTTTTTTTTTATATATTTGAATCAGGATAAAACATGGTCGCATATTTTCATTTTATATATTACTGATTGTTTAAGGTTTTATTTGTCTAAATTCCAGGCAAAAGAAGCAGCTAAAACTCAAAATCAATGGCTCCTAGTGAACTTGCAATCTACCAGGGAATTCAGCTCACACATGGCATGTCTCCAGCTATCTGCCACCCTATATACACACAAATATACCATGTAACACAGTTATATTGTACTGCTGATGCTGGATGTTGTAAACTAATATTCGTCTTGTTTGTCTTTACTTTTTATGCAGCTTAACCGAGACACGTGGGCCAATGAAGCTGTTGCTCAAACAATTACCTCCAATTTCATATTTTGGCAGGTTATTTTTTATTCTTTATATATTATATAATTATGAAGTTGATATCATGGCTGTCAAAGGCACACTCAAGGCACAAAGGGTATTGCTTGCAAGATCCTAGTTATTGAAACTCATGGGACCCCACCATAGCTGTTAAAAGCCATCGCCTCTTGCGCCTAGGCCCGTTTTTTTACGCGAGGCAGTGCAATGGCGCTTTAAGTCGAGGAAATTGCGTTTTAATTCTCCGGATGATGGTTTAGGGGCAAATTTCGACGAGATTTCCAAATTCTGGAGAGTTTCGAGTTGATTCTCTAAATTATGGCTAGATTCCAGCCATATTTCTACTTGTATTTAAGGAATGCTACTTTTATACACTAATACATTAACATTTTAAAACTTTTGATACTAATTAGACAATATTAAATGTTATATAATAGCTTTTGTTTGCTTTATTTGAAGAATTTTCTAGTAGATAATATATTTATAACTTTTTTTCTTTATTCGCTTTTTTTTTTCCTCAGGCCTTCACTTTTTTTTGCGCCTTGGCCCTACCTAGGCGAGCCCTATGCGCCTTGAGTGCGCCTGACGCCTTTGATAACTATGGACCCCACTAGTAATTAGAATTTAATAAAATTTGGACTTTATTTTTGGCAACCGTGAGAATTAGCTATTAGAATTCATGGGACTCCACTAATGCCTTGACTAGTGGGACCAAGTAAACCGCTACTTAGGCAGTGCAGGGACCTGCAAGGCGTTAAGGCAGGAAACCCGTGGACGCTGGATTAGTACTTGAGACCTTTGCTAGAGGGGAATCATGCACTTACCAAGTTTGGGCTTTTTTGGTCGTTTCAATACCGGATTAGTTTTAATCTCAGTATTTATGCTTTCTATGTACGTTTATCATGCTTTTAACATGTATGGCCTCTTTTTACCCCTTTTTTGGTGGTGCGTATAGGTATGTGATGATACAGAAGAGGGCAGCAAGATAAAAACATACTACAAATTGGACTCTGTCCCTGTAACTCTTGTCATTGACCCTGTCACGGGTCAAAAGATGCGCTTATGGCGTGGTATGATTCAACCAGAAAGTTTGTTGGAGGTACTTCGTTAGTGTAATTGAATTGTTGGAAAATCGAGATGTGATTATTAAAAACAGGAACATTAAATTGGAATATTATGTTTTTTAGGATTTGCTGCAATTTATGGACAATAGCCCTAAGGATCATCATTTCACCTTGTCTCACAAACGTTCGAGAGAAAGTTTTGAGGCTGCACCTCCTAAAATCGAAGCTCTGCCAGGTTTTTAACTTGTTTCGTGTGTTTTTTTATTGGTGTATGAAATTTTCTTTGGATAATTTTATTCATATAGTGATAATGACTTGAAAGCTTCAGATTTTAGTTCTTATTATGGTCCAAAATCGGTTTATATTAAGTTTAGTGATTTTTATTTTATATATTTGTCTTGTTTTTAAATGGTTGTAAATTGTTTCACCTAGGATTCAATACACAACCGACTTTAGATGTGGCAATTTTTACCCGTTAACTTGCAAATTGGTCGATATATATGTAAAATAATGGTGGCAAGGAAAAAGGGTCAAACAAGTTGAGAGTTGCTCAAAGTGTATCTTTTTTTTTGAACGGCTGACAAACATTTCTACCCGACTACCCAGGGGAGTCCCCACACTATGGACAGACTCCCACGACCAACCCAATGGAGGGCCCATACGTACCTCGGGCGGCTGGCGTAGTCGGGCCCGCCCATGCAGTTTCCGAAACCGGGGAAAACCCAACCTCTCACCCGCCCGTAGGCACGACGGTGAAGGATTGGTAAAACCCGGGCGAGATCAGGACTCGAACTCGTGACCATAGGCTAGGAGTCATCCATCATTTCTCATTATGTCCCTCGTGGGAATCGAACCCGGGACCCCCAAGTGGGATCCCTGGTCCATTCACCAACTGAGCTACCCGTGAAGGACTTCAAAGTGTATCTTTAATGTGTCAAAACCTCATATCATTGTATGTAGACAGTTAAAAAAATTTCTTATCACTGATGACAAGTATCCTTGTATATATAGTTGAAAGTTAGAACACATAGAGTTTTGGTTCGACCCAACTTAAAACCAATGCTGTTCAATTTATGCAACAAATAATTCGTTTGACACAACCGTTTGACCCTTACCCAAACCGACCCGTTTTGCTACCATTACTGACTTATGAGTATGCAGTTGTTGAAGATGGAACAAGTGGAGAAGATGAAGACACACGTTTGGCAAAGGCATTATCTATGGAAACAACAAAAGATAGCATTGAAGAATCCTTAAAAGATTCAGATGCTATAAATACCGAAAAAGAAATCCAAAAATCTGAAATCCACAGTTATCCGCCATTGCCCGAAGAACCCAAGGGCGATAGGAGTTTGCTTTGCAGGGTTGGAGTCCGTCTTCCAGATGGACGCAGACTTCAGAGGAACTTTTTACTCTCTGATCCCATACAAGTAACACTCGTTAATCTTTGACTTTGATCTTTGACCCTTTTTATCGAGCTTTTGAAGATGTCTCACTTTGCAATTGTTTTGTGTTCTGCAGTTGTTGTGGTCATTCTGCTATGCGAATCTTGAGGGTAGTGATGGAAAGCGGTTTCGTTTGACTCACGCAATTCCGGGTGCGGTCAAGGCTTTGGACTACGATAGCAAGTCAACGTTTGACCAGTCAGGGTTGGCGAATTCCATGATTTCCGTTACCTGGGAATGATCATTATATATATTATCTTTGAATTTAATAGTTTTGGATTCAACTTCTAGATTATCCTTTGACCTTTTCTTTGTAAACTCAATTTAGTCCATCTTATACTGTGTTTTATGTGTAATCTGGTGTTTATGTATATATATAATTTTTAAGTTATTTATAACCGATTTTTGAACCAGTCCAATCAAAGGAACGCTTCGACTAGTAGTCAGGCGGCCGGTTCAATAACTAGTTTGGTTATGAACATTGGTCATTAACGCTTCGACTAGTAGTCTGGTAAGGCGGTGTCTGCAAACTAAACATATACTATTGCTAATTTAACTCAAACTCTATATAAATAATCACACAGGTTGTCGATCGCCTTAACAAATGTTCCTTTATCCTTGCTTGATCGCATAACCTGAACCACAAAGGCTCTTGGTCAGTCTTTCCCCAAGTCCGTATCACATGGTTTGCTTCATACGTTTAATAATCTCACATAGTTGACATCTCACCTCAATCTTGATCACTTCACATGACCAGTATTCTACTCTGTTTGTACCAATCACATGCTCACGATTTATCTTTGCTTCGGCCTACACAAATACAGTTTTTTCTGCAGTTGCTTCACATGACTTGTCATTGCATTCCGTGTTTGCACAAAACTCTTTTTGTAAGTTGTAGCCCAACTTCATGCTAAACCGAATAGTTTTTTAATTTATTTGGCACATATTGGATCTCATCAACTTAATTTTAGTCACCTGAATCTCGGCTCACACTGCAATGATGTCGTCAATCCCTAATTCGTCCTTTTTGTTCTTGTGTTGAGTTCTTTTCGGTGTTGTTTCTTCTTCGTCCAATGCACTGATACCAATTGTTGGAAATTAGGTCCAAGGAGTAAATAAACACAAACACAAGAAAACAGATTTGTTGCTAACTCTCAGCTTCAACTCTTCCCTTATTGTATGCTAAAAAAGATGACGCGCATAATCAAACCACAAAGACCCTATACTTATACTAATCCAACCCAACTCAAACTCTATTTAAATGACGAAACATACCAAAACCACAAACTTAACAATGTAAACTAAACAATTAATGAAACTCCTAACTATTTTTTATTTTATTTATTTCTTGATTTTCTTATTGATTTATTCCCTTTCGTCTTAATACAAATCTTGTTATTAGATTTTTGAACTTGCAATTTGTATATACTCCCATGAATACACTAATAAGTATCATCGACGACCGATATCTTTCACTGTGGAAATCCAAAAATCTTAAATAGAATAAGGAAAACTAAATGACTGTCGGTAATCCGTCTCTGATTATAGACAGATCACCAATGGACACCTGATATGGGTAAGTCTAGATCTGGTCGTTTTTGGAACATTTGCCCACTAAAATTCACCAGATTGTTACTTCAAATATAGGGTTTCGGATAAATGTCTAACAAGTTGCTAAGAATACCATTCAAGATTGGACGCCACTGTCACAAACAAACTCAAACCCATATACAATTTGATTGAACAAAAAAAAAAAAAAAAACATTCAACACTCTTTACTTGGGGCATTAATCGACCCATAATAACTCCTATAATCATCAAAAGACAAACACAATGAAGTATTGAAAGACAAAAAAATCTTATCATGGCCCATATTTCAAAAGGCTAGAAAAGAACCACATTCTTGTTAGCATCCAATCTCTCACAACGTGCCCTGGCCTGAAAATGCGACAATCTCAACAATTAAAACCAAAATTCGCAATAAGAAAATTAGATAGAAATCAAATAGCACACAACCGTCTTATATGTGATCGCCATTGGAAACTAAAAATCCTTTGTTTGACACTAGTTGTTTGAGTGCAACGTGTGTGGTGAAGTTTTAATAAGCAAGAGTTACATCTAACTCTCAAGATCGCTTGAGGATCATCTTCTTCATCAATATTGTTCTTTGGCACTACAAAACTAGATACATGGAACTTAGACCATGTGTGGTGGTAGAGTGAAATGGACGTTAAAGGGCGATTTCGCACCCCATTCGCGCCCCAAACACCGCCCCCTCTTAGTTAAATGGGAGCTAAAGGGGCAAAAAAGGACCAGAATATGCATATTTTAATATAATAAAATTGAATTAAAAAAAGAAAATAATAAAAAAAAGCATAAAGAGGTGACGTGGAAGAAGCTGATTGGTTATAGGAATGCCCCTTGCTCTGCGAATTTTTTCGCGTCTGCCCCTTTCAAGCCAGGGGGCAGTGTTTGGGCGCGAATGGGGCGCGAAAATGCCCTTTCACGCCCATTTCAGTCTACCACTACACATGGTCTTATGGCAAATTCTCTACAAGAGTCGAATCTATCGCTGATGACACTATTAGTTCCTGGTCAACATTATCATAACCTTTTTGCTCCCAAGAAGCAAAGGATTCAACATGAAGTCATGCAAATTTTTCATTTTTTTTATCAAGTTGTAATGTAGTAGAGTGGATAAGAAATGGAAAGTAACCATCTTTATTCTTTGCATTGGTTTTAATTTAAATCGAAAGATTCAAAGGGGCTTTTCTATCAACTATAATATTCTCTAATTTATTTTTATATCTGTAATTATTTTCTAATTTGAAGTTTTGATTTATTGATGATAGATCTAGATGCAGATATTGTAATAGCAGTATCTCTCACCACACTACTGGATGCAAAGGGTTTCCAAGAAAACAAAATTTGACGCTTCATCGAAGAGTTCACAATCTTTCTTACTTTCCCTGTAAAGACAAGGACATCGCAGAGTCTGGTTCCAAAAACATTGTACTGAGAATATATATAAGTGCGACACCTGAACACTATACGCCTTGAAGCAGGTGTCACACTTATAGTTTTTCTCAAATACCATGTTTTTGTAGATAACGTTTCTTAAGATCACGAAAGTATATGGCGTGAGAATGGTTATGATGGATGCATTTCGGCATATGACATAAAGTTTAAATGTAAAACATAATAAGATGGGAGCTTGGTGTATTATTATTATTATTATTATTATTATTATTATTATTATTATTATTATTATTATTATTATTATTATTATTACAAATTGGGAACTTTGAAAGTGACAATTTTTAAATATTTTGATTTTATTCATTCAAAAATTGTGTCATTTACTCATTTACTCATTTTGTCATTTACCAAAAAGATTTCTTCAATAACCATCCTCTCAAAAATGGCATGTTTAGAGAGTCATTAATTTATTTATTTAAGGGGTGGGCTAAATGCACTCCCCTTTTTTACTTTTCACACTCCCTTTCTAAAAAAAGTAGCTTTTAAGTTTTCATATTCAACCCTTATAAAAATTCTTTGTTTTAGTTCTAGACATAAATAATTAAGACGCATTCAATCCCAAATTGAGAGGCGCTGAATCCCATCGGCCTTGATGGAGAAGGCGGAAGCTCGAAATGTTTTCACCAGCATAGTTCATAAGGAATACGAATTAGAATCGAGCTTGATTAAAAATAATATACATCAGTTCTCTACGGATTTGAAATTGATTTTGTATCGAGTTTAGTTTTCAAATACCTATGGTTTACATCATTTTAAGTTCATGAACGGAGAGAAAAATTCGTGTTCTTTCACATAACATTTTCCGACATTTTGGATCTGATTTCTTCGGTGATCTCCGATGAGTTTCGCCAGCCGTCGTGGTGTACGTGGATGAGGAACTATACGTATTCGGAGCGATGTTGTTCCGACAAACGATGATGGACAATTTGAAATTGTACACGACAGTAAAGAAAACAAAGGGTTCACAAATAACATCGATGTAAATCTGTGTAAATTTTGGAAGCTTTTGTAGTCATGGGTGATGATACTATCAAAGTTGTACAGAGATGAAAATCGGAAAAACAAAACAGAGAGTTCAAAGAAACAAAAACGAACTGTAAAAAAAACTGTTAATTTGTGTTAAGGACTTAATAGTGGCACTGTCTCTTGTCCTTCTCTGTAATCAAATTATGACTGTTTTGTTTATAAAATCAATTACTCCGTAATATACTTTTTATATTTATATTTAGTAAAGCAGATACACAAATTCAAAGTTTATAAAATTTTCGATAAGTATAAGGTAATATAGTTTAATTATCCTTATTGAATTACTTAAAAACATAAAGTAGATGCAAATAAAAAAATACAAAATAAAAGGTTTAATTGTACTTATTTGAAAACTCCAAGGGGATACTATAACCAGTAAAAATAATAGAAAAAGAGAGTGCGTTTAGCAACACCCTTTATTTAATCTATAACTTATAATAAAAGAATTGAACTTTGATGATGTGACATTCAATGGAGGCCACAACCCCTCCTTAAATGTGCCACGTGGCATCATGTAGGATTTTTTAATTTTTGAGTTTTTTTAATAAATCTATATATATTATAATTATTTTAAGAAAAGATAAGAATTTAAAAACAAAATTAAATCTTCTCTCTAATGTTTCCTCCCATAACTTTTAAACGTTAATATCTTTTATATACGAGATTTTTTAAAGAAAAAAATTACACCAAATTAACGAGCGTTTTATTATCTTTCTAACGAGTACCAAAGTGCTATATAAAAAACGGAGAAAAAAACAACTATTTTGTAGGGTTTTGTTTTCAAATATATTTTACTCTACTAATAAAATCACAAACGATAAATACAACTTCATTCGCAGAGATTCATTTTTTTATATTTGAATATGATAACTTATGGCAGAAATTTGTTTAAAATAAATAATAATAATAATAATAATAATAATAATAATAATAATATTAATATTAATATTCATTAATCATGTATTGGCAAATCATTAATTATGTTGTCATATTAGATATTTTATTATGTCAAAGATCCACAAACACTCTTTATGGGATAGGGTTCAGTTAAAAATACTAGACATATATAGCAAAAACATTCTTTGTTTAGTAGTTACTCTCAAACATTTTAGCTGTTGACAAAAAGCCTGATTAGGTTTTGGTTGTTTTTAAATCAGTGTCCAACTTATTTAGGTTTTCTTCTGGTTGTGTCCGAGTCTATCTTTCTATTGTTATTGTTTCTATTTCTTTATGTTATTTCTTCGCAGCATATCGTCTAATATCACATTAATAACATTTAAATAGGTTGCAATAATCGCAAGAGGTGCATATCAGATCTTATTCACTTTAGTATTCATATATTTCCAATTAGAGTTGTATTTGTTTGTCATAAGACTCTTGTACCTATGTAGAGAGTAACAAGCTTATGTTCGTAGGTTTTGTGTTTCGTATGACTTGGTTATCTTTATGAATCACGTAATCTCATCTTTTGATTAAAGTATTTCATAGGTATAATCTGCAGATAAGACAAAAAGAGTTCATTCAAGAACGTGATGCTTTTATCTGTGTATATGAATAATGAAATTCAAACGATGAATAGACCAAATGTATACTTTATATATAGGCTTGAACCATCACAATGTTTCAGTTGGTGGTTATTCGGTTAGGGGTATAACGTATCACCACAATTTGGGTGTCATTGCGCTACTATAACAAAAACTCACTATCGATGTTTGGTTTTGGTACATATATAAAAGTTTGGTACAACAATATGAATTTGATACTAATGTACCATTGGCTAACAAGGTACAAGGTCAGTACCAACCTTGATTTTCATGCTATTATACTTTGATACTTGCAAATCTGATACATTTCCAATTAGGCAACTTTAATGTAGCGAGACCCCACCTACGATGCTGCCCCTAAATCCCCAACAAAGACACAGTGCCCCCTTAAACCCCGGACTCCTTGGTTCCTGAGTTTAATTGTAGTTTAGTCTTGGACAAGCGTGTACGCCACGTTTCCTTACTTGCACCAATGTATGTTGTAATTTCCTCTTTGGTTTTAAAGTAAATCTAGTTACCAAACACCGCAAGAAAATTGGACTTTCAATGCTGAACAAATACGTTGGAAACCTGTAGGTAAAAGTCATCCCTGACACATACCTGTCAGTGAAGCTCTTTTCGTAAAACGAGTGTGAGTAATGCTATTTTCCTGGATTGCCGACAAAAAATACTGATTGATCACCTACGCGTATGTTTTGAGATAGATAACTGACGTTTTATATTTTGAATCTTTACCAACAGATTACTAATGTATAATATTCTGGCTAGAATATGTGTACCGATGAAAGTTCTAATCCTTCGGTAACACTTTTATATAAATCAAAGTGACGCCATGAACACTGTTAGTAGCTATAAATTTAGTATCTAGCAAGGAATCTCTAGAATGGACGTCACCGAACAATTAAGATCATTGTTTGGATTTTACACCACTTTTGAATCAGATTCTAGGAATCCCCCGCAGTAGAAGAAGAAACTAAAATGTGATCCACTAATTTAAGACTACCGATTAACAATGATCACGTTGTAAAATAAATTGTTCACAGGCATCGTTTTGAGTGAATTTTGATGTCATCTATTGCATTAATGTATTCTTGAATTGAGGTTATGCATATATTATGAGAAAATCACACTTTCCATATTGGGAACTTAGTTTAGACACACACACATGGTCGTATCAAACATAACTAGAATCAAATTCTTGAACTAGTCATGGTTCCTTCTCAATTTTGCACCCACTACTTGATTCTCCCTTTTTCTTTTTTGTAAAAAAAAGTACTAGGTATTTTATAAATTATAATCAAACAAACTCTAAGCAGGGTTATTGGATTTTAATAATCCTAACTTTCATCTATTAGCTTGGATTAATTCTAACTCAGGAAATGTTTAAAGACAATCTCAACTTTGAACACATTTTCCTACAACGATCTCATACTAACCGAATCTTAACCCAGTTAGTTTATTGATGATGACATTTTTATTTGGCTAGATTTCTCTCTCTCTAAAGTAGCTACCAACCCATGTCACACCACCGGACCATCTCAGACCATGTCGAACCATAAGAAACCGTTGGCTACCATTTGCAAACAAGATACGTTTACAAGTAAAACACTAATATTTACTACATACAAAATCCCTTTTTAACGAAAAATATTATTAGAAGGAGATCTAGCAAGAAGCTAGCTTTAAAAAACAAAATTGCATAGTGACTTCCATTATAAGACCTACTTGTTTGCTCTATTTTAAACCGACGGAATGTGTTTGATTTGATTGCCTCCAAGATATCCTCTAGACTATAATGGTCTCTTATTGAGAATTTTTATGTGCCTTTCCTTTCATGTAAATCAAAGTGACGCCATGAACACCGTTAGTAGCTAAATTTAGTATGCAGCTCATCTCACAATCTAGCTAGGGATCTCTAGAATGGACGTCACCAAACTATTAAGACCGTTGTTGGGATTTTGCGCCACTTTTGAATTAGATTCTAGGACTCCTCTACAACATAACAAGAAACTAAAACGTGATCCACTGATTTAAGACTTCCAAATAACAATGATCATGTTATAAAATAATTTTTCACAGGCATCATTTTGAGTGAAATCGGTTTTGATGTCATCTTAAATTGAGGTTAGGTACATGTCATGAGAAAATAACCATTTCCATATGGGAGACTTGGTTGAGACACACACACATAGTCATCTCCAATATAATTAGAAAATCTATTGGTTTCATGATGATCTTCAGGTCTTTTTCCTTTTTCCGTCTTCATGAATTGGGGATGCATGTGTATGTAAATATGTAATGAATCAAGTTCTTGAATTAGTCGTGGTTCCTCGTCAATTTTGGACCCACTGCTTGATATTCCCCTTTTGTTTCCCCATGAATGCCCTCCACAAAGTTAAATATAATCTTCTTTGATTGCATGTTTCTATTTTTTGTTGAGTATATTGCATTTGTTGATATCAAACAAGATGTCGTAACCTTGTGATAGATACCAATTGATGAAAATATAATAGTTTGATCTTAAGTTCCGAAATGTAATACACATTCATAATTTCCTTTTGTTGGGATTAATCAACTCCCATCTTGTCAATCAATCAAGTAAATCATTCGTTTATATCACAAGAAGTAAGGACTATGGTATAACTTATCAAAGCAAGGGAGGATGCAAATTACTTGGTTATAGTGATAATAGTTACGGTATTAACCCTAAAAAGAAAAAAAGGCATTACTGGGATTTTGTTCTACTTTGGAAACTTTTCTATAGCATTCTCATCTTGCGAATCTAAATTTATGGTAGGAACAACAATAACCAGTTAAGCATTATGGTTGAAAATACTACTCATAGCAGTAATTGGAAGGAAAGAAGAGAAAGCAACCTTGATGGTTGACAATTGATCAGGGTCAACTCAACGTTTTCGAAAACCCAAAGCAAACTAAAACGTTGAGGCTCTCTTCAAAAAGACAAAATCTCTTTAATATGAACCCTTCATATTTCCCAAACTTCTGACAATGATACAATAAAATCTTTATATTTGATGGAGCTGAAAAAATTAAAAAGTTATATTCTCGTGTCTATATAAAAATGTTGAGATCAAATTATTTTTCTTGATTTAGTTAATGCATAAACTACTTTTAAGAAACATTTCTCACACTTCTCACACTAAAGCACCCTTCTGAAAATAACCTAACACTATATATATATATATATATGTATATATATATGTGTGTGTGTGTAGAGGTGTGTGCGTGTGTGTGTGTATATATATATATATATTAAATATGGGCCTTGTAGTTAGGGGGCCCCAAGCCCTAGATTGAATTAGCAACACTGTTAAGCCAGCCCTGCAATAGATCCGCTATCGCATTGATAAAGAATCCCATGAACATGGTAAAAGCAAGCATATCAATTTATCATTTCACAGGGATTGCATTGAGAATGATCAATTATTTTTAGTTAATCTGGTTGGAGAAACTTGATTCAACTTGTAATAGAGGTCACCATCACGTCAGTTAGCCCAGTATATATGTTATCATTTTATATTTCTCTTTGCTTATTATAGTAATTTAGATTTTAATAAATATTTCAATTGAACTTTTGTATTAAACATTATAATATTAGCATTTTCTATATAAGATCACAAAATTCTTGAATATTTCTATTTGCAAGTGTTTGACCATATTTTATAACGATGTAGACTATAATTTTGTCTTACGTAAATCTAAGATGTAATAGAAGCATGACCTAAATGTGAGAAGAGTTCACATGATCCATACCCCATTGTGAGAGAGATAGTGAGAGGTGAAAATGGAGGAAAAAAGGATGCTTTATTGCCACGTATACATCTCAATGTACTGGCTAATTCATCCATTAACTATGTTTAGTGCATTGATCTATATATAAAACCTACAGATATTCATGTGTTTTTGTGTGTTTTTTTTATAATATAAACCTTAAGAAGGTTTACTATACTAGACCACTCTATATTGAAGAAGAGTTATCAAAATATGGCTTCAGGATCATCAACTCAAGGTAATCATATTTTTACAACCAACAAAGGAATCATACATAAGCCTCATGCAAGCTCTTGAATTTATTGTTTATTTACAAATTTACCTTGCACTAAAGTAGATTATTTTTATACGTACAACAAGACTTCTATATAAAATAAAGAATTGAAGAACTATACTAAGAGAAAATTACTTTGCATAATTGCATTTTCATATTAGAAGATTTAAAAGGGGTTCCCTATCAATTTAAAGAAACCACCTTGTTTATTTTTTACACTTATAATTATTTTTCTAATTTGGAATTTTATATTGTTTCAATATGACAGATCCAAACATAGATTACATAGAAGTTTCCCCCACCACTCTACTCGATTCAAACAGGTATACTTGTGAAATATGCGGTAACGGGTATGCAAGAAAGCAGAATTTGACACTTCACCATCGAGTTCACAACCT